>CM070017.1:6589796-6832296 GCA_036247105.1 Cirrhinus mrigala | reverse complement strand
CCTGCACATCTGCTTATTAGATGACCAGAAAATCTGGGCTGAGCAGAGAGATTACTGGTCGAAAAACATGCCACATGGATTAAAAGTGGAAGTCACTGATTTACCAGAGCTGCGTGTCTGAATCAGGGGGTGGGGGACTGTAGGTGTTATTTGTTGTTTTGCTATAATTTCATCCACTTTTCACCCAGAAACCTCCTCTGAAGTTATTTTTTTTTGCTCTGAAAACGGAGGTAGTGTAAGGTCAATGCATTACCAATCCATCAAGATAAATAAACTGATTAACCTAAAACGCGCTGGAGAACGTTCTGTGCAGCTGTAATGTAGTGATGTAATACAGCCGCTGTGCATTTTCATGCCAAATTACTTTGCATTCATTTTCTAGTCCCTATGGACATGTGCTGATGAACTGTGACTATAGAAGATTAGAGATTATGGTTATTGGCATTGTGAAATGAAATGACTGTTGGAGGTCATAATAAATCTTGGCTGATCAGTTTCAAAAGATTTTTAAACAACACTATAGAATTATTTATGGCACTGAAAAAATACTGTAAAATTTACAGTGAATGACTAGTTTTTAGTACTTTAACTTTTTTGAAAGAATTCCATTTTTTAAAATAAAAAAAAAAAAACAGTAAAAACTGTGATGTTGTGAAATATTCTTACATTTTTAAATAACTGTTTTCTATTTAAATATATATTTTAAAATGTAATATATTTTTGTGATGCAAAGCTATATAATCATTATTCCAGTCTTCAGCATCACATGATCTTTCAGAAATCATACTAATATGCTGATTTGCTGCTCAAAAAAACATTCCTTATTATCAATGTTGAAAATTAACATTTTAATGGCATGTTAAAAAAATTGAAAAAAAAAAAATAAAAATCTAAGATTACAAGATTAAAGTTGTAATATTTTGAGAAAAAAAGTTTTAATTACGAGAATAAAGTCGTAGCAATATGAGAATGAACTATATTGAGAATAAAGTTGAAATATTTTGAGAATAAAGTCGAAATTAAAAGAATACAATCAAAGTATTTTGAGATTAAAGTCAAAATTAGAATAAAGTTAAAATATTTTGAAAAAGTCAAAATTAGAATAAAGCTAAAATATTTTGAGAAAGTCAAAATTACGAGCATAAAATCCAAATATTTTGAGAATAAAGTTGAAATGATGAGAATAAATTCGAAATATTTTGAGAATAAAGCCGAAATTAGAATAAAGTCGAAATATTTTGAGAAGGTCAAAATTACGAGCATAAAATCCAAATATTTAGAGAATAAAGTTAAAATTATGAGAACAAAATCTAAATATTTTAAGAATAAAGTCGAAATTATGAAAATAAAGTCTAAATATTTTGAGAATAAAGTCGAAATTACGAAAATAAAGTCAAAATATTTTGAAAATAAAGTCGTAGCAATTACGAGATTAAAGTTATAGCCTAGGAGAGTATAGCCTATTTGCTATTGCACATGCAGGTGGCCAGGATTGGGAGCATATGTATTTATACATATTGGCTAACTTTAATTACACACCTCAACACCTTAAGACTTACTGCTCTAATTTTCATAGCTATCAGACATTTTCTAGGCATTAAAGTGACTTTCCAGTAAATTACATCAGTGCGACGATGTCTGTGTGAGAGTGATTATGTGTGTACCGTGACGTCTCTGGCTTGAGCGCATTGTAGTGGTGTGCAGGTGACAGTGAGCTCACGCTAACGCTAATGCCAGAGAAAGCCCAGCAGCTGCAGCCAAACAAGTGAGCTCATTATACTCCGCTTCAAAAGGTTAGAGCACCACGAGCACCATGAATAAAGCACCATGAATTATTCGAACTGATCAAACCTCCCTCGCTTTCTCAATGTTCAGCCACACACGTCCACAAAACAATCACAACAATGCACTGGACACGTTACGCTAATAGCCTGTTGATTTAGAAATGTTGCTAAAACCTAATCTCACAAAACATGCATATGATGCCATGGTAATATGTTTTGGACACTGGCATGATGGTAATACCATGGTATTTTCTGACATAATTGAAGTATGTAAATACCGTGCCATTTTACACATCATGGTACTGCTGTAGTATTGTAAGGCTCTGAACATAAACAAAAACATCCATAGATGATTTTTTTATATTTGTTATATTTTATATATTCTATTGTTTTTTTTTATTTTAATTTTACCTATTACATTTATTTTAATTTTAATATTTATTTAATTTAACTTAAAGAATAAAGTCGAAATTACAAGTATAAAATCAAAATATTTTGAGAACAAAATCGAAGTTATGAGAATAAAATTAAATATTTTGAGAATAAAGTCGAAATTGAGAATAAAGTCTAAATATTTTGAGAATAAAGTCTAAATTACGAGAACAAAGTTGAAATATTCAGAGAAAAAAGTCTAAATTACAAGAATAAAGTTGAAGTTACGAGAATAAAATCCAAATATTTTGAGAATAAAATCTAAATATTCTGAGAATAAAGTCGAAATTACAAGAATAAAGTTGAAATATTTTGAGAGTAAAGTCGAAATTAGGAGAATAAAGTCTAAATATTTTGAGAATAAAGTCGAAATTACGAGTATAAAATCGAAATATTTTGAGAACAAAATCGAAGTTATGAGAATAAAATCCAAATATTTTGAGAATAAAGTCAAAAATATGAGAATGAAGTTGAAATATTTAGGGAAAAAATGTTGAAATTACAAGAATAAAGTTGAAATATTTTGAGAATAAAGTCGAAATTACGAGAATAAAGTCTAAATATTTTGAGAATAAAGTCTAAATTACGAGAACAAAGTTGAAATATTCAGAGAAAAAAGCTGAAATTACAAGAATAGAGTCTAAATATTTTGAGAATAAAGTCGAAATTACGAGTATAAAATCGAAATATTTTGAGAACAAAATCGAAGTTATGAGAATAAAATCCAAATATTTTGAAAATAAAGTTGAAATTATGAGAATAAAGTCAAAATTACAAGAACAAAATCTAAATATTTTGAAAATAAAGATGAAATTACGAGAATACAACTTTAATATTTTGAGAACAAAGTTGAAATTACAAGAATAAAGTCAAAATATTTTGAGAATCAAGTCGAAATTATGAGATATTTTTAATTGATATATAATTTTATATATAAAACAAGGAAAGATTAAATTAAGTTAATTTTATTAATATTTTATAATAATTTCCGATTATAGTATTATTTATTTTATAGTAGAAAAATTATAAAATTATGATATTAATTAACATTAAAAAGCAGGAAAAAAACAACAACAACAACATACAAATAAGCTAAAATTGCTTAATGCACCTTTAAATTCGCCAACTTTATGTTGTGCATGTGTTCAACTGCAGTTATACTAATCTCTGTGTATCCTATGATACTTTCAACAGTGCTGACCTTTGACCTCCAGCCAATGAGTCCCCATTTCTGACTGCTGGAAGATGGAGAAGCCTGTGTTTCTGCTTTGTGTTTGGAGCATCACACTGTAAACAATGGAGGCATCTGGATTACCTCCACCAGCGGAGCTTAACGCAACCGAACTTAATGAGACATTGAGTCATGGCCACCCTATGCATCTGGCTCCCAGCATGCAGTTAGGAAGCATGTCCAACCCGCAATCGCGTTTACGAGACATGTCGGGCCTCGCGGTCATGGTGACTCTTAATGCAATAGCGCTCTTGGCCAACAGCGGAGTGCTTGCCGTAGTAGTGAAAGTGCCACATCTTCGCAAGTTCAGTTTGGTGTGTCACCTCTGCATTGTGGATTTGCTATGCGCAGCTTTGCTGATGCCGCTCGGCATCGTCTGCGGCTCACCCTTCTTCGCCGGCATCGTCTTTTCTGTACTCGAATGCAGGTTGTATATATTCCTCAATGCCTTTCTCATATCTGCCTCTATTTTTACGGTTACTGTGATTAGCATCGAACGCTACTTCTACATCGTGCATCCCATGAGGTACGAGGCTAAAATGACTCCTTGGTTATCCGCAGCCGTGATGGGACTCGTCTGGGTGGCGTCTACTTTGCTAGGGCTTGCTACCGTCTTCGGATGGCCCAGTTATGGAAGTAGAAGCTCCATTGCCGCCACACATTGCTCTCTTCATTGGAGCCACAGCGGGCATCGGAGAGTATTTGCTATTTTATTCTGCACGGTTTGCTTTTGCGTCCCAGCTGCTATTATTATCGCCGTCTATGGGAATGTCTATAAAGTCGCCCACACGGCTGCACGGGAAAGAGGGCCGATCCCGAGCTGGACGATGGCGACCGCTCATCCGAAGCGTCGGTCTGATTCGGTCAACAGCCAAACCACGATTATCACCACCAGCACGAGCGTCCGGAGAAATCAAGTCCCGCGCAGGAAAAGGAGAACGCTGGTTGGAGGGAAGGCGGCTCTTACTTTGGCCATCATCGTGGGTCAGTTTCTGCTCTGCTGGCTGCCTTATTTTGCTTTTCACCTGCATTTGTCGCTGGGATTCTCTCATAGTACCTCTGAGGAAGCTGAGGGACCGGTCACATGGCTGGCGTATTCGACGTTCACAGTAAACCCGTTTTTTTACGGTCTGCTCAACCGTCAGATCAGAGAGGAGTTGTGTAAGATGCTCTTGTGTTGCCGATCACCTGGCAGACCGGTGCGGCCCTCAGCGTCGGGGCACGAACGTTCAGGACATGAGGACTTTTTTCATTTTTTGCACAGGAGTGGTGACAGGGACGGAGTTAGATGCAGTTACCACATGGCTACACCGAGGAGCACGCTGGACCAGACTAGTTTTAGGATACCGGGGCAAATACCTGAAGAGATCACATAAACTATTCTTAAGATTCACATTCTTAATCATTCAATTTTTTTGTACTAGGATTGCATTTTTATCATGAATGACTGTTTTAGCACTTTTTAGCTCTGCTTCAGCATGAAATTGAAATTCACCCTATCTATTTTCTAAATGCATGTTATTGATCTTATTGTTAATGATTAAGCCATGCCAGGACTCAAAAGCAAAATCATACATAAATGACTTGAAAGTCTTTTAAAAAGATTAGGTCAAAATAGTTTAAATATTATGACAAGCAATCATTTTAAGGGATCTTGTATTTGGGGACGGAAAAACAGGAACTGACCCTTCGCAGGGAGTCTGATGAACAGGAAATCTGACCAATCATAATGCCAAATCTGCCATTTTTGTCTGACAAACAAACCAGACAGGAGAGTAACGTTATTAACGTTGGTGGATGTGAACTTGCCTGTTGAAACAAGCCTGTTTCTGCCACCGAATAATTTTTCTTTTAAAAGATTATTGCGACTTTTTATCTCACAATTGCGAGGTATAAGGCAAAAACTGTGAGATATAAACTCACAATTCTGATTTTTTTCATAAAATTGCATGATATAAATTTATCATGATAAATGATAAAATTTTGAGAAATAAAGAGTTACAAAGTCAGAATTGCAAGATATAAACACAGTTCAGACAATTGCAAGTTCAGGCAAATGCAAACAAGACAGGAGAGACAGGTTATTGTTGCCTTTTATCTTGGCAGGGAGTTTGATTGACAGGCGATCTGACCAATCATGATGCTAAATTTGCCATTTTTGTCTGACAAACAAACCAGACAGCAGAATAGATTAACATTGGTGGACTTGAACTTGAAAAACGGTGTGTATTGACATCTTTCAGCAGTTGAAACAAGATACTATAGAAGGTTATAGCTATTTTTTATCTCACAATTCTGACTTTTTTTCTCAGAATTGTGATATAAACTCGCAATTGCGAGTTATAAAGTAAAAATTGCAAAATATAAACTCACAATTCTGACTTTTTTCTCAGAAGTGCGTGATATAAACTCACAAATGCAAGAAATAAAGTCAGAATTGCAAGATATAAACTCAGAATTCTGACTTTTTTGACACAAATGCAAGTTTATATCTTGCAGTTCTGACTTTTTCCTCAAAATTGTGAGAAATAAAATCACAATTACACGAGTTATAAAGTCTATTTTGAGGGGGAAAAAAATACTGATATGTTCTCAGAACTGTATTTTTTATATATATATATATATATATATATATATGTTTTGCCCTAGTAATCTTCCAGTGAAATGGCTCTCTGGTGACATATAGGTGGACTTTTCAAGTCATTTAGTGCAGTTAAACCCTGCCCTTTCACAATCAACTGCAAACTCACATTAAGACCGGTTACATTTTATTGAAAGGCTATAAAAACGTTCACAATAAGACCATGCATGTGCATCCAGAAAGCAAACAGGGTAGGTTTTGATGTTACGTAGACTTTTTAAAGGTCAGCCACACTGCGACTGGCAACACGGTGACAACCAATGAACAAATGCCTTCATCCAATCACAGCTTTTCCTAGTGGTGACTCCACCCACATGTTTACAAACACAGTGCTGATTAGGGTTTAAATGACATTATGAACTTAAATGACATATTTATGTCATCAAGCTTAACCAACGTTTAAATAAAACATATTTAATATTACTTAAATTAACATTTTTAAATCACTACAGAAAATACATTTCTTGTACTGTATTACTGTATTTCTACTGCACTATTTAAACGGTTTAATTAATTTTAAAAACTGAGTAACATAAATTACAAAAATACTTCTTTGATTGAACCTAAATGTTCATACAAGTAAAAACGTATTTAAAAAAAAGTGTTTTGAATCAATTTTTCTATATTTATTTCTTTATAGTGCAGAGGACCTCAGCTGTCTGCTGTATTTCTTTTCTACTGTTCAAACTGTACATATCACACATGGACTAAAGTGACAAAGACAAATTGTTTTGTTGTTCAATAAAGACACTTGTCACAGAAACCTTGACATATACGGACTCAGTTCAATGCAGCATATGTTCAGCTGTATTGCATTTACAGCTCATTGTGCTGATTTTGAATGGTGTGCTATATGGAGCCACCCATTACATCACACTATGTATTTATTTGTGCTTTCTTTATTTATACAAAACAATGTGACCATTACTGTCTTTTGCTGTAATGGAGATGGATAGCGTATTGTATTTATGAGGAGGATGGTACTGTACATATGTACAACTGATTTTCTTGCATTGTTTATTTCGGACATACATCTTCATGCAGGCTAATTAGTATAGCCACTCAACAATGAAGTACAATAAAGTATGAGCCACATCACTATCACTACACTTTTATGCTGTTACTAAGTCTCCACATGTGTTGCATTTCTCCTGTTGGTATTCTACATCTGCGTGTTTATGAAAATCCTGTGACTTATGCCAAATACATAGGGTTATATAATATAGTAAATCTGCCAGAGGACAGCTGAACACATTTAAACACATTTAGATTCAGATTTTCTGAATTCTGTGCATTTCAGATATATACTATATCAGTCTATCATCTGAAAGCGTGTTTCCTGTAATTATATCTCCATATAATATTTATGGATGTGTTTTTAATTCTAATGGGGAGATTTGAACGCAGATTAGACTTAACGGATAAAACAAACTGAACTAGGGCGGCTGCCAAAAGAACATTTTAAAAGGCGTTGCTCCGACCTCACAATCCACGAGACAGCCACTGCGGCCAAAGGTGAATTGGGAAAAAATGCCACAAACTGTGAGATTAAACAGTGATGGTGATTAATATAAGAGCTTTCCAGAATAAAACACCATGATGACATCTGACTATGATGCTATAGACAAAAATAGATAATAGAACAGTTGAGAAAATAAATCTGAGGCGCAGCATTTTTTATTTTTTTTTTTCAGTTGAGACGCTTTGTCTGCTATGTTACGAAATATCCCCCATAAGTGTTACTAGTGTCTGATTTAGTTTATTTATGAATATAAAGTACTTGTTCTGGCCCTGGTTCTAAATTTGTTTATTCCATTGTTGTGCTTTTTGTTGGAATAAACCATCTAACAACCAATCACAACACCCTAACATGGTGGCAAGAGTTAGTTACGACAAGATTTTTCAGTTTTCTTAAAAGCAATACATATGTATACAGAATGAGAAAAGAATAGTAAAAAAAAATTATGAATTACAGTAGAACATAGCATTTTTAAATTTTACAAATTTATTTAAAAAATTAATGTATATGAGATGAGTTGTTGGACTGTTAATAGAATAGTAAATAGAAACCAAAGAGTTGCTAATGGATATGATGGTGAAAGACATTTTCCTAAAAGTATTTTACAAAATTCAGCAAATGGGGTCGCTATTGAGTCGCTATTTTTTATTAGACAACAACAACAAAACAAAAATTGTACTTGCATTTTCTTACCTAACTTTATTATAGCCTTTAATTTACATCATAACCCTGAACTCAACTGCTCAATTATGGGAAAAATTATAATGACAATTTTGTTCAATATTGGATCACAATTATTTAACACAGTTTATTCAGGAACTTCAGGAACTTTGTGCATTTATTGAAAAATCTGTCTTTTTAACAGTGAAAAATATTAAACAAAACATTATAGATATACATGATTTAATACTGGTTATTTCAGCTAATTTCGTCCAGTGTTATTTTAATATATGTGTGATACTGTTACAGTTTTTATTAATGTTACAGTTTTTATTTTGTTTTTTTATAACAAAAAAAACAAAATAGCCTTTATTTATGTTTTTTTTAGTTTCACTTTTAGTTATTTTAGTACACCAGAATAAACTGAATGAAAACTAGAATAGTGCTTTGGTAACTAGCTGAATTTTAAAAAAGTAAGTAAATAAATAAAAGTTAAATTTTTTATTTCTTATTTTATTTCTGTTCATGTTTATTTTATTTTAAGGAAACAATTTTTTGTTTTGTTTACTTTTTTTTGTAGTTTTTTTTAATGGTTTTAGCTTTAGTTAACTAATAATCCTGTTCTATCCTAATAAATATTTTATTTTATTTTTAAAATTTTGTATATGCCCCCGAGTTAAATATATTATATAATAAAACACCATTAACATTAAATATTTTTGGTCCACTTTCTTGGAAAAAAAAAGTCTTTTCAAATACATATATCTGCTGTATTTGTGTATTTTTTCAGATTTTAGATTATAGATGACCTGAGGGTTTTTGACATATGCCAAGAAACAAAAGTCCCGTGAGGCCCTCGTTCATCTTCGGAACACAAATTAGGATATTTTTGATGAAATCCGAGAACTTTCTTACCCTGCATAGACAGCAATGCAACTACACACATTAAGAAAGGTAGTAATAGTCCATGTGACATCAGTGGTTCCACTGTAATGTTAGGAAGCTACAAGAATACTTTTTGTGTCAAAAAGTCAAAAATAACTTTAATCAACAATTTCTCTTCTGTGTCAAGTCTTCATCGCACATTCATGGTACCTGGTACGTTGGTAGTTGAGCTGCTGTCTATGCAGGGTCAGAAAGCTCTCGAATTTCATCAAAAATATCTTAATTTGTGTTCCGAAGATAAATTATTCAGGGGTTTGTAACGACACAAGTAATTAATGACATTCATTTTTGAGTGAACTATCCCTTTAAATGTTATAATCTTTGAACCAAATTTACAAAAAAAAAAAAAAAACACTAGACAATAATTGAACTAAATCCCAATCAGTGCTCCAAATCAATGCTTCCATTTCACTAAATATTTCATCCTGTTCTTGATCCACTCTTTCTCGTAAGAGCTCTTCTAAGCTTACCAGCGGTCTGCATTTCACAGGTCACTAATAGAGTATTTATAGCAGATGCATCAGTGGGGGCTGGCATCTTCCCATAGGGGCCTGTTTGGGAATGCCTGTAAGGGCACGGTCACTTTCCTAATATATCCCATATCCCTGTTACAGCTTCAAGACAGCACTCCAGCTCTGCATTCACAGTGTATATGTGTGAGACTGTGTGAAACCATTTGCATGTTTTGATGGTGTTGATGAGCCGCTTTATGACCTTACGACCTTCATATTGATGACGGGCACCATGATGCGGAGTATGGACCCAAGGGAAACGGAGATCGACCTGAGGGATGCAGGGGATGGAGAGGATGATGAAGGACAACAGACGTGGAAGACCCAGCTGGAAACTGTCCTGGAGGAAGAGGAAGAAGAAGATGTGATCTCTACACAGAGTGACACCAGGCCTCTAATCAATGAACGGGATCCAAGACAAATAAATGAGTGTCTTAAGGTAATCTCTTCATGTCTAACTACAATTGTTCTTCATTGTAGCACTATAGAGTCTATAGAATGTCACTTTTGATGGTGAAATTGACTGTTGAGCTTTCAACGTGACACCAGGAACATTATCTCATATATTTACTGTTGATACTAGTGATGTATACACTACAGCCTCAAAACCTCCAAGCCATCAAATTATCATACTGCAACAAAAAAAAAAAAAGATTTTTCTGTATTTTTGCCGTTTTCCAGCACTAATATCTAAACATTCTAAAATCAAGATACATTTACTTGAGAAGCAAAATTTCTTAAGGTATTATGTCTTATTTAAAAAGAAAAAATAATAATAATCAAAATTAAGTGAGTATGGGGTAATTCAGAGGAAATCAAGATTTTTTGTTACCCCATTGATACACACTACCAGTCAAAAGTTTTTAAACAGTAAGATTTTTAATGTTTTTTTTTTAAAGAAGTCTCTTCTGCTCACCAAGCCTGCATTTATTGGATCCAAAGTACAGCAAAAACAGTAACATTTTGAAATATTTTTACTATTTAAAATGACTGTTTTCTATTTGAATATATTTTAAAATGTAATTTATTCCTGTGATTTAAAAGCTGACTTTTCAGCATCATTACTCCAGTCACATGATCCTTCAGAAATCATTCTAATATTCTGATTGGCTGCTCAAAAAGCATTTATTATTTTGTTGAAAACAGCTGAGTAGAATTTTTTCAGGTTTCTTTGATGAATAGAAAGTGCAGAAAAACAGCATTTATCTGAAACAGAAATCGTTTGTAACATTATAAATGTCAGTTGATCAATTTAAAGCATCCTTGATAAATAAACGTATTAATTTCTATAATTTCTTTCCAAAAAAAAAAAAAACTGACTCCAAGCTATTGAATGGTATAGTGTATAATGTTACAAAAGCTTTTCATTTCAGATAAATGCTGATCTTTGGATCTTTTTTATTCATCAAAAAATCCTAAAAAAAGTACTCAACTGTTTTAAATATTGATGATAATAATAATAATAATAAAAATGATTCTTAAACAGCAAATCGTGCATATTAGAATGATTTCTGAAGGATTATGTGACACTAAAGACTGGAGTAATGATGCTAAAAATTTAGCTTTGATCACAGGAATAAATTACATTTTTAAAATATATTCAAATAGAAAACAGCTATTTTAAATAGTACAAATATTTCAAAACTGTACTGTTTTTGCTGTACTTTGGATCAAATAAATGCAGGCTTGGTGAGCAGAAGAGACTTCTTTAAAAACATTAAAAATCTTACTGTTCAAAAACTTTTGACTGGTAGTGTATATTCTTCTGATTAAGCATAAACTCACATAATTGTGATTAAAACTAAAAGAAAACTTGAGAAACAAAATGATTTAAGATTTTGTCTTGTTTTCTGAAAAATCTATCAACATAAAGTGAGTTTATGCCTAAAACAAGACAAAAAAATTCAATGGAAAGATTAACTTAAAACAAGTTTATTTTTATTACACTCATTGATAAATATATTTGACTTAAAATTAAATATTTCCAAATCATTTGTATTTAATGACATTTTGATAGTTAGATTAGGCTAAATTAGATTCAACCTTACTGAATCTACTCTAATCCAAAGAAAGAAACATTGTCTTGACATTGTAGACAGCCACAGCTGGTAGCAGGAGATGGATTAGAAGTACATGTGTGAATATCTCCAATGATGTGGACAATAATAGCAACCACTTCTTAAATGAGCTGACCAGACAAATTACACAGCTATTAAAGACTAGCAGTAGCTTTAGAGGGCTACTGTAGCATTGTTTATGTTATGAACCTTTGCTAATACTAAATTGCTAATGGCGGTTTTCAGTCTAAAATACTTATAGAGGTCAAGATACATACCAAACAAACACTGTTAAGTTCCACAGACAAAAAAAGAGACGCGATGAATGTACACTTGATACGGCAGTTTTGCAGCCGTAGAAATTGAAGTCCCGCCTTTCATTTAAAACAGCCAATCAGCTTAGCTCATTTGTTTCAGAACTTGTATGTGCATTAGCTAAATTGATTATCTAAGAGCATTATTGTTAGTTGTATTGGTGATTTCATGTATGTTAGTGAAAATTATCTAAGCCAGTGTTAACTTAGAAAGCTTCCTCTATTCATGTAGAAGCTGAATGTATACATTTAAATGTAAATCATGTCTAAAATGTAAAATCTAATCTGAATGATGATTTATGACTATCGTTGTCAGGATTATTGGTGGTTTATGTATGTTGGGGAAAGATTAGCATAAGCTATTACAATTAGATGAATCTAAATTCATACATTTAAATGACAAATCAAATCTAAATCATGGTTTATGAATATTGTTGTCATCTTCATTGGTGATTTAATATATGGTAGCCAGCTTAGTCTTTCCCTATTCATAAATACATTTAAATGTAAAATCATGTAATAATATGTAACATAAAATCTAAATCAATATTTATGACTATTGTTGTCAGGTTCATTGATGATGTAATGTATATTAATGTAAATTAGCTTAGCCAATATTAGTTTCTCTACCCTGCTGAAAACAAACAAACAAACAATAGAAACATCACAGAAAATTCTAGTGGTTTTCACTACAAATCCCATTCCAAACATTACAAACCATCAACTATTAACCATAAAAACCATTTAAAATGGTTTCCAGTGGTGTGTTTTGGGACATATTACATTTTAGTGGTTTTAACAAGCCTCCAATAGAAGGCGAACAATTACCAGTAGAGACCCACAGGGACCATTACAGTTTCCATTAAAACAGTACAATTTCCATTATAACCTGTAAAACCACAAATTCTCTGATGTGTTCTATTGTTTTTCCCCCGCATTTTTCAAGATTGCCGTATTTGTTTTAAAGCAGACGAGGGTTAACAAAAAGTGCTACTTTTCTGAATATTCTTTTTTGACAGGTTAGTTTTGAGGATGTGATAGCAGAGCCGGTGTCGGTGCGCAGTGGGGATCGGGTGTGGATCTGGAGTCATGCTCTTTTCGAGGTGTCCAGGGTCTGGTTTTACCGTATCATCACGGCCCTGCTGGCTGTTCCAGTGTCCCTCCTCGCTGGGATTATCTTCGCCATCCTCAGCTTTGTCCACATCTGGTATGAGCAGTTCATCTGAACATACATTTACATTACATTTATGCTTTTATCCAACTTACATTTCATTTATGGTACCCACCTTATTCTTCAATGCGGAAGTAAGCCTATGAGAGAGACTTCCAGTTCATTAGCCGCTATAGAGGGTTAGCAATTACATCATGATTAGGTCAGTTAACCAGATGCATGGCCATATTGGAGATACTCGGATGTAAACAACAGTGTAGATTACATGGTTGATATACTGCTGAATACGTTGTTCTGCTAATTTATGCTATCTAAGCCACAGAAAAAAACATGTGGAAGCTGCTAAATCATATAGAGAAAGACTTAGTAAGCAGGAAAGGGTGTAATATTTGACAAACTAAAGTTAATAGGTGGTAAAGATACGTACAAGCAGTATTAATTAAGATATTAGCCTAATATTTCACCTATTTGACTGGAAATGAAAAGAACAAACACGAATGTTGTCAAGATGCTTGCCTTGGAAATCCTGCTTCAGTTTGACCGACCACAAACGCCTTTGTTCCTCAGGCAGTTTTTGTACTCTTTTCCTTGAGTTGTTATAACTTTTGGCAGTCTATAGTACTCAAAATGATTTTCCTAGTCTGACTGATTAGTAGAACCCAAAACATGACAATAATTGACCATTTTCAGCAGCAATAATTAGAAAAATATGCGAGTTTCGTTCGGTTCAGTGGCATTGTTTACATTCAGTGCCGCCAATATGGCCGATTGATGACGCATTGTGAATAGAAGAATAACGTGCGATAAACAGTAAAACTGATTGCACTACAAAACCAGTGTGAAATAATATGGTAAGAAACACTACAATATCAAGCAGCAAAACAGCTGTTTTGAACAGCTAAAAATAAAGCTGGACGAAGATTAGACCGGAAGCCAGACCCATAAATGGCCGCGCTCACTCTCACGAGAAAAATAAGGTGGTAACTTATATTACCTTGTAGATAAAAAGTAGACGTTTTTTTTTTTTTAAATCAGATTTTATTACTTAAATTAAAACAAGAAATGCTAAGCTTTCACCTTTTCTTTGTTTCAGGTTCTTTACGCCATGTGTGCAGGTTGTCTTAATAAACACCGGGTGGTTGCAAACATTATGGAGCAGCGTTTTAGACATAATCATCCTACCGTTCTTCCAAAGCGTTGCCAAGTGCTGCAGTGGGATTAATGTCGCTCTCACACGGGAATGAAAAACATTCGCTGGAATCTGCTGAATCGATTCAAATGGAAATTCACATTGAACTTTTGGGCAGATGTGTGGCCATCTGACTCCTGGTGCATGTCAAGGGGGACCATGCCCAAATGCTAAGCGTAATGAATGTTAACTCGCTGCCAAAGACTGAGATGAAGCGAACATTTGGAAATGCATGAAGTCTGCGTATTTTTAAAGGGATAGTTCACTCAAAAATGACGATTCTGTCATTATTTACTCACCCTCAAGTTCAAAACAATTTATTTTTCTTCTGTGGAACACGAATATCGTTTTACAGTGCTTTTTATATCACCTTTTACATACATCGTGACATGAGGGTGAGTAAATGATGACAGGATTTTCAATTTTCAAAGAACTAACCCTGTGTGTTTTCTACAGACTTTATTAATGTTTCTTTTTGTTGATTAATTTCTTAATTTCCTACTGAAGGTGCCATAAAATAGGTCTGCAGCTGGTATGGTCATTCTGCCTTTTGGCTAATGATTATGGGGGAAAAAATACTGCTATTAACATATGTTGTGTGTTTTCATTACCTGTTTTGCATTGCATTGAGAACACATTGTGTGTCCTTTGAAGTATTCTCCAAGCTCTTTCATTTGAAAAATAACCAATTGTTCCCAATTAAATGCCCCACTCTTCATATGCTAATTATGAGGACACCAAAATAATATCAACTGATGCAGTTATATAACGCCCTCTGCTGTAAATGATCAACCTGCCAGCCATTTTAATCTGATTATCTACATTCTAGCACACCCTAGTGTTGAAAAGATCTTCTTAATGCCATGTGCTTCACTTTGTAAAATGACATTTGAAAGCATATGCAAAATCTCTGAAGTTCTTAAAGTGACAGTTCACCCCAAAATTAAAACTCTGTCGTCATTTAAATGATTTTCAGAATTGTTGTTTTTGGGTGAACTATCCCTTTAATTCAAACTCTAGTAGAGTTTAGGGTACAGATACATCATGGATCTAAAAATAATGGCAATCAAATGGGTGTGTCTGACTCTGTAACTTGGCAAAGGGAAACACAAACATGGCCAGACAAATCCCTTGAGAATGTGTAGATTCTAAAAATGGTCTAACATATCAGTACGTTTCATTGGATATCTAAAACACTGCAAGTTAAAAAGCAGATTTTGCAGCCATGTACAGAACGTCAACCTTTATTTTCATATAAGGAAGACATCAATAGAAAATACAAAGAGATAAGTGAAGGTTTTCATTAAAGGGAGATGTTTGAGAGTGGGTGGATATACAAATGGATCAACTAAAAGCGCGAGTGCATAGAAAATCGTAACATTTCACAGTTTGATCCAGTACATATCTTGTAGTACAAAACTGTAATTGAAACTGTAATTCACATTTTTGTGATTGATTCTTACATGTCACTTTTTCATTAAATAAAGCCATGGAGTGGAATGAAATGTCTATACAAATCATAAACACGAAAAGTCGTTTTTTATAAATATAGGACACACTTATATAACTTTTGACCTGGTGAGATGGTTTTAACTCAAATTTCCAATATCTGTATGTTTCACAGTATTGGATACAAAAACAATTGTTCAGTCTATACAAGAACTGAAATAAAGAAAATTATACACAGGACTGAGGAAGTCAAAAACCATGTGTTACAATTTTCAGTTTTTAAACAAGCAGAAAGGACTGACTGAAACGTATGTGGAGGAAAGGGAGGTTTATGCCACCTGAATCATCTGGCCCACTGTGTCCTCTTCAGATTGATCCTGCTCAGATTTCTGTGAGGAAAAAGGAAGATAAACAAAGATGATGAAAATTTAATTACTTTGACATGCTATGAGGGGATGGCTGGTGTTGAACTCTTACCTGTTTGAACCATGAGAATTTTCTGATGGTTATTAATGTGTCTGATATATACAAACTCAACTCTAAAATCCATTTCAAACCATCTATTATTTATTCATCAATTAACATAGCTAAAATATATATTAGATTTTATACTGAAGAATTGGTGTACTGTTCAGGTCAAAAGTTTACATACACCTTGCAGAATCTGTAAAATGTCAATTATTCAACAAAATAAGAGGGATCGTACAAAATGCATGTTATTTTTTATTTAGTACTGACCTGAATAAGATATTTCACATAGAAGACGTTTACATATAGTCCGCAAGAGAAAATAATAGTTGATTGTATAAAGATGACCCCGTCCAGAAGTTTACATGCGCTTGATTCTTAATGATCTACAACTGTTTTTTTGTTCAGTGATAGTTGTTCATGAGTCCCTTGTTTGTCCTGAACAGTTAAACTGCCTGCTGTTCTTCGGAAAATTCCTTCAGGTCCCACAAATTCTTTGCTTTTCAGCATTTTTGTGTATTTGAACCCCTTCCAACAATGACTGCATCTTTTCACACTGAGGACAGTTGAGTCAGTAAGTTTTAGCACTGATGCTCCAAAAGGAAATGCAATGCATTAAGCTGGGGGGTGAAAACTTTTGGAATTTGAAGATCAGGGTAATTTGAATTTATTTTTGTCTTCTGAGACACATGTAAGTATTATTTGTAGCTTCTGAAGGGCAGTACTAAATGGAGAGAAAAAAAAAGATATTTAGGCAAAATAAGAAAAATGTACACATCCTTATTCTGTCCAAAAGTTTTCACCCCACCGACTCTTAATGCATCGCTTTTCCTTCTGAAGCATCAGCAAACGTGTGAACCTTATATAATAGTTGAATATGAGTCCCTTAGTTGACTTCAGTTTGAAAAGATGGATCTCAAAATCATGCAGTCATTGTTGGAAAGGGTTCAAATACACAAAAATGCTGAAAAACCAAAGAATTGTTGGGACCTTAAGGATTTTTCTAAAAAACAGCGAGCAGTTTAACTGTTCAGGACAAACAAGGGACTCATGAACAACTATCACTAAACGAAAAAACACAGCTGTGGATCATTCAGGTAACAACACAGTATTAAGAATCAAGTGTATGTAAACTTTTGAACAGGGTCATTTTTATAAATTCAACTATTATTTTCTCTTGTGGACTATATATAAACATCTTTTATGTGAAGTATCTTATTTGGGTCAGTACTAAATAAAAAAATAACATGCATTTTGTATGATCCCTCTTATTTTGGTAAAATAATTAACATTTTGCAGATTCTGCAAGGTGTATGTAAACTTTTGACTCGAAAATCTAATATTTAACTCTTGTTTTGCTGAAAATCTTAACTAATTTGGTGTTTCCAGTCAAAAATAACCAACATTAAATTGCTTGTAAATCTTTCATAATGTTACATTATGACTAAACCTGAGATTCAATCTTTGTCAACTTATAAAAATACCCCCCAAAATTAAAAAATGCTCCAAAAAAATTCTGGGAAGTTGTTATACCATGTATGAGTCAGTAAGTTTTAGCCCAATGCGATAACATGTTGTTTTGGGGAGAAGAAAATCTTCTCCAAATCAAAATGACTAAAAAACAACATGAAAAACTTTTCATCAGCATATAAAAAAACTGCAAGGCATTACTAACCAAGTATAAATCAAGAACAAAGGTTTATTTGCATAAAAAGGGCATATATAATCATGTAACAAACATAAATGCAAACAAGAGCCCACATACAGCCCGCTGTAAGAAACATAAAATGGCAAAAGCAACAACAAAGCCACAGCTTTGGGCGAAGACAGAAGAGCATTGAAGGGTGCAAGCCAAGCCATACATCACAAATGAAAACAGATCATTTTGAATGGCTATTCATACCAGTAAGATGGTAAAAAGGACAAATAAACACAGCTTAATACATCTCAGCATTAAGAGAGCATCACAAGCAGTCTGGGTAGAAGTTTACAGCATGGTAGGACAGACGGAAGAAATGCAGACAAGAGACGTCAAGGTTGAAGATTTCCTTTTAAAGTAGTAGACATTTAAGACATGAAACCTTTAACACTGACAGGGTAAAATGTGCTAACCACCATAGCTTTTTGAAAGAAGCCAAATCTATAAAGCTGCACACTAAGATGCAGCTAAAAAATGAAATTATTAAAGGAAGTAGTAGTGAAGTAACTACAAGGCAGCATAGCAGATCAAACATGGAAACTACTTTGTACATAGTATTTTTTGCTCATTTTATATACTAGAACATATATACTAAGAACTTAGTATGCATGTCCAGTTTAATTGGTTGGAAATGTTGGTTAAGTCACAGACAGAGACAGTTTAGATGAGTGTGTCACAGACGCATGAGGTAACTCGGACACAGAGCCGCTGCGTATGGATGGCCTAATTTAAATTAGATGTATAGAGTCTCTTGGGTCGGACACAGGCTGGGATTGGATAGTTTACCCCAGAGGCGGGGCAGAGGTGGCTGGCCAATGAGAGCTGAGCTCAAGCCCCTCGCTCACCTTAAGGGCCTGCATGGCCATTTCTTCCTTTTCCTTCGGGGAGAAGAAACGACCGCCGTCTCCACGCTTCCTGGCCATGGCGTGACGATGACGGGACTCATGCAGGTATTTCTGGAAGGGGTAGTAAAGAAAATAGAATGAATATTTGCACACATGCTGCTGAACAGAAACCTGTTAAATAAGAATATTTCCTTTGAAGTAAATTCATCTATTTTTAATAAATTACAGAAAATGAAACTGCTTTGCTGTTTCAATGACAAAGATAAATAATGATTAAATAGATGCAAGAAAGAAAACATCAACATAATTACCTATGAAAACTAATTCAAGAGTAAGCTGCAACTTACTATGCAAATACTTTATTGATAAAAGTTTCAATGTTTGTAATGTTTCAAGTTTTTTAAAGCAGATCAGGATAGTATTTTAATGTTTCTAGGAATTAAGAACAAACCTTAAGCAAAATTACCAAGAAATATCAATAAAATCTGCAGTATAATAATGAATTGTACTATTATTCTTATATATAATGGGCCAAATAATATTAATATGATATTATATAGCCACTTCTAGCCTTTAAAATTTTTTTAAGAATTGTAAAAATGTGAATTTTAAGATGAAGCTTGACCTTTGGCTTGTAAAAATAAACAATAATTAAATGCATTTAAAATATCTAAAGAAAATAAAAAGAATATAACATATTGTAATATATGTATATGCCAAATATAATTAATAGTTTTAGATAAATTATTATTAATAAATTTATCTAAACTAAATAAAAATAATCAGAACCTGCTTTGCTGTTCTTATCACATGAATAAGAAGACAAAGGATTTAATGGTTAAAACAATTATATTTATTTTTATATAATGTTTTTTAAAGAAGTCTCTTCTGCTCAGCAAGCCTGCATTTATTTGATCCAAAGTACAGCAAAATCAGTAAAATCTTTTTACTATTTAAAATAACTGTTTTCTATTTGATATATTTTAAAATGTAATTTATTCCTGTGATTTCAAAGCTGAATTTTTAGCATCTTTACTCCAGTCACATGATCATTCAGAAATCATTCTAATATTCCGATTTGCTGCTCAAAAAACTTTTTTTTTATTATTATGTTGAAAACAGCTGAGCAGAATTTTTTTATTCTAAAATTTCTATAAAAAAGGGAGACTTCTTGAAAAAACATTAAAAATCTTACAGTCCAAAAACTTTTGACTGGTAGCATATATATATATATATATTATTAATTAATTATATCTCTCTCTCTCTCTCTCTCTCTCTCTCTCTCTCTATAATTTTGCATAACGAGTTAATATTATATTGGTCACTGCAGATAAAGCCATTAAAAGTGACTGTTATTGCAGTAAAAGCACACATACTCTTCTTTCTTTGGGTATTTTGCCCTCAGCTTCTAGTTTGGCGCGGGCTTGTCTCCTCTTGAGGATCCTGTGATATTGTTTAGCGTTGACGTATAGAGGTTCCTCCTCCAGCATCTCCGCTCCAGGAAGAGGAATGCGCTGCATTGTGGGAACCGACCCGCTGCCCCCTGGGACCATCTAATGCAATTATAAACAAACGCAATACGGTTAGGAAGTGCGATCTAAAGAGATTATCTGTATAGCACAAACTCACTTTCGGTAATAGATAAAAATGACCACAAGAGCTCACCATGACCATTCCTCCAGCATTGACCATGTTTCCCGCCATGGGAAGAGTGACAGTCACTGTGCCCTGACCGGTGTTGGTGGTGTTTGTGTTGGATCCAGCTGAGACTAACTGAGCTCCTGCCAAAGATGCAGCTGGGATGGTGATCATTCCTGAATGGACGATCACAATTAATTACATGTCATCTGCAGTGTAAAAACACATGTCTATTCAACTGCTTAGAAGTGCATGATGTTTTGCAGAGAAGTAGCAGTGTTACCCTGCTGTAGGATGGTCCCGTCTGCATTAACAGGCTGGTAAACGATGGTCTGTCCTTCAGCGGTTTGAGCCACCTGCTGACCCTGTACAGTGATCTGCTGCTGACCCTAAGAAAACATTTATCATGCGCTTTATTAATATTTATTTAAAGAGTGCAGATTATAAACGGGCTCCTTCATATTTGCTTAAATGTGAACCTGGACCACAAAACCAGCCTTAGGTAGCATAGTTATACATACATATTTGTAGCAAAAGCCAAAAATACAGTGTATGGGTCAAAATTTTTCTCTTATGCCAAAAATCATTAGGATATTAAGTGAAGATCATGTTCCATGAAGATAATTTGTAAATTTCTTACCGTAAACATATCAAAAATTAATTTCTAAATAGTAATATGCATTGCTAAAAACTTCATTTGGACAACTTTAAAGGCGATTTTCTTAATATTTAGATTTTTTTTTGCACCCTCAGATATTTATTCAGCCTTTAGATGATGTATAAATCTCTATTTCAAAAAATTGGTTTTGTGGTCCGGGGTCACAAATAGGTGATAAAATTAAATCACCTGGTTCTGTCCTGCTGTAACTGCAGTCTGTGGCTGCTGGATGATGATCTGTTGGGTCTGTCCCTGCTGACCCTGTAGCTGTAAAGTCTGTCCACCAGGAAGCTGGATTTGGCTGGGTTGTACCAACTGAATCTGTGAAACATTTGGTAATTTCATTATAATTTCATACTCAATATCTTGATGAGACACATTGCTGCGGTTCTCAACCTTTTTGACTCCATGCCAACAAAAAAGTTTGAAAGTCACATGAACTTTTTCAGTTGTTTGTAATTTACTGGATTAGAATTAAGAATAAGGCTTTTCAAAAATATATATATTTTTCACAATTAAATTTTTTTTAGAGCTTGGCATAATGTATATTCATTATAAAAATGCCCATAGAGTTAAAAAAAAAATTATATTAATGTACATGACTACTTCAGGTTGAGGCAAGTTAAGGCTTCATCATAAATATAGGTTTTCTAAGATTGTGGGAATGCTGGTTCTTCAAAGTCAGAAAATGAATGAAATCTTCATCGTTTTTATTTTATTTTAAACCATTTTAAATCATCTTGATGCCCCCTCTTTGAGAACCACTGCTATTGCATTACTATTAGATAATTAACTACATTAGTACAAATAATACATTTTTGACCAACAATCAGTGTAAAATTAACTCCACCCACCTGCTGCAACCCCTGTGTACCAGAAACTGGTACTTGCATGATCGTTTGACCTTGTCCTCCTGTCATGGCCTGTACCATTATGGGCTGCCCAGAGGAAGTGATGAGCTGTCCTCCGCTGACTTGTACCATAAGAGGCTGCCCTTGGACCTTCGAAGAGGATGCATGGAAAATCTCATTAGTTTTTACATCAACTTTAAAGATGAATTCCCTCTGAGATTAAACGATTAGTTCACTTCCAGAATAAAAATGTCCTGATAATTTCATGCCTCATGTTCATGTCTTTCTTTCTTCAGTCAAAAAGAAATTAAGTTTCTGAGGAAACATTCCAGGATTTTTCTCTATATAGTGGACTTAAATGGTGCTTAATGAGTTGAAGGTCCAAATTGCAGTTTCAATGCAGCTTCAAAGCGCTTTACACAATCCCAGCTGAAGAATAAGGGTCTTATCTAACGAAGTGACCGGTAATTTTCTAAAAAAAAAAACACAATTTCAATTTTTATACTTTTTAACCACAAATGCTCATCTTGCCCTAGTCTGACCTTACGCATTACGTAATCATGCATGGGTCACATAGGCAGAAGTAGTGACACAGTGATTACAAAGCAAATGTGCAAAGAAAGCCCAACGCCGTTTACAAAAACAACGATGTCGGACGATTTTGAAGTTGGAGGAGAAAGTAGCATGGGACTTTTCC
The DNA here is from genome assembly GCA_036247105.1 of Cirrhinus mrigala. Taxonomy (NCBI): domain Eukaryota; kingdom Metazoa; phylum Chordata; class Actinopteri; order Cypriniformes; family Cyprinidae; genus Cirrhinus; species Cirrhinus mrigala. Next base: position 6,809,536 of record CM070017.1, on the reverse strand, counting down.
AATGTGATTAGGCAATGCGTCAAGATGCACATTTCAGAGCTAGTGCAAGATGATCATTTGTGGTTAAAAACTATATAAATATAAATTTACATTTTTTGATAGATAAGACTCTTGTTCCTTGGCTTGGATCGTGTAGAACCCACTGAAGCTGCACTGAAACTGCAGTTTGGAACTTCAACCCACTGGGCACCATTGAAGTCCTCTACATGGAGAAAAATCCTGCAAAATGTTGAATTTTTTTTCGACTAAACAATAAAAGACATGAACATCTTGGATGACATGGGGGTGACTAAATTATCAAGAAATTTTTATTCTGGAAGTGAACTAATCCTTTAACCTCATAAAGCCTATTGTATCATATTTAACCTACTGTACACCATCTACAGAGCTTTGATCATAAAGCATTTAAATATCATCTTACTAAAACATTTATAGAGAGATATAATGTGACAACTGATATTTATATGCGTATTATGTATGCATTATGATATACACTAAAACAATGCAAAACACAGATGCATGCAAGAAAATGCAGTGTATATGAACTTCCAAAATGCAAAAAAAAAAAAAAAACTGCAGCTGTTACGCACTTGGATATTTCATAATGCATTTTGCAAAACAAAGCATGCTAAAAACGTATGCATGTGAGCGTCCTTTGGACACTAAAAGTTCTTGTTGTAAATTATAGTGAGTGATGAAATAAACTGAGACAGATGCAAAAAGCACAAAGATATCACAAATATCTGATATCTTAACATTGCATTTATCGTTATTGCAATGCAATATTAACGTTTTATCTCTGTGCAATGCGAGTTGAGATGGCATGCATGGAGATCTGGAGACAGCAGAGGTGCTCGGAGAGCCAACCACTACCTGAAGGACCTGCTGGGCTGCAGTCTGGCCTACCTGAGGCTCAGTCTGCAACTGCACCGCAGTCACTGTGCCCTGGGCCAGAGATAAGGGACTGTGACTCTCAAATGAGTAAAAACACATAAAAACTGTTTTTTTTTTCTGTGGTTTTACGCCACACTGAGATGCTTTATTACTAAATGTATTCATCTGATGTACAGACTTTAATATGGTACTGCATTATCTGAATCAGATATTGTCTATAAAGGTCAAAAATTACCTGTTGTTGGATCTGTCCGCTGCTGGCCTGCACCACTATCTGCTCTCCACTAGTTGTGGTGGTGGTGGTGTACTGCTCCATGTTTGTCGTCTGACTGCTGCGGGTTATGAGTTATGAGATCAGCACGGAACTGAAGTCTGAAATATAGCAACAACATGTTGCATAAATCTGAAATCTTATGCAACAACACATGCATCTAACGCAAGAAGCTTAAAAGAGGATGCTTGACTTAATTACTGGATTATAACATACATAATTTTAGGATCAAGTCGGCTTCTTTAAATTTTATAAGCATTTTTGTCATTTCTGTAACAGTGTGTAATAAATTAATTCCTTGTACACTACCAGTCAAAAGTTTTTGATTTTAATGTTTTTTAAAGAACTCTCTTCTGCCCACCAAGCCTGCATTTATTTGATCCAAAGTACAGCAGTATTGTGAAATATTTCTACCATTTAAAATAACTGCTTTCTATTTTAATATATTTTAAAATGTAATTTATACCTGTGATTTCAAAGCTATTTTAAGCATCATTATATTTTTTGGGGGGGTTGGGGGGTGGGGAATTATAGAAATTAATACTTTTATTTAGCAAGGATACTTTGATCAAAAGTGATGATAAAGACATTTACAATGTTACAAAAGATTTCTGTTTCAGATAAATGCTGTTCTTCTGAACTTTCTATAAGAAACCTGAAAAAAATATACTCTGCTATTTTCAACAATAATAATACTGTTTTTGAGGCAGCAAATCTGAATATTAGAATGATTTCTGAAGGATCATGTGACTGGAGTAATGATGCTAAAAATTCAGCTTTGAAATCACAGGAATAAATTACATTTTTAAAATATATTAAAATAGAAAAGTTATTTTAAATAGTAAAAATATTTTAAAATTGTACCGTTTTTGCTGTGCTTTGGATTAAATAAATGCAGGCTTGGTGAGCAGAAGAGACTTCTTTAAAAAAACATTCAAAATCTTACTGTTCAAAAACTTTTGACTGGTAGTGTATATATTTTCTAACACATAATTTAAAAATTCGGTGACTTATTTAGTTGCTAAATTGTTTAGTAATTATTTACTGACTTATTTAGCACCGAAAAGTACCACGGTACAACATTATTTCAGACTTGTAGCACTATGGTTCTCTTTTAAGTACTTTGGAGTACTATATAAATATAAATGGTACAAGAATATGGCAATTTTAGTATAATGGTGTATCCAAGGAATTCTAAAACTTTGATACTTGATCATTTTTTTCTGAAAGAGTTGATCACTTTTGTGATAATTTTTATTCCCTCTTCCTGAGAAATATGAAACATGCATAAAAAATATGAAAATCTGGATATTAAATTACCTTTTTGTTGTGTGATTATTAAAGCGATTATTGTGTGATTATACTCTCACTATATAATTCTGTCCTAGATTATTGTTTTGTATGCTTAAAAATTTAGTTTGATACATTTTCATTCTCAACTGAGAAGTTCATAATCAGATTTTATTCTACACATTAATATATATGCACATCTTAACTCATTTACATGACTAACATATAAATGTTGTGCTGAATGACATTACAAGAAAGTAGGACACATTAGTCTCCATATTATTAAATTTCCAGGTACCTGTAGTTTTTTTAAGGAGGATACAGCGATTCTACAGTGACGTAGATAAAATGTAGATATATACAAAATATTTTTCAATGATTAAAAGTACAAAAAAAACACTGCGTTTGGATTTCAGTACTACAGTTTCTATTGCTATTGCCTTTCTTCATATTGAAGCGTCGCGTCTTTGTATCTCACAGACGCTTTTGTTGTTACAACATGCTTGTTTCTCACAAACGAAACTCCTATTTCGTTTAAACAGGACGTTTTAAATAAGACTACTCAATATTGCAATTTATATGGTGGTTAAAAAGAGATACAATGGCTTGCTTTCTCTTTGTCTAATATTGCTAACGCTACATTAGCACATCGACCTCGAGCGTGTTTTTAATATATATCTGGTTTAAACCGATGTTTACATGAACTATATATGAACAATTTGTTTCATTAACTCTCCTGCAGTTGATTAAAAACAAGACATCGACATATTAGCTTGAATCGACCTCTTGGACACTGTGAAAGTCAACGAATATTATAACAAAGAGCGGCGCAAAACAGGGCCTATATGAAACGCCAGCTCGGAAAAACAATACAAATAAACCATTCGACGACACTGTTTATCGTTTTAACGACATAAGAGATAAACGCGTGCATGCCGTCCACACACTGGACCTTGACATACACAAACAGCACTATTCCTGTTTATAATGATTTTAGTCATTTGGTTGGTCGGTCACACACCAATCCCCAGCTAACCGACCGAGTCCCGTCCCCTCCCAGCAGCCGCGCTCACTCACCGTCTGCGCCGCCGCCCGATGCACCTCTGATTGGCTCCGATACTGGCGCCTGGAGCCCAATCACACGACGCGTCTCGCTCAGGAGCCAAAATGGCGCACTGAAAAAAAAAACCGAGATGAACAGTAGCGCAAACGCCCCTCCTACAGGACAAACACCACGCCCACTCTCAACCCCTGCACGTCTCTGACCAGAAGCGCCGTGAATCACGGACAAAGCAAAATAGAAATAAATACAGAAATAATAACAAAAAATTAAATAAAAATAAACAAAGATTAAAACCTGTGCATTAAAAAAAAATACATAAAAATAAAAATCTGTAATAAATGAGGCTAATTATTAAATTATTTTTAAACTAATTTTAATTAAATATTTAATTAATTATTATTATTATATTTCGGGTATTTATTTATTTATTTATTTATGGATTTATAGATTTTCTTGCATTTTTACATTCTAAACTAGATTAATGAACGATTTATTTAGAAATAACTGTAGCTTGTATTATATATATGTATATATTTTTTTCTTTTATTTATTTATATTTAAATAATTATTTATGTATACACAAGTATGTGTGTGTGTATTTAAAAATAATGTATTTTATAATAATGTAAAATAATAATGTAATAAATAATGAATATATATTTAATATATTTACACACACACACACACACACACACACATATTCTGAAAAATTCTATAATTTTTTTGTTTCTCTCTCTCTCTCTCTCTCTATATATATATATTTGTTTTTGGGGTTTTTTTTTGGCCCGCATAATATGTTTTCTAATTTCATGGCTAAATTAACATTTCTAAATTGGATGAATGAGCGATTCATGGGAATTAATGTAGCTTGTATAACAAATTTTATTTTATTAACTAATTTATTTATTTTTCAATAATTATATATATATCTCTCTCTATATATATATGCACACAAGGTATATATGTATATATGTAAATTGGATGAATAAACGATCCATTTGAATTATATATATATATATATATATATATATATATATATATATATATATATATATATAATTATTTAAAAATAAATAATGTATATAAATATATTTTACTCTTTTTTTTTGGCCCCTTTCTGATATTTTCTGATTTCATGGCTGATTTTGTTCTTTCACTCTCTGGAAAACATGAAAAAGCTTAAAAAAAATAAAAAATAATAATAATATTACATTATACTATTCTGTAGCTAACAAATATGATTACTATATTAGCAGTTATTTTATTAAATACATAAATGATTAAAAGAACTAGAAAAAACATAATGAATAGGACAGTGCTCTATAAATTAAATATTTTTCATGTGGCATTCTTATGTTTTAAACTGAGATCAAACAAGGGAAAATGCACATTTGTTTATAATCAGATTTATATATTCAGTTCACCTTGATTCAAGTCAAGCCAATGAGCATGGACTACAAGAAGAGTTTTTTTCTTTTATTGTTGTTGGCAGTCACATTTAATGGTACAGCATTTTACACTTTGACTTCAGACGAGCCATGTTCATCCATCTCAAACCTGAGGACCCTGCTTTCAACATGCAAACCCATCAATGAAATGTGTGGTCCACTGTCATCTATAACCCCTGAGGTATCTATTTCAACGTCTGTGCAAAAAAAAAAAAAAAAAAAACTGCAATCAAATCAGCTTACTGACTACAAATTAGCTTATTTATGAGTTGACAGTCAATACAGACCAAAAAAAATATACATTTGATTAGGCTGATAATTAGATGCATTTAATATTGTCAACATCCCAATGAAGGATGAGTTGTTGTTCTGAAAAAAGAAGAAAGAAAACACTTAATGTCATAGTTAACATTAAATATTTCGTCTTGTTATTGAATATACAATTATTGCTGACTTAGCAACAAGTTCTCAGACTGTTATTACATTGCTATTGTCTATAAGACCCATTATGTAAGGTGCGCCTTATTAAAATGATTGAAAACCACGCAATGTGCAATCATTTCTTGCATCAAATGACACTGTACCAAACAGAGAAAAGCACTGGTAATACTGAAAAGGAAGTAGAATGCATTATTATCCGTGCATAGAAGATATGCCAAGTGCATAGTATATCTAAACACACAGCAATGGCAGAAAACCAGAAAGAAAGCAAAGTAAAATTTGATTTATGGAATGACTAAGCTTTGCTAAACTAGATTCTTGAAGATCCAACCTGTAATCCTCAGGATGTTAGTATAATAAAGCCTACAAACAAATCTCAGTGTACGTCTATGGTGAAACTCGCACATGAAGCTTCCAGGGAATGTTAAATATTACCGTTAAACACATTCATCTGGATTTGCTATCAATCTGGAAACAATGAGCAGGCTATTTTCTGAAGATACTTCTATTTTTACAATGGATTTAAAAAAAAAAAAAAAAAAAAAAACAGACTTTAAGGAGACTTCCTAATATGCAAAAATAAAAAACAAAGCTGAAAATCCTTTGGTGAAGTTAAATACCTGATGCAGGAAACCAGCAATGAAAAATAAGCACTTACATCAGTTTTAACTCTTCAAAGCTCATGTCTGATGTATCCCTAAATTATTCTCCAATTATACAGGCCTTTAAAGTATTACTTAGTTAAGTAATACTCCCCAGCCATCTGATTTTTGTGCGTCAACTTGCATAAATTTGAAATAAATGGCAACAAAATTGCTTCAAATCTTTAGTGCATTCCAAATACAGGATTTAAAAAAAAAAAAGATTGAAACTCTTTCAGCATTGGATTAGCAAACTCCTTTGAGAGAAGCTTATGTTCTTTCTCTATTTCTGTCCTTGCAGTCAAATCCTGCTGGGCTGAATCGTTGAAAATTTGTCCCCAAGTAGCCAGAAATCAATTGACTGGGTAGAATGTGTCTTGTGTGTGCTGGAACGCAGATTCACACACATATAGGGTCATGGGAAGAGTAGGCATTGTGGTTTCTCTCTTTTAAAACAGTCTTATGATGATCCATGTGTGTGTCACTCTAGGAGGTCCTACGGATGGCAAACATATAACGACAGGATTAATTCAAAGACATTGCTGAAATATTACATCTTTAGGAGAGAGGTGCTGCATGTACCTCATCTGAATCATCATGGTAGTGTGTCTTGCCAGCCTCCAGTGTGTCCAGGTCATCCACACCATCGATACCGTTAGCTTCAGCGTGCTGCTGTAAAACAGAGTACCTGTGCACCAGGAATCTATCAAAGACATTGAAAAGAAGCCATTAGACAGATATTGCATATTTGGATAAATAAAACAGCCATATTATAATAACAACATTATGCTATTTTCCAGGTACAAAATCAGCAATTAATTCAAACTTCAAGAAAATAGGGGCACAAACCTTCCTCCACAGACATATTTTTTAATGAAAATAACTCCAGCAACAGCACTGATCAACAGAACAGCGATGACCACAGCTATTATAGGAGCTGAATTGAATGAATGTTCCTCAGTCTGAAAAATGCACAATGGGTAAGATCATTTTGTGGCTTGTTTCAAGCAGGCATTACAACATGCTCATTATAATATACAGTTGAGGTCAAAAGTTTACATACACTTTGCAGAATCTGCAAAATGTTAATAACCAAAATAAGAGGGATCATACAAAATGCACGTTATTTTTAATTAGCACTGACCTGAATAAGATATTTCACATGAAATATGTTTACATATAGTCCACAAGAGAAAATAATAGTTGAATTTATGAAAATTACCCCAATTAAAAGCTTACATACACTTGATTCTTAATACTGTGTTCTTATCTGAATGATCCACAGCTGTGTTTTTTTTTGTTTAGTGATAGTTGTGTCTTCAGAAAAATTCTTCAGGTCCCACAAATTCTTTGGTTTTTTAGCATTTTTGTGTACTTGAACCCTTTTCAACAATGGCTATATGATTTTGAGATCCATCTTTTCACACCGAGGACAACTAAGGGACTCATATGCAACTATTACAGAAGGTTCAAATGCTCACCGATGCTCCAGAAGGATAGAAAAACTATGCATTAAGAAAACTTTTGGCATTTAAAGATCAGGGTAAATGTAACATATTTTGTCATCTGGGAAACATGCAAGTATCTTCTGTAGCTTCTCAACGGCAGTACTAAATGAAAAAAATATGATATTTAGGCAAAATAATAAAAATATACACATCTTCATTCTGTTAAAAAGTTTACACCCCTGGCACTTAATGCATTGTTTTCTCTTCTGGAGCATCAGTGAGCGTTTGAATCTTCTGTAATAGTTGCATTTGAGTCCCTCAGTTGTCCTCAATGTGAAAAGATGGATCTCAAATACACAAAAATGCTGAAAACCCAAATAATCTGCGGAACCTGAAGGATTTTTTGGAAGAACAGCGAGCAGTAACTGTTCAGGACAAACAAGGGACTCATGAACAAAAAACAGCTGTGGATGATTCAGGTAACAACACAGTATTAAGAATCAAATGTATGTAAACTTTTAAACGGGGTCATTTTTATAAATTCAAGTATCATTTTCTCTTTTGGACTATATGTAAACATCTTTTATGTGAAATATCTTATTCAGGTCAATACTACACAAAAAAAATAACATGCATTTTGCATGATCCCTCTTATTTTGGTAAAATAATTTATATTTTGCAGATTCTGCAAGGTGTATATAAACTTTTGACCTTAACTGTTATTATATTCAGCAAGGATGCATATTAAATTGGTTAAAAGTGACAAAGTAAATTACATTGCTAAAAAAGATTCCTATTTCAAATAAATTATGTATTTTAGAACTTTCTATTCAGCAAAGAATTTTGAAAACAACATGCATCATGGTTTGCACAAAAACATTAAGCAGTGCAACTATTTTCAACATTTCCTGAGCAGGAAATCATCATATCAGAATGATTTCTGAAGGATCATGTGACATTGAAGACTGGAGTAAATTCAGCTTTGCATCCCAGGAATAAATTACATTTTAAAATATCTTCAAATAGAAAACAGTCATTTTAAATTGTAATATTTTACTGTTTTTACTGTATATTTTCACATTTATAATGAAATTAAACACCTACCAGTAGCTCTGTCCTCAGCAAATTACTAACGCATTTTTTACTCAGATCGATCTCTTTTCGTTCTGGAGTTATTCCCCCTTCACAGTGATCCCCAGGAATTTTCCGGTAACTAGAAATTACAGAAAGTAGAATGTTAACACTTTGTTTACAGCATTTAAATAAATCTGTGGTAAAAACATTAAAGGTATAGTTCACCCAAAAATGAAAATTCTGTCATTAATTACTCATGTCGTTCCAAATTTGTGAGACCTTTGTTCATTTTCAGAACACAAATTAAGATATTTTTGATGAAATCCGAGAGCTTTCTGACCCTGCATAGACAGCAACGCAACTGACACGTTCAAGGCCCAGAAAGGTAGCAAGGACATTGTTAAAATAGTCCATGTGACATCAATGGTTCAACCGTAATTTTATAAAGCTACCAGAATATTTTTGTGTGCAAAGAAAACAAAACCAGCAATTTTACTAAACAATTTCTTCTCTTCTGTGTCAGTTTCTACCTTTCTGAGCCTGGGAACGTTTCAGTTGCGTAGCTGTCTATGCAGGGTCAGAAAGCGCTCAGATTTTATCAAAAATATCTTAATTTGTGTTCCAAAGATGAACAAAGGTCTTGCAGGTTTGGAACGACATGAGGGTGAGTAATTAATGACAGAAATTTCATTTTTGGGTGAACTATCCCTTTAACTCGAATGCAACAATTTTCCTATGCGAACCTGTTCAGTCAATCAGGCTCACAGATTTTCTAGGCAGTACATATTCAGCAATACATGCAAAAATAGCTGATTTACACCTGCTGAACGTTTCAATACAACTCCCGTGGAGCGGAAATAGAGAGTGATTTGTTACCCGCTGGTCTGGAGCTGCTCTTTGCGTCCGTGCAGGCAGAACTCCAGCGAATGGCCAATAAGGTCGGGCTGTTCCACACACACAGAGCTGTTTTCCGCATGATAGAATCCAAAGTCACTGCAGGAAAGTAGAGACAATGATTGGAATCACAGACTGAAAAGTATAAATGAATCACTTTGTAGTTTACAGAGTGTATTTGACAAGTCTGTATGCGTTCGTACCACTGAAAGTCAGTGAGGGTGCAGGGACATGTCATGGGCTCCTTGGTGACAATGTAATCCCGTCCATTCCAGCATACTGAGTCCTTTCGTAAGCGTAAAAACCTTTCCTTGTATCCCAGCATGCACCCATCAGCAGGGTCACTAATATCACTTGAGTGAGCGAGCCACTGGATGTAGTCATTCTCTTGACCTGCAGAAGCATTTGGCCACTTCAAGATAATGTTTACATATTTTAAGATCTTTCTTCTGAATGCTAACAGATGTGTGCATGCCGGACTGGATTTACGTTTTTATGAAATACTTTTTTTTGGAAATTTTTGTTTTTAGAAATATTAAACCACTCACAGTCTCTAGAGAGCAACTGCCTGAAGTCGACAGTGACAGAAACCCAGTACTGATTCAGGACGGTTTCCCTGTAGCCCCACAGGCTGACGTTCATGGAACGAGCACCAGGTTCTGATGCCAGGCCAGTGAAGTATATTGGATCATCTGTGAAGTTATGCACATGCCAACACTGACCTTCATCAGTGGAAAACCTAGTGAAAATAAATGATAAAAATAAACAAAACTGTAAGAATTAAATACAAAATAAATATAAATTAGAAATAATTAAATCATTATAAAGCACTGCAATATAAATAGAATGTGAGTACATTTATTTTTATGCACTACCAGTCAAAAGTTTTTGAACAGTAAGTTTTTAAGTTTTTAAAGAAGTCTCTTCTGCTCACCAAGCCTGCATCTATTTGATTCAATGCACAGTAAAAACAGTAACATTTTGAAATATTTTTACTATTTAAAATAACTGTTTTCTGTTTGAAAATATATTAAAATGCAATTTATTCCTGTGATCAAAGCTGAATTTTCAGCATCATTCATCATATACAGAAATGTAGGACAGAAAGCTCACTTGATCTGTGAAATGGGGTGTGAGGGGTTGTGCTCCACCGCTACTAGCAGTCCTCCTGAATCAAGTATGGCATAGTGATGGGGGCCTTTCAGTGCCTGAAACCATGTGTAACCCCCATCATCAGACACATACACGTCTGGAGAAAGTACAGAAACTGCACCGCCCACACTCCCTGATGAAAGAGCAGATGGAAAAGAGACGTGAGTCAGAGAAATGCAGCAGTTCTGTAAAACTCCCAATCACACCATAATAACATAATCAAATAATATAATATAATATAATATAATAATACAACAAAAAAACTTATTAATTTAATTCTGCAATTAGAGAAATTAAAAATGTTATTAACAGTACTGGAATAACAGTGAGTTTTTCTTAGATAAAATAAAATAAAATAAAATAGTTTTTATGGTTATACTAAGGTTTACACTGAATCTGAGTCAGGGATGGTTTTGCCTTGTAGAAAGACATGTGATGGAGAATGTGGGCTGTAATCACCATGTGCCAGGATGAGTCCCACGGCATTGGGCTCTGAGAGAGGCTGCATGGGCACGTTCAGTTTCATAGAGATGCTGTAGGCAGCATGAATATGCAGACTACACTGCAGAAGACAGAGATGCATATGAGATTAACATGAAATCGCACACATTTACACATAATTTAAGTGCTTATTTTCAAGTGCAAAATGCATATTAATTGGGTATCAGGTTAAAATCATCAACACATCCACAATGGAAGAAGAAACCTTTAAGTGAGAAACACTGACAGCGTTGCATACGTTTACATTTTTATTGTGGTTTGACAACACCAGTTTTAAAGTTTTAACTCTTAGAAAGCATTTAGAAATATCAACTATTCTAAGAATGATAACTCTGCAGCAACAAATGCTGGATATTTGTTACATCATGGTACTGTATATTGTCACTCTGTTCTTTTATGGTCAAAGAGACCAAATGTTTGCAAGTTTTGTGCTGTTCTTAATGTTTACACACAATAAACACAACAGTCCCCCAAATAAGTTCAGTTTAACAGTGGCAGTCTGTATTTACAGGCACACGACCAAGGTTGGTGGAATTTATTTTGGTAACTTGCAACTGTCTTTCTCAAGGACACAATCATGATTTCTTACTAGTTGTTTTTTTAATAAGAGCAACAAACCAGAAACCTTTTGATTACTAGCTCTTAAAACAACACATGATTTGTGCCTAAAATAATATTCAGATTAAGGTTGTGTCATTTCTGTGAGGCTCTCACCTTGTCTGCGTGCTCGGTTGTGGAGTCACACACTCCGTTCCAAGGTTTCTGCAGTGGTCGCCACTCTCCACCTTGATTAAATGTGACCACTGTCTGCACAGACCCATCTGGAGAGGAAAGACACACATCCGACGATATGATATTTATATACGTTCTTCCTAAATGTGTCATTATGATTTCAGTCACAGCCTTACCGACGGCGAGCACACTGGTCATATATACGCCTCTCAGAGAGGTGATGTTGGTGAAGTCAGTGTCTCCACCTGTGGTGGTGTACAAATGGCGTTCCAGAGACTTGGAAAACACTATTCCTCGGTCATCCGACACATATATGGTACCAATACCAGAGTCTGAAAGAGTGAAAACAATTGTTAGTATCCAGATTCTGATGTCAAGGTTACAAATCACACATTCATATCCACTTTTTTCTTCAACACGGAAGTATAGGTGAGACTTCCGATTCATTATCTGCTATAAAGAATAAACGATAAAACAGTTTTGCACTACAAACCAGTGTGTTCGTAATTAAGATAATACAATAAAATAACATGGTAAGACACACCAATTTGCAATATTAGCAGCAAAACAAGCTGTTTTGTATAGCTAAAAATAGCTGGATGCGGATGAGACCAGAGGCCACACCCATAAAATTTACAAATGGCCGTGCCCACTCTTACAGGAAGAAAAATATGGATAATACTGGCTGGATTATTTAAAATAATATGCTGAGTACAGAAAATTAATGTATTAACGGTCACAATTTTTTTTCCCCAACTTCTCTCATTTTTATTTCAAAACATACACAAAATCCAATCCAGTGCTGTTATTGTTACAAAAATCTATTAAAAGAGTTTTCATTAACTGAATTAAAGCTGAAATAAAGTGTAAATATCAGAAAAAAAATTTGAAATTTTGCCTTAATTAACAGTAGTAAAATAAGCTGAAGCTCAAGTACTAAAATTACTAAAATAAAAATAAGTGAAAGCTAATTAGAAATATAATTATTGTATGGTGTTGATATAAAATTATATATAGTATTAATATAAAATGATATACAGTATAGTTTTAATATGAAATTAAAGACAAAACTAAAAATATAAAAGTTAATTCAAAATATTACTATAAGTACTATAAAAGTATACAAATATTACTAAAATAACAATGATCCAAACCTCAGGTCTAAGTAATATGATACATACCTGGATATAGAAACATTATTATTTCATATATGTGACCCTGGACCACAATACGGGTCCTTTTTTTTTTTAAATTGAGATTTATACATCATATGAAAGCTAAACGCTAAATAAGCTTTCCATTGATGTATGGTTTGTTAGAATAGGAAAATATTTGTCCAAGATACAACTATTTAAAAATCTGGAATCTGAGAAAAAAAAAATTAAAATACTGAGAAAAATCACCTTTAAAGTTGTCCAAATGAAGTTCTTAGCCATGCATATTACTAATCAAAAATTACGTTTTGATATATTTACGGTAGGAAACTTACAAAATATCTTCACAGAACATGATCTTTATTTAATATCCTAATGATCTTTGGCCTAAAAGAAAAATCACTAATTTGGACCCAATGTATTTTTGGCTATTGCTACAAATTTACCCGTGCTACTTATGACTGGTTTTGCAGTCCAAGGTCACATATTGGAGGTTTATTTTGCTGAACAGTAAACAATCACTTCACCTCCAGGTTCGTCTACGTGCATAAAGACCATATCGCTGTTTGCGGCTAGAATGGAGTAGAACTGCTCGTGTCCAACGATGGGGAGTTGAGCCATATCCCACGTCTCCCCCTGATCTACTGAGACATGAATCATGCGTGTGGAACCCTGAAAAACAAAAGAAGTGTTTCTGATATCTGCATATGATTTCAACCTCACACGACACATTACAGCTCTACTCATAAACCTAATAACACGCCTGGCTACACACTGCCTACATAGACAACTATTTACTTAGGCATTTCAAAATATATTAAAAGATTAGTTCACTTCCAAAAAACTTCCTGATAATCAACTCACCCCCATGTCATCCAAGATGTTCATGTCTTTCTTTCTTCAGTTGAAAAGAAATGAAGGTTTTTGAGGAAAACATTCCCGGATTTTCTCCATATAGTGGACTTCAATGGGGATCAACGGGCTGAAGGTCCAAACCGCGGTTTTAGTGACGCTTCAAAAGGCTCTACACGATCCCAGCGAAGGAATAAGGGTGTTATCATTTTCTAAAAAAACTCCAAATTTATATACTTTTTAACCACAAATGCTCGTCTTGCACTTGCTTGACTTTACGTATTACGTAGTCACGTTGGAAAGGTCACATGTGGTTAGTTCTTCATCTGTGTACTCTGGTTCAAAAAGATCTAATTTTCTCATCCGACATTGTTGTTTTACCTTTGTTTGTAAAAGACGTTTGACTTTCATTGCATGTCACATGTGACCTTCCCAACGCAACTACATAAAGCGTGAAGTCGAGCTAGTGCAAGATAAGCATTTGTGGTTAAAAAGTATATAACTTTGTATTTTTCTTAGAAAATTACAGATCGTTTCACTAGATAAGACCCTTATTCCTCAGCTGGGATCATGTAGAGCCCTTTGAATCTGCATTGAAACTGCAATTTAGACTCTCAACCTGTTGGCTCCCATTGAAGTCCACTATATGGAGAAAAATCCTGGAATGTTTTCCTCAAAAACCTTAATTTCTTTTTGACTGAAGAAAGAAAGAAATGGACATCTTGGATGACATGAGGGTGAGTAGATTGGACATTTTTATTCTGGAAGTGAACTAACCCTAAAACAGAAAACATCTACAGTAGTCAACATTTAAAGTGGATCAAAAAAGTTCATCAAAGTTGTCCTAAGACAAGAACGGGTATTGTTTTGGTTTCAGGACAAAAGGAAGGTTTTGATCCACTTCAAACGTTGACTACTATATTTTTTTATTGAAGGAGATGTCCACTTACAAAAGAAAGATTCACATATAACGTACTCACCCCTTTGTCATCCAAGATGTTCATGTCTTTCTTTCTTCAGTCGTAAAGAAATTATGTTGTTTGAGAAAACCATTTTAGCATTTTTCTCTATACAATGGACTAATATGGTGCCCTGATTACAATTAATATAATTTTTAATGTCAAACGCTCGTCTTGTCTTACTCTGCCTGGACTGTTTTTGTTCTGGTTCATGACAGTTAGGGTATGTGGAAAAACTCCCATCTCATGTTCTCCCTCAACTTCGAAATCCCATCCCATATCGCTGTTTTAGCTTTTTTGTTGAGGGTGTTTGATATTCTTTGCATGTTCACTTTGCAAAGACTGCAGTGATGTAGTGACGATTTGGAAATGATTTTTGAAGTTGAGGGAGAAAATACGAGTTTTTCCACATACCCTAACTGTCTTGAGCCAGAATACACAAAGCTCAGGGAGAGCAAGGCCAGACGAGCATTTGAGATTAAAAAGTATTTAAATTGTATTTTTTTAATGAAAATAACCGATCGTTTCGCTAGATAAGACCCTTCGCCCTCGGCTTTTACAACCGCATTTGAGATCGTTTGAAGCCGCATTTAAACTGCATTATGGAAGATCAAAATCGGGGCACCATATCAGTCCATTATATGGAGAAAAATGCAGAAATGTTTTCCTCAAAAAACAATTTCTTTACGACTGAAGAAAGAAAGACATGAACATCTTGGATGACAAGGAGGTGAGTACATTATATGTGAATCTTTCTTTTGGAAGTGGATATCTCCTTTAAATGTTATCCAAGTAGGCAGCACACTAGATTTTGGAACAGAATTATATACACTATGTCCAAACTCATGTGAGAGCTCACCGAGTCGGTCATGACTGAGGCAAAAACAAAGCGTCCACCCAGGCCGAAGGAATAAATCCGGCTTCCTATGGTTTTGAATGTTTTGCCATAGTCTAAAGACTTTCTCAATTCAAGTGTTCCCCGGTCACCTGAAAGAGAGAGGAATTCAAAAATATGACGAATGAAATACAGCCAGGATTATTTCCATTTCAATTGTTTAAATGATCCTGAAAGTTGTACTAAGATAAAGCCACTCACTGCAGGATCCATTGGGGTTTGTGGTTAAGAAAATAGTGTCATCAACTCCCCTGAAATGACATGCAAACATACAATGAGAAATTTATAACCACTACAAACAAAAGCTATCTCCATTAAGGACAACCCTATAAACGATGGATCTCAGATTCTTGAATGTATGAAATAAAATGTAGTAGAAGTAGTAATTTATTTTTATTGCCATGTCAGCATCTAAGGCAATCTTTATGGCAAAAAAAGATTATATTTATGAGTGTTGGGATTGTAAAACTCAAAGAAATAACTGGAAATTGCTTTATAATGCATTTAATTGTGCTTTTTCATCCTTTTTTGGAGCCACACACATTTGCTGTATGAAAAACAAAACCTCAAACATTCTACATAAGGGATTTGGTTTTTCAGCGAACAAAGCAAATAATTCTGGTTTGGAACGACATGGATCTCTTCATGGCTATTTCAAAAACCATATATTCCATGAAAAAGCTCTAAAATGATACATAGGTAAACAAACAGAATGAAATATGTTCTCATGTGAGAACTGCAACCTCAAGCTAAAGTAAAACATCACAAAAATGCAATTGCCAAATGGTCAAAATTGTTGAAAATTCATTTGACAGAAATTACCTGTTATTAAAATACTTAAATCTGAAATAGCTCTAGGCAGCGATGAGATTCAAATCCACAACAAAGATTTAAATTTAAAAGCACTTGGACACACAGTGACCAATCACAATGAAGAACAAAAATGACTTTTTGGATGAAGAACTCTTGCACATAAAAATATCAACATCTTTTTCCAAAGATGCATGCTCTCGATGCACATTTTTTTATGAAGTAGGAGGCAAAATTGTATTTAGGCTGGAGGTTTTATAACAGTAAATATTGGAGATATATTAAATAGTTTAGTTTAAAACTTAGTACCAGCTAAACATTAGTATACACTACCGGTCAAAAGTTTTTGAACAGTAAGATTTTTAATGTTTTTCAAAGAAGTCTCTTCTGCTCACCTAACCTGCTTTTATTTGATTTGAAGTACAGCAAAAACAGTACAATTTTGAAATAGTTTTACTATTCTAAATAACTATTTTCTATTTGAATATAATTTAACATTTAATTTATTCCAGTGATTAAAGCTAAATTTTCAGCATCATTACTCCAGTCTTCAGTGTCACATGATCCTTCAGAAATCATTCTAATATGCTGATTTGCTGTTCAAGAAACATTTATTATTATTATCAATATTTAAAAGTTGAGTAGATTTTTTCAGGATTCTTTAATCAATAGAAAGATCCTAAGATCAGCATTTATCTGAAATAAAAATCTTTTGTAACATTATACACTATACCATTCAAAAGCTTGGAGCCAGTATAATTTATTTATTTTTTTTTTTTTTGGAAAAGAAATTACAGAAATTAATACTTATTTAAAAGTGATGATAAAGACATTTATAATTTTACATAAGATTTCTATTTCAGATAAATGCTGTTCTTCTGAACTTTTGATTCATCAAAGAAACAGAAAAATTCGACATAACTGCTTTCAACATAACAAAAATTACAAATAATAATAATAAATGTTTTTTAGCAGCAAATCAGAATATAAGAATGATTTCTGAAGGATCACATGACTGGAGTAATGATGCTAAAAATTCAGCTTTGAAATCACAGGAAATTATTATATTTTTAAATATATTTATATAGAAAGCAGTTATTTTAAATAGTAAAAATATTACACAATTTTACTGTTTTTGCTGTATTTTGGAACAAATAAAATGCAGGCTTGGTGAGCAGAAGAGACTTCTTTAAAAAAACATTTAAAATCTTTAAAAAGTTCAAAAACCGGTAGTGTATCTTGTTAGCACCCAGAGTTATATTTAATTTTATATTTAGCTGTCACTATATATGACATAAAAAGTGAACTCGTCGATGAGATGATCAAAGTAGGCCAGAATTAGTTGCAATATGGACCAGACTTAGCCAGAAGTTAAAACTCTGGCTACATGAGATAACACTTACTAATTTGTTTATGTATGTTTATGGTCATACCATTTCACAAGACAAACAGCCTCATGGATCTTCCTCCAATTGGCCCCGAAGTCCTCAGACAGCCATAAGTCATACTGAAAAAAGAAGAGAATCGTGTTAGTACATGCTCTTTTGCACAAAAAAATGTCTAATCAGAGGTCTTACATTGATGCTGTAGACCATGAGTATGTTGCTGTCTCTGGGGTTGTACGTGATCTGCATTAACGGATGGAAGGGAAGCTCAGAGGTCACAAAGCTTTTGCCGAAATCAACCGAACGGAAAATTTTGGTGACTCTCCCCTCGGTTAGATCACCTGTGAGGATCACCTGTTAGACAGATTAGTAATTAATCAGTAAATTATACAAGGAATTATGCAGGAAACTCTGTCGATACACTTATAATGGAAAGAGAAGCATTTAAATGCAGAAACATGATGCTTTCATTTTACTTTTAGTACTTTTTTTTTTATGTTTTTAATGCTTTTATGCTCACAAATGCTGCATTTATTTGATGAAAAATACAGTAATTTTGTAAAAATATTACTATTTTAAAAAAACTTTTCTACTTCAATATATTTTCAAATGTAATTTATTCCTGTGATGCAAATCTGAATTTTCAGCATCATTACTCCAGTCTTCAGATCACATGATCTTTCAGAAATCATTCTGATATGCTGATTTGCTGCTCAAGAAACATTTTGTATCATTATTAACACTGAAAATGTTAACACTGCTTAATATTCTTGTGGAAACTGTGATATATATATGTTTTTCAACATTCTTTGATGAATAAAAAGTTCAAAAGAGCAGCATTTATTAAAAATAGAAGTATTTTTATGTCTTTACTGTCACTTTTACTCAATAAAAGTATTTATTTCTTAAACATTTTACCCCAAATCTTTGAATGGTAGTGTATGTTTGTTACTAAAGCTCATCCTTTTAAGGTTGGACTACTTTTCCACTTGTACGAACTTGTTGTTTGCTTGTACACACATCAGAATTTCACAGCACACCACAGGCACTTTCATCATATTCAAAATAACTTTGAAAATTTCTTTCAGAACAGTTCATTATTACAGAAAATAAAGAGCAAAGAAGTAACTCTTCACCTTCCCCGAATTTTCAGGACCAATCGCGATGCCAAACTCTGTTTGTATGAAGGTGTTGTTAATAAGGTCAGTGATGTCCTGGAATGTCTTTCCATAGTCTTCACTGACCCAGAAGAGATAAGAGGGAGTTATGTATCATGTGATACAGCTAAACAAAAAAAATCAATTAAATGTGCACTAACATTTATACTGGGCAAACACAGCACTGGAAATGGAAGGATTCATTGAATTGCATTGCTAAATCCTTATAGCTAGAGTCCTAAAAAACACTCTTACCTTCTGTACAGTCTGGACTGACCAAACCGCATGATAAAAAGAGGAACCTGGAATGTGGTCAGCACCAGCAGAACCTGCACAGAAGAGGGACATTGTGAATATTATAGCATGTGCATGTGAATAGCTCAGAACCGTTCAGAAACTCACAGTGCAGTGAAGCATTCATAGAGATTTAAACTCTGGCTTGGCCGAGATACTGCGGGACACATGCCTGGACTTGAGCACAGCCACAGTCTCACCCTTCACACTTACTTTATCCAGCTATCACTCAAGTTCAGGCGCTTCCTGCTCACAGAGAGGATTCTGATTGGATGGTGAGTCATTCTTATTAACTCCTGTCTTTATCTTTTAAAGTCAAAATGAAATTTGCAGGCCTTTCTACTTCCATAATGTGACACATTCCCCCAAAAATAAATCAATAATTATTCATCAATAGTCCGCTAAAAAGAAATGATGTTTCAGAGGCAAAGCGAATTATTATATTTAAATGAAAATTTTAAACGACAAACATTTTTGATGAATCGTGTGTATTAAATAACTCATCAAAAGCAAAGCTTTGTGGTTTTTAGGAAATGTCTGTTAGCTTTCAGAACAGATAAATACACTAGGATAGAGCTTTTTAAACTAGGGTCCAAAGGAGAAAAAAAAAAAAAAAAAAATGAAGAATTGAACATGGAAACAAATACATTTACAAAATAAAATAAAATATATATATATATATATATATATATATATATATATATATATATATATACTAATACATATATATACTATATATACTAATTACATTTCTTCTAAACTAAAAGGAAGCATTTTTCAGCCTTTCTCTTCTGGGAAAAAATTACCAAAAATATTAATGAAAAAATAAATAAATAAATAAAATAAAAAAAAAAAGGATGAAAACAAAAAATTGCATAAAATAAAATAAAATACAAAAGCTGTTTTACATTTCTTATAAACTAACAGAAAGTAAATAATTAAATCTTTAAATAATAGATAAATAAATCATTCAGCCTTTTTCTTCTTGGAAAAAACAGACAAAAAAATATACAGGAAAAAAAATAATAATAAAAAGGATGAAAATAAAGAACTGCATGAAAATAAATTGAAAATGAAATGAAATAAAAATAAATAAAATAAAATATAATAAAATAAAATAAATAATAAAATTAAATAAAATTAAATCAAATGTTTTCTGTTTCTTATACATTAACAGAGAGTAAATAATTTCAGCCTTTCTCTTCTGGGAAAAATTGACCAAAAATATTACTGAAAAAAAAAAATGAAATAAAAGATATAAATAAAGAATTGCATGGAAATAAACATAATTATAAAATAAAATAAAATAAATGAGATAGATAGCTGTTTTTCATTTCTAATAAACCAACAGAAAGTAAATAATTCATCTTTTAGCCTTTCTCTTCTGGGGTAAAATGGACCAAAGATATTAATGGAAAAAATGTAAATAAATAAAAAAGGATGAAAATAAAGAATTGCATGGAAATAAATTAAAAAATGAAATGAAATAAAATAGATAGTCATTTTAAGTTTCTCTTAATCGAATAGAAAGTAAATAATTAATCTTTTAGCCTTTCACTTCTGAGAAAAATGGACCAAAATATTAACAACTTATCCTGCACTATACAGATTTTTGTCTAGTCATATGCTTTCTGCAATGAAAATGTAAAATAAAAGTTATTTAAAACTGATAAATTAGCCTTTCATTATGTCCACCCCAAAATAATAAATAGTATCAATTTTGATTCATGCTGCTTCTTACAAAAGAAAGATTTTTGGGAAGTCCTTTCTTTACATCCCTGAAGAACAGTACAATATTTGTTAGAGGTGCAATAAATAATTCCCAGAAGGGTGCTAATTATGACACCTCCAAAATAGAAAAGGTGTCTCAAAAGACGCCACTCTTTGAAAGTGTTTGCACAGAGTTAACAGAATTGTATTGCAGTGTTGTTGTTGTTGGGTGAAGGCTGGGCTGGAGGAGTAATTACAGCTTGTACACGTTTTACAGCTGCACTTTCTATAAGAGACGGATTCAGTCTCTAGTGTTGTTGGCGCTAAATGACGGTTTGAGGTCTTGTCAAGCTAGACTCTGAAGAGTCTTTCAGCCTCTGGAGCTGTAATTCACTTGTTCCCGTTTCGCATTGAAGTGTGATTGTAGGGCCCACATTCCTGCGAGTCAGATCGTGGAGCGTCCACAGAACAGTTCAGTGGCTAAAAGACTTGGGTTGAACTTACAATTATAAATTTTGTTGATCGACTACTGGTTAGTAACCATAGTGGAAGTAACTCAGTGTAACTATTGAGGCTAATCAGAAGGCTATTTGTTCAAATCCTGAAGTAGTGAGGAATTTCTATGAATTTTTGTGACATTTTTTCCTTGTGTTTAAATAAACAAAAAACTTAAATAAATAGAGTGTTCTCACAACACTCCATCAGTCGGCCATATTAGCAGCACTGAATGTAAACAATGCCACTGAACCGAACGAAACATGCATAGTTTGCTGATTATTGCTGCTGAAAATGGTCAATTATTGTAATGTTTTCGGCTGTACTAATTGGTCGGACCAGGAAAAACATTTGGAGTACTATAGACTGTTATATCAAATCAAGGAAAAGTGTGCAAAAAAACTGATTGAGGAACAAAAGGTGTTTGTGATTAGCTAAACTGAACCAGGATTTCCAGAGCAAGAATCTTGACAACATTCATGTTTGATCTTATCATTTCCAGTCAAGTAGGTGATATATTAGGCTAGTATCTTAATCTAATATCTGCTTGTACATATCTTTGCCACCTATTAACTTAAGTTTGTCAAAATATTGCACCCTTTCCTGCTTACTAAGTCCTTCTCTATATGATTTAGCAGCTTCCACACTGTTCTTCCATGGTTTAGATAGCATAAATGAGCAAAACATTGTATTCAGTAGTACATTTACCGTGCAATCTGCGTGTATGCTGTTGTTTACATCCAAGTATTGCCATTATGGCCGCGCATCCGGGTAACCGACCAAATCGTGAGGTAAATGCAAACCTTGTATTATGTTTCGGTATGAAACAGCTTCACAAACCGTCTTTTCAACCACACAGTATTATTTCTGTCTTACAGTCATTCATATTTCCACAGACGTACTGGGATAAACGTTTATACCTCAGATATAAACACCGATAGCGATCAAAATGGAGCAAATCCTCTTTTGAAAGTAATTTTCTCTTCAAAACGCGCTTCAAATAACGTTCTTTGATTATAATGTTGATCACATCGTTTCGCCACTAGGTGGCAACAAGAGACCGTTAAAAATGTATTCGTCACTGAAACGTTCAAAAGATTGGTTCAAATACGCTGATTCATTCAGTAATGAAAGAAGTTAAGTATTTATGAGCGAGCCATTAGGGTAAATCATATTAAGGCTAAATTAATTAAACTTTTTTTGAAGAAAATGAGGCAATATTTTGGCACAGCCTCTAGTAATTTACATCTTATTTTGCTTAGTTCAGAATCCTGGGTTTGCACTTGTGTCACGGTTTGGTCAGTTACCCGGATGTGCGACCATATTGGAAATACTCGGAGGTAAACAAAGGCATCGACTGCATGGTTAATGTACTACTAAATACCTTTTTCTGCTAATTTATGCTGTATAAACCACAAAAAAACTGCCAAATCACACAAAGAGGGACTTAGTAAGCAAGAAAGGACACAATATTTTGACAAACTAAAGTTAAGAGGTGGTAAAGAGATGTATGAGCAGTATTAATTAAGATATTAACCCAATATTTCACCATCCTGCCCAGAAATGAGAGGAAACAAATCTTGTCAAGATTCTTGCCCTGGAAATCCTGTTTCAGTTTGGCCAACCACAAACACCTTTTGTTCCTCAGTTTTTTTGCATTATTTTCCCTGATTTGTTATAACTTTTGGCAGTCTAAAGTACTCCAAATGTTTTTCCTGGTCCAACTGATTAGTACAGCCCAAAACATGACAATAAATGATCATTTTCAGCAGCAATAATCAGCAAAATGTGCAAATTCAGTTCAGTTCAGTGGCATTGTTTACGTTCAGTGTCGCCAACATGGCCAATTGATGACACATTCTCAATTCGCAGCTCTAATGTGATGCATTTAAAACTAGATACTTTTAATGCTATGGTATTCTTATGTTAGAAAATTAATCAAATTTGACTTACCCCTGTGCCGTCTCCAACCCAGGCCAGAGATACCGAGCCACTCAGGTCATTGAAGTTATACTGAAAAAGAGACGAAGAGACATAATAAAGACCGTAAGACTCCAAATAAACACTAGTTAAAATTCTAGAGATGGATGATTTTAATAATCCCTGCGCCGCCAAAGTGAACTTGTGAAATTTTCTCTCCAAAAATAACCTGCATGAATCAAATGAAATTTGTATTAAAACAAAACAGGCCATTTTCATTAGCACCACCACCATATTTGGCTCTAAAATCTCTTTTATTATAATATTGTTCTCTCTCTCAAACTCTCTCAGTCCTAATGCAGGTTTGTTTTCAGAGCGCTTCTGTGGTGAAACGAAACACCACAGGCTGTGTTTTACTGTAGTCCACAGGGATGAGACTGCAGCCTGGAATCAGACTAAAAATATAAAACAAGAAAAAATAATAATAATGACTAAAAACAGGACTCCAAACCGCAGCTTTACATAACTAAAAATAAGAAACAACCAGTACAGAACAGAAAGTAGCCATACAAACACAACTAAAAAAAAAACTTAAATGAGAAAAAGCATGCTTTAAACGGATAGTTTACCAAAAAAAAAAAAAAGACAGTTTTGTAACTAGACAGAAAAGTTTAACAAGACAAACTTAAAGTTGGCTTGAGAGCTTTCTCAAGCCAACTTTACCAGAAAGTTTGAAAAAGTCTGAAAAGTTTAAATAGTTTAAAAAGTTTAAAAGCTAAAAAAGTTTAAAAAGTTTTAAGAAAAAAAAAGTTTTAAGTTTGATGGTTTTCAGTCTGAAATAGTTTGAAGTTTAAAGTAGTTTTAAAAGGTTAAAGTCTGAATGTTTTGAAGATAATACAGTCTCAGATGATAGATAGATAGATAGACAGATAGACAGATAGATAGACAGATAGATAGATAGATAGATAGATAGAACAACAAAACCTGATAGACAGACAGATAGATATAGATAGCATGTTACTAACATAATTAACATGTAACTAGCATGTTGTTATAATGATTAGCAAGTTACTAGCATTTTTAACATGATTAGCAAGTTCCTAGCATTTTGCTAGCATAATTAGCTAGCTAATTGCTAACATGTTTCTAACATGATTGACAAGTTGCTAGCATGCTTCTAACATGATTAACAAGTTGTTAGCATGTTTTTATCATGATTAGCAAGATTCTAACATGTTTCTAGCATGATCAACAAGTTGCTAGCATGTTTCTAGCATGATTAGCAAGTTGTTCGCATGTTTCTAACATGGTTAACAAGTTGTTAACATGATTCTAGCATGATTAGCAAGATTCTAACATGTTTGTAGCATGATCAGCAAGTTGCTAGCATGTTTCTAACATGATTAGCAAGTTGTTGACATGTTGCTAGCATGTTTTTATCATGATTAGCAAGATTCTAACATGTTTCTAGCATGATCAACAAGTTGCTAGCATGTTTCTAGCATGATTAGCAAGTTGTTGACATGTTGCTAGCATGTTTTTATCATGATTAGCAAGATTCTAGCATGTTTCTAATATGATCAACAAGTTGCTAGCATGTTTCTAGCATGGTTAGTCAGTTGCTAACATGTTGCTAGCATGGTTAGCAAGTTGCCAGCATGTTTCTAGCATGATTAACAAGTTATTTGCATGTTTCTAGCATGGTTAACAAGTTGTTAACATGATTCTAGCATGATTAGCAAGATTCTAACATGTTTGTAGCATGATCAGCAAGTTGCTAGCATGTTTCTAGCATGGTTAGTCAGTTGCTAACATGGTTAGCAAGTTGCTAGCATGTTTCTAACATGATTAACAAGTTGTTACCATGTTGCTAGCATGTTTCTAGCATGATCAGCAAGTTACTTGCATGTTTCTAGCATGGTTAGCAAGTTGTTAACATGATTCTAACATGTTTCTAGCATGATTATCAAGTTGCTAGCATGTTTCTAACATGATTAGCAAGTTGCTAGCCTGTTTCTAGCATGGTTAGCAAGTTATTAGCATGATTCTAACATGTTTCTAACATTATTAGCAAGATAGATAGATGAGTTTGAATGAGTTTAAATGGATTAGAAATACAGTACATATAGAAGGAAGTTTGATTGAGTCTCAAGGGATTCTGGGAGTTTTGACAGTTGGTGATTGAATAGTCTTGCCTCATTTGAACATTCCGTCAATGTAAGTCTATGGGATTTTTCCCAGTTTTAATAATCAGTTTTAGGAAAATCGTAAGTCCGATCAGTTAGAAAAGATATAGCAACCCAACATCAGATCAGTCTAAAGATCTGGGCTGAGTTTGTAGAATTAGAGCTCTAGGAGGAGATATAGAAATTTTAGTCTCAGATTAATAAGAAAAATAATAATAATAATAATAATAATAATAATAATAACAATAATAAGTTTAAATAGCATTTCAGAAAGTTGGCTTTCTCAGGCCAACTTAATTAATTACTCACTCTCATGTCGTTCCAAACCTGTAGGACCTTCGTTCATCTTCGGAACACAAATCATTAAATAGTTCCTGTGACATCAGCGGTTCAACCGTAATTTTATGAGGCTAAGAGAATACTTTTTGTGTGCAAAGAAAACAAAAATGTAACTTTTTTTTTTTTCTCTTCTTGTCGGTCTGTTTTCTTTGCACACAAAAAGTAGATGAACAAAGGTCTTACGGGTTTGGAACGACATGAGGGTGAGTAATTAATGATAGACAGAGTAATTAATTGACAGAGTAATTAACAACTGAAACATTACAGAGACGCTTTATGAGGTTAAACCGATCAACAGTCGGCTACATTTATGCACTACATTTATGTTAGTAATGCTATTCAGTAGTGTAATAAAAGGCAACTATACAAACACATTCACGGTGCTTAATCAGAAAAATCCTGGTTATTCCAGGAAGAAAAACACAAGTGCTGGGATTTATCTTTCCACGGGGAAGCGGAACCATGTAACAACATGCACACAGAAACCACTGCTGATCCGACAGATGGCTGTGGCGCTGTCAGCCGCCCCACACAGCTAGGGAATGTGTGTGTTTGTGTGTGTGTGTGTGTAAGGGCACATTTAAGAGGACAGGCCCGCTGTCAGTTGAGTGTGCAACCTCCCTTTCAGTTTCATTCGCTGGAATGCGAGACCCAGATGGTGTGTGTGTGTGTGTGTGTGTGAGGAACAGAGCGAGTGCCCCACATTTTCATCTGCCTCACACACCGAGAACAAGAGAGTAACTGATGTCCAAGAGATTGTGGGAGAGAAAAGGAGGGAAAAAAATAAAGAGAGTCCAAACACACATACACAGGCTCTGTTCCAAAAGCTAGTGAGCAGCCTGGCTATTACTACATAGGCATTTGCCTCTGATATGGAAGCTTGGAAGTGGACGCTCTACATAGACAGTAACTCCTGCTTTGTTATGAGAAATGTACATAAAATCATTTCATTGAATTTGGTTAAAAGTAATGTTGCTGCTATTTAGAACAGACTTTGTGTCAGAATTGTTCTTATGATGTCTTAAAATGGTGCCTATGCAGGCAGATCACTATGTTTTGGAACAGAGCCACACATTCCTGGGTGTTTTTTATTTAATGGAGGAAAATAATGTGGTAGAAGGGCTGTGTGTGAAATATGCTAAGCATTTAAGAAGTATTTAAAAAGTAATAAAGTTTTTGTAATACAATGGGTTGAATATGAATGTTAGAATAATGACAAAGGGAATTAGTTTTAGAAATCTGTTTAGAAAGAACTGTGCAAAATGCTGTACACGTAAAAAATAAAATAAAATAAAATAAAAATAAAAATTTGTTGTAAGATAGGACTGGTAAAACCAAATAAATAAATAAATATGAAATAAAATAAATAAGAGTAAGTAAACTTCTACATTGAACAGGACAGGTTTAATCAAATGAAAATGTAAAAAATAATACATTAAAAAAAAAAAAATTAAATTAAATTAAATTAAATTAAATTAAAATCTGTTGTCAAACAGGACTGGTAAAACCAGATAAAAAATAAAATAATTAAAAAAAAAATACTAAGAAAATAAAATGAAATAAAATAAATAAAAACAAAAACACGACAGGTGCAATAGGATTAAAAAAAAAAAATTTAATAAATAAATAAAATGAAATAAAATCTGTTACAAAACATCAAACAGGATAGATGAAATTACAATAAATAAAATAAAATAAAAAAGTAAAAAAGTAAACACTGAACAGGACAGGCCCAATCGGATGAAAATTAAAAAATAAAATAAAATATGAAATTAAATGAAATTAAATGAACTGATGTCAAATCTGTTGACCACTAAAACCAGATTAAAAAAATGAATTAAAATAATAATAAAATAAAATTAAATAAAACAAATAAGTAAAATCTTACAACAAACAGGACAAGTCCAATTGGATGAAAATTAATCAATCAATCAATCAATCAATCAATCAATAAATACTGTTACAAAACTTCAAGCAGGATTCAGATGAAAAAAAAGAGGAGAAACATTTAAAATAAAATAAAATAATCTTTTATGAAATGTCAAACAGGACTGGTAAAACCAGATTAAAAATAAAATAATAAAATAAAATAAAATCTGTTAAAAACATCAAAGAGGACATGTGCAATTAGATTAAAAAAAATGTTATTTTATAGATTATGTTATTTTATAAATAATAAAATAACATAAAATAAATGTATTTCATGGACTACAACTAAGTGCAATCATTAATGCTTTAATAATGTCTTAAAATGCTGCCTATATAGGAAGCTCACTGGGTTTTGGAACAAAAAGCATGCGTACAACTCGAAAAAGTAAAGAAAAGAAAAATCTGATATGTGGGGGCAACACCCAATCCACACATTCTGATCTATGTTGAGTATCTCATCTACTATTTTACGGTCCATATGGACATGTTTGTCTAAGGTGGCCTCCACTGTACTCCTTTCTATGGATCACATCCTCTCTGCATTTCTGTAATTCCACCCAAACCCCTTGGGATCAATGACCATGTCATAGAATACTCCATTTCTCACTTCTACTCAGTTATGACATCATCTCACAATTTTGACACTTTTTTTTTCTTAAAAAGCAGCCATACTTGGTCCAGGGAAGGAAAAGAACCACAGCATTTTTGAAACTTGTTAGCGTCCAGGCCCAATGGAAATTTGCACTCTTACAATCCAAAGTGTGAACAAAAGTTTCCATGTTACCAACCCAGCCAATGTCCATCTGATGCAACCCACCTCAATACACCCCCTCAATGGTACATGTGTTCCAGAACAGCAAGAACAAGTCGTCTAAAACACCTGCACAAACTCCAGGGCCAGTGTTCCTTCTTAATAATGTGTCTTTGAATAATGACTACAGTGGTTGCCTCTCCATTCCTTGCCATATTTAAACCAGAAGGAAAGAAACATGCTGACATCCCTGTCCTGGCCAATAATAGGCTTGCCAAGAATTGCCTGCACCACGCCAACAAGTCTTTGCAAATGGAGGATTAAAGGGTGATGAGAAGACACTGTGAGCATACAACGCTCCTTCAGTTTAAAGAAGACCAAAGAAAAACAAACAAACTCTACGACTCTGTCCTGAATACACATTCGTTCACCTTGAGTCCACAATTTGGTGATGTAATGCTTTCATGCTTTAATGGCCTCATACTGGGGTTCCAGGATCTGCACTGCAAGTAAGTAAATAAGTAACTAATTAATTAACAAAATAAATAGAAATTGTAAATTATTATATTCTCCTTCTTACAAAATACTGGTAAATGAATTAAAAAAAAGGAAGAAGAAAAAGAAAATTCACTATAGTAGTTATATTATAATACATTAATACCATAAGATTCATTTATAAGACTCATATTAATAATAATAAGATATTATATCATTTTATTAATTATTTTTATAGGTAATATATATATATATATATATATATATATATATATATATATATATATATATATATATATATATATATACACATACAATTTTTTCCAAATTATTTCTATTTAAAACTTTTGTTATTCATCTGAATTAATTATATGTTGACTTATGCATATATAAAATAAAATTGGCTGCAAAACTTAAAATAAGACGTAAAACTAGATTTAAAATAAAATACTAAAATAAAATAAAAAAAAAAAAAAAAAAAAAGATGCTAAAATAAAAGTAAAGTAAGGTAAAGTAAAATCTTACATCAAACAGGACAGGTATAACCAGATGAAAATTTTAAAAAGAGAGTAAAATAAAACAGAATAAACTAAATTAAACTAAACTAAACTAAAATAAATAAAAAAATAAATAAATGAAACAAAACAAAATAAGTAAAGCAAAGTAAAGTAAAAAAAAAAAAAAAAAAAAACTTACATCAAACAGGAAAAGGAAGAAAAGCCAGGTCTAACCAGATAAAAATGTAAAAATTAAAATAAATCTGTTGCAAGTAATCAAATAAAGACAAGTGAATCTAGATTTAAAATAAAATAATAAAATGAAATAAAAAACATAAAAAATAAAATAAAATAATTTCAAAACACTGAAAAGGCAATCAGCATGATAATTACCAAAAAGTAAAATAAAATAAAATAAAATACAATACAATAAAATCTTACCAACCAGATGAAAATTCAAAAAATAAAATAAAATAAAATCGAATAGAATAATACCTTAAAGTTATTTTCTATATGTATTTACATATAGAATTAATGTAATAATCAGCATATATGTGTCTGTGTGCGTGTAAATGTTCAAAGAATATTTTTAATATATTTATATACATTTATATATAAACACACACACACACAAACATAATATATAATCAGCATTCTATATT
The DNA here is from genome assembly GCA_036247105.1 of Cirrhinus mrigala. NCBI lineage: Eukaryota > Metazoa > Chordata > Actinopteri > Cypriniformes > Cyprinidae > Cirrhinus > Cirrhinus mrigala. The sequence continues at coordinate 6,779,197 of CM070017.1, read as the reverse complement.
TAAATTCTATTACAGTACATTTTTTGCTATTATTCAGAAAAATAGTATTTATTTATTTATTTAAACAGCTATAACAGTTTTAACAAAAATTCTAATAGGGGATGCAAAAACTTTTCTACTTTAAAGGAGGGCATTACCAAAAATAAATAAACAAATAACATAAACATAACAAAAAACTGTGATAACTGTGACAGTTTTCTTCAGGTATATTAAAATTCCTTAGCAACTCCCTAGTCCGGCCATAGTTACACAGGAATGCATGCATCTACCGCACACTTCTGAGTATTTGCATGTGTGTTGGTGTGTAAGAGAGTATGTGCCTAGCCTAAGGCAATGGTACACAATCCTAATTGATTGTGTGGTTATCCTGACCATGGAATCAGACTCTCTGACTCCCTAATGGTGAATCCCCCACCATTAAAGGTTTTGCAAACCGGTCACAGGTCAGGGTGGATTACTACGTTCTGCTTTCACAAGTCAAGTGATACAATCACCTGATGACCCAATGGGGATATTTGATATTTGGAGACAAAATCCATCCTGCAGAGACAGAGCCAAATAATTAAAGCACGTCTGCTCCGTGAAGACCACCTGAGCGAGGGGCCATGGGGCCCTCGAAAATCCTCCAGAACAATCACACAGCAGACAGGCTTTTGCAAGAGAAATATCTGCTATGGTCTCAGCTCCACAAGTCCTCTCCAGTGGACACGTTAAAAAATGAGAAACATCATTCGGACTGCTTTTCTGGCATCTCACCAAATTTCAGAGCATTTTCCTCCAGAAAAGGGTAAAAGCATGTATGTCTTTCTCTTGTGTTGAACTGGTAAACAGTCTTTGAACCCCATGTCCAGCCAAAGGAGGCTTTAGACTTGATCCAAATGGCTTCACAGTCTGAAGACCAATAACAAACATGACTTCATCTCTAGACAGTTAAAAAAAAAAAAAAAAAAAAAAAGTAAATTTAAGTTTAATAAGAGAGGCGACTCAAGTCGGTCCCAAAATAAGTGCTATTTAGACAGGTGGGCAAACACATGAATCAAAAATGTGCACAAAAATATCCTGGAATCAAAAACCCAAACAGTGTTTTCTTAACTGGAAAGCCATGCCGAAATGGGTAAGAGGTCAGCAGTTCATTAGATGGAGCCGTGTTTGTGTTTTCGTTGGACTCACATAAATAACTCCCCACTGGCACAACTCAGATGTTAAACATCCAGAGCAGAGTCTCGAAAAGTCTTCCAGCCTCCAAAAGAGCATCTCAAATCATTCAAACACTTCATCCACAAAGCCATATGCGCAACGCTATAAGTTAACACAGGCTTCGTTCGAAGAATCTACAGGCACTTGTTAAAAAGACTTTACTGTGAGCTTGTAAAGTTTCTAATTGCTCCGGCAGATCATAAATTCCATCAGGCAGAAGATGATCGGCAGCCAGTTTTCACGTCGGCCGACCGCAGAATCTTGCGCAACACAGTGGTTGGTTCGTTTGTACATTTTGGACTGAAACAGATCTGGAACGGTATACTTCAGACATACCACTGTAAGCAACTTAATAAGATCATAAAAAACATGCTTTACTAATAACTAATTATGACTCGCCGGGTATATAGCTGGTGTTAAAGGAGAAGTTCACTTCCAGAAAAACATTTACAGAGAATTTACTCACCCCCTTGTCATCCAAGATGTTCATGTCTTTCTTTCTTCCATCGTAAAAAAAATTGTTTTTGAGGAAAACGTTTCAGGAATTACCTCCATATAGTGGACTTCTATGGTGAGTTTAAACTTCCAAAATGCAGTAGAAATGCAGTTTCAAAGGGCTCTAAACAATCTCAGCCAATGAAAAAGGGTCTTATCTAGCAAAACGACCGGTCATTTTCTAAAAAAAATTATAAGTTGTATACCTTTTAACCTCAAATGCTCGTCTTGTCTAGCTTTGTGTGAACTCTGTGAATTCTGGTTCAAGACAGTTAGGGTATGTCATTTTCTTCTCCAACTTCAAAATATACATCACTGTTTCACCTTTTTTTGTAATGGCTGTTTGATTTTCTTTGCATGTTTACTTTGTAAACACTGGGTCGGTACTTCTGTAGCAATGTAGGATGATTTTAAAGTTGGAGAAGAAAATGAGATGGGAGTTTTTTGACATACCCTGACTGCCTTGACCCGGATTACACAGAGTTCACGCAGAGCTAGGCAAGATGAGCATTTGAGGTTAAAAAGTACATAAATTGTCCATTTTTTTTTTTTTTAGAAAATAGCAGATTATTTTGCTAGAAAAGACCCTTGTTCCTTAGCTGGGACTGTTTAGAGCCCTTTGAAGCTGCATTTAAACTGCATTTTGGAAGTTCAGACTTGGTGACACCATAGAAGTAGAGCAATCCTAAAATGTTTTTCTTGAAAGAGATGGAAAGAAGAAGGAAACATCTTGGATGACAAGGAGGTGAGTACATCATCTGTAAAAAAATTTTTTAGTGAACTTCTCCAACTGTGGTGTTGAAAATTCGATTTTAGTAGTTGTGTTCATGTGCCTTCCGCGTTCACGAATCTGTCTAAATGAACAATATAATGGTGTTAATGGAAAGACTAATTGAAAAAGTAAGTAAACAACACACACACTTAGATATAACCACTTTGTTACATCAAAATAAGACTTAAAATGGCATGAAAACATGATCAGTGGGAGTTTTTAGTGAGTAATCAGCTTGGTGAAATTTAAAGTAAATTTCCGTGTCGGAGACAAAAATTTACCAAGTTTTGATGACTGATGATCCAAAAAATTCAAAAATAGCTAAAAGTTAACTATTAAAAAGAATAGCTGAATATAAGTTCATAAATAAAATATATTGTTTAAATTGTTACTGCCTTTAATTATTATTTTGGAATGAATGTAAAATGATTAAAAACGTTAACTTGATGAGATTCATACTTGGCTTTTATAAACAGAATATTAATTACAATGTTAATGTAAAAACATAAAATAGAATTGTTTTTTTTTTTTTTTTTCTTTTTTGATAGTGTAAACAATGTTTATGTAACCAAGAAAATGTGACTGGGACATGAATTTACATTTGATTTAAAAAAAAAAAAAAGAAAAAAAAAAGAAAGAAAAGAGGACTTTGCCTTCTCGTTTCAGAACACCACTGCTAGAGACAGAACAATATCAGACTTTGTAAAGGAACCATTCACCCAAAAATGAAAATTTGCTGAAAATGCACTCACCCCCAGGACTTTCGGGATGCAGATGAGTTTATTTCTTCATCTGTGAAATACATCCACAGTGCTGAGATGTTTATGTTCTAGCTTATCTACACTGCGTGCATGAAAAAGATGCTGAAAGAGTCAAAACGCATCATTGGAGAAGTGCTAATTAAAGGGATAGTTCACACAAAAATTCAAATTCTATCATCATTTACTCACCCTCAAATTGTTTCAAACATGTACGAGTTTCTTTCTTCTGTTAAACACAAAAGACAACATTTTGACGAATGTTGGTAACCAAAAACCTGACGGTAGCCATCGACTTCCACTGTATTTTTTTTTCCAAACTATGAAAGTCAATGGCTACCGTCAACTGTTTGGTTACCAACATTCTTGGAACAGATTTGGAGAAATTTAGCATTACATCACTTCTGTACATATTTCTCTCCTGATCCAAACAAGACAATATTTTTCAATATTCAATAATATTACGTATAGAAATCCAAAAGCAATGATTTGAAGTTAAAAACATCTTGATGATGGATTTGTTTCATACAAAAACACAGATTTTTGGTTCACAAGACATTAATTGTTGGACTGGAGTCATGTGGATTACTTGTGGATTACTGTGATGTTTTTATCAGCTGTTTGGACTCTCAATCTGACGGCACCCATTCACTGTGGAGGATGAGCAATCTACACAATGCTAAATTTCTCTAAATCTGTTTAAGAAACAAACTTAACTACAATTCGGATGGCCTACGGGTGAATACATTTTCAGCAAATCTTCATGTTTGGGTAAGCAATTGACTCTCATTCTGATGGCACCCATTCACTGCAGAGGATTCATTGGTGAGCAATTTATACAATGGTAAATTTCTCTAAATCTGTTCAGGAAACAAACTCAACTACATTTTGGATGGCCTACGGGTGAATATATTTTCAGCAAATCTTCATGTTTGGGTGAACAATTGAATCATTCTGATGGCACCCATTCACTGCAGAAGATCCATTGGTGAGCAAGTGATGCAATGTTGAATTTCTCTGAATCTGTTCCCATGAAGAAATAAACTCAACTACATATTGGATGACCTGAGGGTGAATACATTTTCAGCAAATCTTCACGTTTGGGTGAACAAATCCTAGTGAAGTACTGATACACTAAAATTTCCAGTAACAAAAAAATTCGGCCAAAACAGTTTTAGAGGGCTGAAATCATTAATATGTATTTAGCACTTTCCCAATGACATGTTTTGACTATTTCAGCATGTTTCATGCACACAATGTAGATAAGCTAGAACAGGTAAACATCTAAGCAGTGTGGACGGATTTCGCAGTGACCAAAAATGATACTAGATTAGCAATATGCTAACATTTTTGGCTAAATGAAAAAAAAAAGTTTATAGTTTTACAAATGTTATATTATTCAAATAGCACTGTTGAGTAGTTTCAGTATACAAGATATGAAATCTCCACTTCAAGAGCAGCCTTGAATAAATATTTTAAGGGTCAAAATAAAGATTCTATATCAAAGCAGGCTCTGACCACTTTACATGTACTGTCGGCAGGAACTCTATGGAAAAAACTACATGCAAATTAATGTTCAAGACCATCCAAACAGGTGTTAAAAGGCCTGACTGAATTCAGCAAGGAGATGTTTTTGAGACGCTGCCTTCGAATACTTTTCCCACTGCACTGTTGTCATGCCCCAAGCCTTTTCCCGTTTCAGAAACATTCCTTTCTTGGAGGAAACATTTCACTTCAACAGTCATTTATGCTGGACGGAATGTGAAAGGACGAGAGCCAAAAACACTGGCCATAAAAGAACTGGCTCTGTGTGCTTTCTTAACAACAACAACAGTCCTTCTCTATCAGCACTTAGACTAAACTCATGACCGATTGCTTTCCCCGAAAACAGAGTCAGTGTGCTCTGAATCTGGATAAATAGAGGATGCTTTTCATAGAACGGGACTGATATAAAAGATATAGATTGGCATACATGTAGCTTATCGTTTACCGATAACGCCTGCCCAGCGAGAGGTCAATCTAACTGCTGGTAAAAAGTAATTGATGTGCTCGAGAGAGAGGGTTAGATAAGAGAGAAACACAAAGAGGCAGCACGTTCACTGACTTCTTAAGAGTTCAGTAATCAGTCATGGGCTGCTGTAATAAATGAGCTCTGACTGCATCTAGTTAAGCAGAATCACCTGACCCTGTGGCGTTCAAACATAAACACAAGAGAAACAGATCTCAGAGACATTACAGGCACATCAAGAGGATAAATGCATTTGTTCTCTTGGCATAGAGATGAAATCTGTGGAATGTCTTAAAAGAACATCAAACACAAAAACTCTGGCACGTCGATTATAAGGTGATCATATAAGGCATCACATAAGGTGATGCATACTGACTTTGTTTTTATGATATCTGGAAAACTTCACAAAAATAATTTTACTGAGTGCTGGTTTTGAAAAAAGACTGAAAAAAAATAACATTCGCTTGCTGAGAAAAGTGATGTAGGTACATTATTAGGTAATCTCAGATCAGGGGCCAGTAGTATGATCTCAGTTTTGTGATTTATGGTTCCTAGAAATTAGGGAGAGCTTTCGAAGTAGGAAAAAAATCATCCTCACTTTTCCAAAACACTAAAATAAATAAATAAAAAATGAATAGACTTAAATTTAATACACTTAAATAAGTTTAAAAAGTCACAAAATGTACATACACAAAGCTTTCACAAAAGCTATATTATACTATATTAGTATAATGAGTAATAGATTTCCTGACCTACCGTATGAGTGTTGTTTTTTAACGTAGATTCATAACCATGCAGTGCTTCACATTGATTTTGTGCCGATTCTTCACTCCTTTTCATCCTGGCATGGTCCGGCTGCTGTAAATCTTTCAAACTGAGCAGATTTCGTGATTTGTGACTCTTTAGAAACATGGTTTGCTCACTCCTCCTGGAGCTGCTGCTGGGTCTTTCTTCAAAGTCCTTGCAAAGAGCCACTGAGAATAAAACAACCAAAACACAGCAGAATACGTTGCTCATGGTTTCCGTTTTAATGTGCACAAAATTCTTCTGTCTAAATATCCATAAATAGCAGGTTTATTGGTAGCAGAACACAACGTGCAGTGTTTACACTCTGACGCATGTCTGTGGAGAAGCCGCTGTTCGCACTGCTAAACTCAGGGATTGTTCAAGATTATGGTGGGCGGGGCGTCCGTTAAACACGCCCGTTCTCATGAATATTAATTTAGTCGCGCTGACGTTGCCTGGTAACCCGTTCAATGGCGGTGCGTGTGCTTATAACTATCAATTACATTCGCGTCAGCATTCCAATTGAAAAGGCTCAATCATTAATATTAATAAGAAAAATAGCTCTGTAATTTACCAATGGCGGAGGCCTGGTTTATAAATATTAATAGGAAAGCGTTCACTATAGTAGAAGTAGGTTAACCACGCCTTCTGCTGACCAACCTATCTTAAAAATCAGATATTACAGAAATCTCTCTTCCTTCCGATTTAATAACAAAACTGACTACCATGTGTTTGAATTTTTTTTTCCATTGCCTTGGGCTGCTGTGAAACGTTTTACTTGATGGTCAGCATTAAATTATTGTAAGTTAATATAATTATTACATACATAAAATAAAATGTTAACTAATTTGTACAAGTCATTATATAAAAGTCATTATATTATTTAAATATACTTGTATATATATTTTTTTTATAAATATATTTTTTATTTAAATATATACAAACCTTCATATATACAATTTTATGAATATATATACTTTTAAAAAGTATATACACTTTTAAATATACTTTTATATGACTTGTAAAAATGTGTTAACTTCTATATATTATATTATATATATATATATTTTTTTTTTGCTTTGTAAATAAGTCACTTCCACACAAATGTATGAGGTTCACACTATTTAAATACATATTAAGCCAAAAAGAGGACATATAAGAAATTATGTAATTTCTGCTGACGTTTCTTGCTAAAGGTGATGCTGATGATATATTTATAAAAAAATATATATACTGAAATTTATATTAAATTATATATCTACATGTAATTAATTTGCTGTACATATAAAACATATTTACAGCACATGATGCTAGAGGATACCTATAAATGTATATATGAAATGTCTTTATTTTTATTAGTCTATAAACGACTCATAAATAAAAGGAAAAAATACCCCAAACATTAATTTTTTCAACAACAGTTTATTAACGTCGTGATTCGTAACAAAAAGACCCCCCCTCATGTAATTCAACTACAAGATCTGCTGTTCTGTGCTTGTACAGAACTTTAGAAATTTTGGGATTGACAGAGAAAAAAAAAAAAAGTATAAAGACACAATTCCTGTCTGAACAGGCAAACCGTAGGATGCAGCCAGAATATTACGTATGCAATTGTTGTGTGGTGATTCCCACACAATTAGACTGGATTTTTCATATTGAACATCAGTCAGGCTTTGCAGAGCTCCGTTCAGCTCTAGATATCCTTGATGACATCCTCAAGCTCTTCTTTTGTGTACATGTGAAAGGTCTTGCCGGGCTCTATTGTGGCAAGCTGCAGGCAGAGACAAGGAAACTGTCAGAACTTCATATACTTTTAAATTGAATTATATTTCACATGGCCATGTGAGGTAAAGCCCTTGTGTATTACCTCAATGTTAGTGGCATTGAGTTTTTCCTCCATCACTTGTTTCAGGATAGTGAGAGAAGACTTGATGGCATCCTTTAACGTCATGGACTGAAAGAGATAAATACATTTTATAAACATTTGGTGGGGAAAGGAAATGAGACCAGTGCTTGAGACTGGAATTTTTTTGGAAGCAATTAGATTTATGGGGAAGTCTTTTGGACACCGGCTGCTGCTTATTAGATTGCAGGATCACATGGGAGAGTCTGGTGACTAAAGTTACACTAGTAGAGGCATGACATACTGGAATGAGAAGATGGGTGGGGTAGATTTAAAAAAGGACTCTTATTTCCTAAGCACATGGCTCAATTTGCTGCTGTAGTATTCTCTCAGGAGAAACACTTTCCTTTACCCTCTTGAAATAACCTGACTGTGGCTTTATGGATCAGACGGCTCAGTTAGATTAGACTAGCTATACACATGGACATGTGGAGTTGATTTTGCATGATAGAAAAAAAATACATGAAATATTGTATTATAATGATGATATAGTATGAATATAACTCTTAAAGGAACAGGTTATCCAAAAATGAACATTTGCTGAAATCTCAGGCCACCCAAGATGTAGATGGGTTTGTTTCTCAATCTCTTCTGATGAAGAAATTTAGCATTACGTCGCTTGCTCACGAATAGATCCTCTGCAGTGAATGGGTGCCGTCAGAATGAGTCCAAACAGCTGATAAAAACATTACAATAATCCAAATGTAATTCACACGACTCCGGTTCATCAATTAACATCCTGCGAGGTAAAAAGCTGTGTGTTTGTCTGTCATCTCTGGTCAAAATACAACGATTCCTCCAGTGAAAAAGTCTCTCTAACATTAAAACCAACCAAAATATTTGTTTAAAACTGTTTTGGGTGTGTTTTTGTAAACAGTGTTTGATCTGTGCATATTTCTCTTTTCACAGGAGAAAGCAATGTTATGGACAGAGGACTTGTGTTTAAGCCGGAAGCAATGGTTTGAAGGAAAAAAAAAAAAAGTCCTAATGATGAATTTGTTTGTTACAAACACACAGCTTTTCACTTCATAAGATGTTAACTGATGGACTGGAGTGGTGTGGATTACTTGTGGATTATTGTGATGTTTTTATCAGCTGTTTGGACTCTCATTCTGACGGCACCCATTCACTGCAAAGGATCCATCGGTGAGCAAATGAGGTAATCTAAATTCTAATTAAAAAAAAACAAACAAACAAATATCTACATATTGGATGACCTGAGGGTAAAAACATTTTTAGCAATGGATGAGTAGGAAAGTTTGTGCTGGCTCAAGGGATGCTGAGATGTGCATTTAAAGTAAGCATCGAAACTACTATTTCATCATTAACTTTACCATAAAACAATAAAAAGGAAATGCAGATGAAGCAGAAAAAGTGGGTGAATGTACCTTGTGGTAAACCTCCTGCAGAGAGCTCTGAGCTCCTTCAGATGCTGAGCCGATAGCCCTGGCATCACACTGGACAAAAGTGCCTGAAGGATCCATGTGGTATCTGTTAAAACAAGATTGGTGTGATTTAACTTTACAAACCAAACAAGCCTCTACAAGTACCTAATAAATTAAAACTTACAATTTTAATAAAGATTATAATATTTCTGATATTGACTTCTAAAAGAGCTGCATCATTTGAGTGGAGAGAAAAAAAAACATTGTGATTTTACGAATAAAAAAAATTATAAAAGAAGTGCTGTGCTTGTGTCCCATGCACATATCTAATTAAATCATAGCCGTGGTGATTGGTAATAGCTCCACTAAACTGTATCATGGTTTTATTTAAATTAATAGTGCATCGCTAATTTTTTTGTAGTGTACATCAAGTAGGGTAAAATATCAGAAATGGGACAGTTTCACCAAAAAATAAAAATTCTGTCATTAATTACTCACCCTCATGTCGTTTTAAAGCCGTAAGACCTTAGTTCAACTTCGCTAAGATATTTTTGATGAAATCCAAGAGCTTTCGGACCCTGCTTAGACAGCAATGCAACTGACACGTTCAAGGCCCAGAAAGGTAGTAAGGACATCGATAAAATAGTCCATATGACATCAGTGGTTCGATCATAACTTTATGAAGCTACGAGAATACTTTGTGTGCAAAAAAATGAAAATAACGACTTTATTCAACAACTTCTTCTCTTGCGTCAGTCGACGCATGTTCACAGCTTCATAAAATTAAGGCTGAAATACTGATGTCACATGGAAAATTTTAATGATGCCACACTACATTTTTGGGCCTTGAATGTGGTAGTTGCGATGCTGTCTATGCAGGGTCAAAAAGCTCTCAGTTTCATCAAAAATATCTTAATTTGTGTTCTGAAGATGAACGAAGGTCATACTGTTTTGGAACGACATGAGGGTGAGTAATTAATGACAATTTTCATTTTTGGGTGAACTGTCCCTTTAAGGTGTAACAGGTCTGCTGTTAGGTGCATGAAGGTGCTTTGATGTGTAGGATGATATGGCTTATATACCTTCATTAAACATGCAAAAAAACCCATCTATTTAAAACAAATTGATGCATATTTAGATAAATATTTTTAGCTAAATGTTACACACAATACTAAAGACAAAGAGAGTGTACTTACAGCTGAGGTCCTTTCTCATCCACACCTCCGAAAAGCAGAGCGACACCAAAAGGACGGCTCTAAAGATAGAAAAGGTGGATATTTGTAATCAAACTACAACCAGAGAACATTGTCCTGGAAAAAACTGAAAGCCAGTGGAATAAATATAAGCCAGACAGTCATACCATAGCGCCAGGGTCAGCGTCCTCCTCTCCAAACTGCAGAGCGAGGTTAGACACAGCCTGTGTTACGCTCTCCACCGTCATCGTCTCATTGTAGGTAAACCAATGGTTCTGCATAGACACAAGAATGCTTAAAATACACAGCATTTGGTGCAAGAACACTTTCTGTATGAATGAAACCCACTGAGTAATCATAGCAGTGACAATACAGATTTAAGAAACATTCACTGACCTGTGTTTCCACTCTTGCTTTGTCAATAAGTGTTTTTGCATCAGCTATTAAGCCACTCATGGCACAGCCTGTATTAAAAAAATGAACATGATAATTCACAACTAGCTTTATTACACTTATACACAAGGAGAATGTGTTATTTTAAAGGGTTAGTTCATATAAAAATTTAAATTCTGTCATTAATTACTCGCCTCACATCATTCCAACCCATAAGATCCTCGTTCGTCTTCAGAATTCAAATTAAGATATTTTTGATGAAATCCGAGAACAGCAAACACGTTCAAGGCCCTGAAAGCTAGTAAGGACATTGATAAAACAGCCCATGTTTCTTTGCACACAAAAAGTATTTTTGTAGCTTGGTTTGAACCACTGATGTCACATGAACTATTTTAAACATGTCCTTACTATCTTTCCAGAATTTGAACAAGTCAATTGCGGTGCTGTCTATGCAGGGTCTGAAAGCTCTTGGATTTCATCAAAAATATCTTAATTTGTATTCTGAAGATAAATGAGGATCTTATGGTTTTATATTTATTATTTTTATTTTTTGGGTGAACTATCTCTTTAAGCATTCGTCTTACCAATATGAGAGTCTATCTCTACAATCTTTTCAATGCTGCTGGGCTCCATCAGAGGAGAGGTTATTCTCTTCTCCACAGCGAGACACACTCCCTCCGCGGTCTGAATGCCAATGGCTGTGGACCCCAACTGGAAAGGCCAACAAAGCAAACACAATTAGCTCCAATATTCACTTACGACATATATACATCACTTATGTCATATATTAGCAGACACTTTAAACACATCTGGTAGTTAATTTTAGTAAAACTTCACATATTATCACAAAAAAGGTCTACCTTGATGGCTTCAATGGCATATTCTACTTGAAAAAGCCTTCCCTCTGGTGAGAAAGTGTTCACTCCTCTGAAGATAGAAAAAAAAGTTAATATGATACAGTATATGTATTCATAATTGTATTTTAATATACTTTTAATAAACTGTAGGCGTTAATGCAGTTATAGCTTTGGAAAAACAAAACTGAAAGTGAAAGTTTTAAGACAAGCCGATGACATTGCATGCATTATTTTTTCCTATTAAAAAGAGATGTGTAAATATCCTAAAAATATATAGACATATGAGCAGCCACTGACAACACAAGCATGAAACACAAATGACTGAAAGACATTCAAAGCAGTGAAAGCGTACAGAAAAGTTAACGGTCATTCTTCATCTTACCTGTCATATTCTGATCTTGTCAGGAACATTTTGAAATGCAAATCTGTAAAAATCAACAAGAACAGACTTAGATTATCTAACTTTAATGTAGTGAGTTAGCACAAAAAAACAACAGCTTGCTATGTAAGCGGCGCGATCTTAGCATTGGAGTTCACAACCAATCAACACCGTCAACCCTTAGACTGATTGGACCATTTCGAGATGAAAGGCGGGGCTAAGAGTAAACTCTGCATTTGATTGGTCGAACCATCCTTCACTCAATGACAAGGCATGTTTCACTTCAACTCATTCAAGTCATTCTTAGATAAGCTCTTCAGTAATACTCCCAGCGTACATGTACTTTTTTTTAAACTCTTAAATGCCTCAAAAAGCAGTTTTCCCATTAATATGTTTATACATTTTGTTCTTTATTTCGGTAAAAACCATGTGAGAACACAAACACATGAGCATCTAACGTTAGCTAACCGGTTTACTACTAAATAAACAACACACGGGCCGTTAAAATAACTTTACACAGTATACTCTGTTATTTCAAATGCTTTCGTCTGCTGAGCTGCGGTTTACTGCAGTATGACACAACATAAAAAGTATTTATTATAAATTACTTACCTTCTGCAGTGGAGGGTGAGTTTGCTAGTTTCAACAGCACAGGAAGTGTTCATACATAATCGCCCGACAAGAGCATTTCCTTTCGACTTAGGTTCCTACCCTGTTGAATCCACCACAGAAGTCTTTAACAGTCTGGCTATGACTGTTGTGGCACATGACGACCACATTTAGTAGTTTTTATCTGTTGGAGCTGCATTCTGAAAAACTTAATTAATCGCCTCATTTTTCAGTTTTTAAATTATTCCCATATTTCTGCCTTTACATCCCCTGTGCTTATGTCCAATAACCAATAACCTTTTTAACCTTAAACATCTTTACATAACAAACTGGCACTATCATTGTTAAGCATAAACACAAAATTTGTATATTGAAAACTGACAAATAATACATACCCAAATACATATTAACAAATTCAAGTAATTTAAGAAGTTTTACGCCACTTCTGTTTTTTTCAGTTGCTCTAAAGTTTTCAAATAATTTGCAACAATATTTAAAGCCACTTATAATAAACAATATAACAAGAATAAAACGTGTCTATAATCAAAATATCATTACACATAATTCAATCTTGTGTGTGTATGCATGTATGCACTTAAAAAAAGGCATTTTTAATGGGAAGGTGTATATAAACATTATAATTTATTTGGTAAAATTATATTATTATTGAAAACACATTTTAGTTTTCAGTAAAATGCAATTTAGTTTTCTTAAATTTGAGGGATTTGCTCCCTAATACATATCTTTATTTTCTTTTCAGTCCAATATCAAATACAGTGTTGTCAATATTGTTATAAATTAAATTGAAAATATATTAGTATATTATTATATAATATACTGTGATTTTGTTTAGGATAAAATGGGTAAATATAGCCCATAATTTGAACTTATTTCTGTTATTGTTTAGCCTATTAATAACAAATAGTAAACATTTTGTTTATTTAATGTATATTTTAAATGCATCATAAGTTTACTAATAACACTTGCTTAATAAATTTCATACGCACTACCAGTCCAAAGTTTTTGAACAGTAAGATTTGTTTTTAAAGAAGCCTCTTCTGCTCGCCAAGCCTGTATTTATTTGAAGTACAGCAAAAACAGTAAAATTTTGAATTATTTTTACTATTTAAAATTGTAATATTAAATTTATTCCTGTGATTTCAAAGATGAAAAGTTCAGAAGAACACCATTTATCTGAAATAGAAATCTTTTGTAAAATTATAAATGTCTTTATCATCAATTTTGATCAATTTAAAGCATCCTTGCTAAATAAAAGAATTAATTTCTATGATTTCTTTCCCCAAATTAGCATATTAGCATGATTTCTGAAGGCTCATGTGACACTGAGTAATTATGCTGAAAATTCAGCTTTGATCACAGGAATAAATTACGTTTTAAAAAACATTTCAAATTGTAAAAATATATCACTTTGTTTTTGTTGTTTTTGCAGTACTTTGGATCAAATAAATGCAGGCCTGGTGAGCAGAATTGACTTTTTAAAATAACATTAAAAATCTTACTGGTAGCGTGTGTATGTAGCCTATTAACCATTTTATAAAAGCGGTCATGTCGTTGAAACTAAGCAGTTATCAACAACAAACTTTAGTTATTTAGTTATTTAGGCCTATTTTCTGCATGTTTCTGGACGGACCTGGCAACAGCGCAGTGAATTTCCGCATGCATGTCACTTTAAGAGAAAGTTGAAATCACGTGTCTCACAGTAGAAAGTTTGACAAGTTGGTCGACATAAGTCCTCTGTTTTCCCGCTATCGAAAACGTTGAATGTCATTCTCTTGTATCTGCTTCCTCTGTTAATAACAACCTCGCACTCTAACCTGGGATCGAAGTCTTTCCTGTCAGCGACGATATAAAAACACACCCAAAACATGGAAATCGTGCAGGTAATAAACTAGCAACAGTTTGGTGAGCCTCGTCTTTTTCGCTCAGGCAAATCAAGTTGAGGATTTTGTCTTTATTTTCACTCTATTTACAGAAAATCATGTCGGGGTTTAGTCTGGATTTGGGACCGGTGAAAGAGCCACTGGGATTTATCCGAATCCTAGAATGGGTGAGTTTCTGCGATCACCCAACAGATCCAAATGTCACATTGTGTCTCTTTGATAGCACGTTCATCATGACAACTGATAGATAACGTTAGTTGAAAATGTCTTTAAACTGTATTATGTGAGATTCATGTACCTTACACGATAACACAAGTACGTTTTAGTCCCATATGGTGATGTTTTGTAAATAAGGGGCAACACCCATGTCAAAATAGTGGATTAAAAGTGCTATGTTATCCACTGTTAAGGTCATCTAAACGTATAGACGCCATTAGGTGTGTCATCTGATAGGATATATGCCGTAGAAATATTCTCAGGCATACAAATGCATGCAAATTTATACAAGTCCTGCCTTGCTCACAGTCCCTTGAGAATTAAATGATGTTTACATTGCCAACCGTAGGCAACCAAGATCGTCCTGTTTGTCACATGCGCATTAGGAGTCTCCTATGGTGGACTTTAGTCTAATACTAAATATACCACTGCAAACAATGGCAAATCTAGGCTATAAAACACACCTATCTGCAGGGCTTTCAAACTGATGTGGGTAACTAGGTCTGGAGTTCATTAACCTACTAAGAAATCAGGCTGGATATAAAATTAACGTTTTTATGTCAGTCTTATCTGATTTACAAGCTATAAAATTAAGTTTTAATGAATCTAGAATAGATCTATAACCGAATAAAGCTTTCTTCAGAAGGGAATCTCCGCTACTTCGGCTTGCGAGCTATATATATTTGTTTGTCCTCTATTTAGTGGTAGACTAGACTGAAATTCGATCCAGTTGGTCTAATATAGTTTAGAAGCCCGGAAGTAGAAGCTAACTGCCACAAATTTCAGTGTTGATATGTGAAACTATACCTACTCGCTGGCGTAAATATCCAACGGCACTGAAAACCGGCCAAGATCATTTTTAGAAGTGATGTTGTACGTACAGAAAAGAATCCCAGCTGCTGTTGCTCAAATAGCATGTAGTTTGTTAGATGTTCACTAACTGGATTGGTATCCCATTGAGCAGGCCACTGGTCCTTTAAATGGTGTCTAAGCCTTAGTTTCTTAGCTATATATCTCACCAGGCGGGCCTAAGTGTGTTTTGCTCTTGCCTTTGTAAATATTTGCACTTTGCACACAATTTTGCCTCATCTTTGCAAGTCACTGCAATCTGCGAACATGCAAGGCGTGAGACAAAAGACAAGGTGCAATTTAACACAATAGTGTGTTGTTTTGAATCCTTTGTATGGAGGTAGTGGAATTTCTGCAACTCAATCCAGACTGCAAAGGTGCTAGTTAGACACATTTCATCACAAACTCACTCCAAATAATCCCAGACAATGCAAACTTGCAGCTCGAGATAATATGAGGTGTAAATGAAGCTGTTATCTCTGTAGGTTATACCAGCTAAACCCTTGTTCCTTTTTTACCTAGTAGGAAACACATTGCCACTATGCTAATTTAGTGACAATAAAATTTAGTGCAATAAAATGTGATTTTTTTTTTTTTTTTTTTTTTTAATGAGTAGAAAGTTCATTAGAATCTCAATTTTCACTGGTTAAAGAGCAGGTTATATGGGTTTTTGAAAAAGATCAAAAAAGTGTGTGATAAATATATTGTCTCTCAAAAGAAAGAGTCGACTCTGAGCCGCCTTAACATGTCGTCATATTTTCAAATATTCTGCCTGTTATACCGATATACGTCACTAGGTAACACATTAGCATAATTCCCGCCTGTCCACAAAATACGACCACTCTGACGTACCCACAAACACTTTCGCTAGTTAGTATGTTTACATCATGTCAAGAAGACGCTGTGTGTCTACGCTGTGAAAGCAAGTTTTTGTTTTCATGCCGAAAGTTGATAATGTGAGGAATCAGTAGTTAAAATTAATTTTTCGAAACTTTTGTTGTGTGCTCGTCATTTTACCAAGGACCGCTTCTCTAATCTTAGTTTTTATTTTCTTTGGCTTCTAATCTTCTTTATTTGGACCAACAAGCGTCTCCGAACCACAACCTGTACATATGATTGATACGTTATGTGTACCTTCTCAATTGAGTGCTCAAAATATCATGTTTTTTGTGCTAATATGTGATGTATACCTACCCAGATAGCACACGTACATCTGCAAGATGTCTGTTAAAGATCACTTGATCTGGAAAGCATCTCCTGTATACAAACATCTGACAGACATCTGTAAGATGTCAGTTTTACATACGTTCTAAATCACAAACATCTTAAGGACATCTAATCGACGTCTATTTGACATCTGATTGGAAACGTCCTATAGACGTATTGCAGATGAGCAAACACCCTAAAAATATTACTTGCAGATGTACATGCAGACGGCAAATAGACATCTCTGAGATGTGTGTGTGCTATCAGGTAATGGCCTAATCTTGGCTTCCTTAATAGCACACGTACATCGCAGATACGTCTATTGTACGTCTGCATTTACATCTGCAAGACATATTTTTTAGAGTGTTTGCTCATCTGCAATACATCTATAGGATGTTTCCTATCAGATGTCAAATAGACGTCTATTAGATGTCTTTAGAATGTATGTAAAACTGACATCTTATAGACGTCTGTCAGATGTTTGTACACAGCAGATGATTTCCAGATCAAGTGATCTTTAACAGACGTCTTGCAGGCGTACAAGTGGTATCTTTGTTATTGTCTTACAAATAGTTCTGATAATTCGCTGTGAACCCACTTTTTCCTAGGAATGTGTTGATGTAGCTTAGACATATTTTGGTCTACAAACCGTTATTTTATCAGTTAGTCATGTTAGAACTCATCTAACGTTTCCATCATTATTGTTTACAGTTTAGCAGCTCAACTTTAGGTGTGGGCACGATTCGCTTGCATGGGTAGTAAACAAAATGTTTTTAGGTCATTATTTTAAGAACGGATTGGAGCACTATATTATTGTTTTATGTAAAGGTATTCAGGGTTGCCAGGTTTTCACAGCAAAACCCACCCAACTGCTACTCAAAACTAGACCAGTCGCATTTCGAAGGGGGTGCCCCGTTAAAAATCATGTTCCGGGGTGTAAAATACACGCTTGTTGTCGGGGTTTTGCTGGTAAATTCACATTCCCGGAGCAGAGCAGGGTTGGCTTATGGAAGGGAGGGGATTACAGACATTACACTCAAAGCTGGTTCGAACAAACCGTTTCGAAATCATTGACAAATGACTCTACGTATAAATGTATATTCTGAGAATTACAATGTTGTCTAACATTAGATGCATTTAAACCTGTTGTAGGAGACTCCAACACAATATTAGGATAAAAAAAACGCATATTAGCTGCTCTTTAACAATTTTATAGACTTCTTTTTAAAAACATTTAAAAATTGTAATTATTCCAAACTAGTAGTGTAAATTTGTGCTTCTTTAAAGAGATAGTTCACCCAAAAATGAAAATTCTGTCATTAATTACTCACCCTTATGTTGTTCCAAACCTGTAAGACCTTTGTTCACCTATGGAATGCAAATTAAGATATTTTTGATGAAATTGGAGAGCTTTCTGACCCTGAATAGACGGCCATGCAACTACCAAGTTCAAGGCCCAGAAAGGTAGGTATTCAGGCTCTCCTGAACACATGTCGAAGACTGACATGGAAGAGAAGAAATTTTGAATAAAGTTGTTAATTTTCTTTTCTTTGAGCACAAATAATTACCACTCATGTCACATGGACTGTTTTAATGATGTCTTTACTATCTTTCTGGTCCTTGAATGTGTCAGTTGCGTTGCTGTCTATGCAGGGTCAGAAATCTCTCGCAATTCATCAAAAATATCTTAATTTGTGTTCTTAGGATGAGCAAAGGTCTTACGGGTTTGGAATGACAGAATGATTAATGTCAGAATTTATTTTTAGGTGAACTGTCCCTTTAAGGTGTAACAGGTCTGCTGTTACACGAAGGTGCTTCGATGTGTAGGTGGATATGGCTTATATGCCTTCATAAGCATTTTTTCTCAAGAATGTCCTGAATTGCATAAAACCTGAGGAAACAGGCGGTTTGACACATTATTTACTTGAAAAGCAAGAATGTCAGCCACTCCCTTTCAAAATCAGCATGAGTCCACAGTGATGTTTTTGCTTTTAACCACCACAACCCAGATCTCCCAGCAACAATGGAGAGGAAGTAGTGGTCACTAACAGGTGAACTGACCTCTGATCATGTTGACAGTGGTGGCAGGGACGGTTCATTCACACAAAGGCGCTCTTGAATAGTCACTTGCTTCGTGTAGGTGTGCATTCCAGCGTGAATGTGGCATCGGCCCACCATGTGGTTCTGTTTGGTGCCAGGCACCCTTAGTTGGCCCGCTGTGCTTCTCCGTGCCAAGCACCTGCACCGCACGCACAACAGGAATGAAGCCAAAGTCTTGCCGGGGTGAAGATTGCACACCCACTCTTTAGAAAGCAGAGAGATTTTCTTGGCAGCAAAAATATAGGGCTATTTTTAGTTATTTTGGGGTGCAATACAGACCAATGTGTCTCAGGATCAGATATCTGGTTTGAGGAAAGAAGAAAACAGTCTAGCCTCTGTTGGAAAGCGCCTTTTTTGTTTTTTGTTTTTTTGTTTACTGGAAAGTTCAAAAATGTTTACATCCCCAAAAATGTTATTAAATTTATTAAAACTTATTTCAACTTAGTTGCAAAAACAAATTTTTACATTTCACTGTATTTTATTTCAATTTAGTTAATAATTCACCACCTTTTTTCCAAGATATTTTTTCATCTGATTCACCATTTTAAACAGCAGCATCTTGTAAATATAATTCTCACAAAGGACTCTGTTCTGGAGGGAAGTTCTGCATCCCACTATTGTTTCTCCCGTCTAACAGCAGCTGCTTCTCAGAAGGCTCTTTATTGTTTCTTAAACAGGGGGTTCCGCAGAGACACTTCAGTGATCAAATAGTCCTTGGAATTTTTATAATATGTAGCTTAAATGTAAAAGAAAGGTTGAACTTTAACTTGGTTGGAATATTCATGCTTCATTTCCACTGACTCAGGCTGCGAGTAGAGCGATCTTAAAGTGACAGTTCACCCAAAAATGAAGATTCTCTTATATAGTTTGAAATAATATAAAGGGTAAACTGTCTCTTTAAGCATTTTCCTATTAGTTCTTCATAATTTGCTAAATCTAAGATCCACAGTGTTCACCTGTTCCGCTGTATGTCTCTTAAAACTATGGCTCTTACTTTTTCATGATCCTGTCACTTTTTCACAGCAAAACACCTTAGAAAGAGAGGAAAGACTGGATCAGAGAAACACTGAAAAAATTCCAGCAAAATCTATAAATCTGTGCTACTGTAGTTATTTTCACAAATGTCTGCAGAAGCCACTTCCTGTGTGGAAGTGGAGCGTTTGTAAAAGGAAAGCAGCGAACCACGCGCCAGGATATGTGTGAGTCAGCGAAGGCAAAAACAAGGGATCATTTACAGATGTAGTGCTTGTCTGGATGAGGACAGCACTTTTACAGTGATGTGATGTCAGCTGCTGCCACACGCAAATGCTGAATTCATGTTTTTGAAGTTATATTTTTCTTTATGTCAAACTCTCAGTAACTGAACTGCACTGATTTGTTACATTTGATGTTTCAGAAAATTCTCGAAAATTACATCTTGATTCTTGACTAATTTTTAAATCCAGATCTAGGGATCAAGCATTTTGACTGGTTAACTGTTAACCGACAGAAAGAATTTTGACCCATTAATACAATCAGTTAAATGGTTTAAAAGATCATGTAATTTTTTTTCAGTAATTTATCAAAATGTTTGCTGGATGGTTAAAAAAATGCATTTTTGAGAGAGAAAAAAAACAGTGGAAACGACTCCTTATCATACAGATATTCGAAACTGTAAAGGGTTTGCTTTTATTTGTGTATATTCATAATAAAAACAAATCTTTGTGCTTTTGTAAAATAAAGAAAAATAGGATGCCGCTTTTTAGCTGTCTTCCTTTCACGCAGTACAAAAATGAACCAGAACTCTGCATACTAGCTACTCTTACACAGTTTTTTTTCTTTCATTTTATTAAGTAAAAATATTTATTGTATAAGCCTACTGATTTATTATATATAGCCTAGCTTTATGTCTCTTGTCAGTTAACTGTTAATAATGGGTTAATGAGTGTCGGCTGTCGGTTAGGAAAAATAACCGAAATGAACATCCCTATCCAGATCCTATTGTACACGTGGTTAAAATAGAATTCAGATATATAATATATATTGATTACACAAAGTGATTACACAAAATTGCTGAAAATAAATATTTATTTTATTTGTTTATTCAGAACAGAACAATTTGCACAAACCTAAAACTATACAATTAAAAATGTGATGGTTAAAATAATTTTTCATTTAGTTAAATTTGATGTACTAAAGTAACTAAAACTGAAATAAAAATGAATAAAAAAAAACATAAGTAAATACAATAAACAAAGCAATTCAAAATATTAATAAAAGCTATAATACTGCCTCAATGATACTAAAATGACACTGGTTTAATGCTGATACTATCAAAACACCCAAACGCTGACTGATGCATGACAACAGTTTTGTAATGGTTTTATAGAAAATGCTATTTTCTAGATGTCTAAGTATCATAATTGTTGTGTTTTTTTTAGGTGTTCACCATCTGTGCCTTTGCCACCACTGGTGGTTATGTTGGATCCAGTGTGTTCACTATTAATTGTGAAGGAAAACCAGAGGATATTAGTGCTCAATTTGGATATCCTTTTAGGTAAAACATCCAGATTTCTATTACAAATTATTTCTATAGTTAAGTTGTACTTCTTTTTTTTTTTTTTTTTTTTTGATTTTTTTTTTTTTGTTAATATGCTGTCCTGCAATGAGTAATCCATATGCATGTTAATTGATAAAAGTGAATTGTATAGTTTTGTAACCAGAGAGACAATTAATTGAGCCCTAGTAAACATATAACTTCCACTTATTAGGCTTCCGAGTCAGCCATATGTCATCGGTCACTGCAATCATACCAAGAACACAACTTACCTGCAGGGAGATTTCTCCTCCTCGGCTGAGTTCTTCGTCTGTGTGGGCGTCTTTGGCTTCTTGTACTGTACTTTCACCATCATCCTGTACTTGGGCTACCAGCAGGTTTACAGGGAGTCAAACCGTGGCCCGGTCATTGTGAGTCATCGCTTGTTTTTTATTTGGAAATATTGTTGTGATTATATAAATGTCATTAAAATCAGCTCTTTTGTATTTTGAGTTTTTTACTTTTCAGTAGACGTCTTATTGAATTGTTTTATATGGCCATACATATGGTTGCAATTGAGGAGGGAGGAGGGAGGGGGGGAGGGGGGGGGGGGGGGTTAATTTTGACAACCACTTTATCAGAATAATATAATTTTCTCCTACCATTTCTATGAACAAGGATTGATTTCCCAAACTTTCCTTTGTTTCCTCTCTAGGATCTGTTTTTGACTGCGATATTTGCTTTCTTGTGGCTGGTTTGTTCCTCAGCCTGGGGAAAGGGTTTAACGGATGTCAAATACGCTACGGATCCTGCAAGGCTAATAGACGCATGTCTGCCTGATAAGTGTGTGGTGAAGAGCTACCCTTCAATGGGTCGTCTCAATGCTTCTGTGGTACGTACGATTACTAACTGTTAGTTCTGCTCTCGTTTCTTTAAATTAAGCCTTATTAATATCTACATAACATTTCACTGTTCAATATTTGTTTTATGTATGTATACATTGTGTGGTTCACATGTCCTAACATTGCTCTGAGGCAGGTCAACTTTTACTGCTATTTGGTTTTGTACAAACCTACAAACTGATATTTGATAAATTGTGGATGAATGTTTAACCCTAGAAAGTCTATTTGTTAGAAGGCTTTTAAATGATCAAAACTTTGCTGAAAAATCTGTTGCACACTATTTACTACATGCCTTTTGTTGGGAGATAGAGTGACAACTGATATTTATATGCATTTTATATACAGTCAAAGTCAAAAGTTTACATATGCCTTGCAGAATCTGCAAAATGTTAATTATTTGACCAAAATAAGAGGGATCATACAAAATGCATGTTATTTTTTTTTTATTTAGTACTGACCTGAATAAGATATTTCACATAAAAGACATTTACATATAGTCCAAAGAGAAAATAATGACCCCGTTCAAAAGTTTACATACGCTTGATTCTTAAAACTGTGTTGTTATCTGAATGATCGACAGCTTTGTGTTTAATTTTTTATGTGATAGTTGTTCATGAGTCCCTTGTTTGTTCTTTAGACAAATCCTTCAGGTCCCACAAACCCTTTCTAACCCTTTCCAACAATAACTGTATGATTTTGAGATCCATCTTTTCACACTGAGGACAACTGAGGGACTCGTATGCAACTATTACAGAAGGTTCAAACACTCACTGATGCTCCAGAAGGAAACACAATGCATTAAGAGCTGGGGGGTGAAAACTTTTGGAATTTGAACATCATGGTCAATTTTACTTATTTTGTCTTCTGGGAAACATGTAAGTATCTACTGTAACTTCTGAAGGGCAGTACTAAATGGAAAAAAAATATGACATTTAGGTAAAATAAGAAAAATGTATCATCAACATCTTCATTCTGTTCAAAAGTTTTCACCCCCCAGCTCTTAATGCATAGTTTTTTCCTTCTGGAGCATCAGTGAGCATTTGAACCTTCTGTAATAGTTGCATATGAGTCCCTCAGTTGTCTTCGGTGTGAAAAGATGGATCTCAAAATCATACAGTCACTGTTGGAAAGGGTTCAAATACACAGAAATGCTGAAAGACCAAAGAATTTGTGGGACCTGAATGATTTTTCTGAAGAACAGCAGACAGTTTAACTGTTCAGGACAAACTCATGAACAACTATCACTAAACCGTGTCATTTTTATAAATTCAGCTCTTGTTTTCTCTTGATTATGTTTCACATTTTAAAAATAATCTCAGTGACCTGTGGGACAAAAGTGTGGTACATTGTGATGACATCTTTCTCCTTCTAGTAATTTATTTGTAAGTAAATGAGCATTTCAGAAACGAGCAGTTGAAGAACTACATCCGTTTTTCTCTCTTTTGCATCTTCTAGCTCTTTGGATTCCTAAACCTGATATTGTGGGCAGGAAACTGCTGGTTCATCTACAAGGAGACTTCGTTTCATAAGCCGGCCAATCCACCGCCTAACGTAGAGGGAGGAGTTTCCACCTCCTAATCAGACAAGACGGCCTCCATCCTCTCCTCTCCACTGGCTCATAAAGCAGAGGACGTCACCATTCGTTCATGTCCACACATTGAAAAGAAACTACACTTTGATATGCAAAAGCTTCATTTCTAGCGTCATACATTGCTGTTCACTACATTATAAATGCTATAAGCTGAATTCATTTTTTATTTTAGTGTCTGATGGCACTGTCAGAAGCTAATTTTGTCAAGCAGGTAAAAAAAGAAACCAAATTTTTTAGATCAGTGGCATTTCAATTGAACTTGTTCTAGGTTATTGATGTTTTTTCATTGTTATTCATTTGTCTAATTTGATCTAAAGATGTCCTGCATTTCATTTAACACTAAATATCCACTACAATCAGACCTCATGGGAGAAATAGCATTTGAAAGATCTCATGTAAAATATCTCTGAGCACTTAAAACACTAGCACACTGATATCTAGCTTGTCTTTCCTTGTAGTTTTTAAAAACTATTTATTGGTTTAAGTGCCTTTTCATTTACGTTCATGATAGGATGTTTTTCCTCAGCCACATCTGAGTCACCTTACATTTGTCAGGGAAGGTCAAACTGAAAAATTCATCTTAGTTGCAGCCATAAATCCTCTGATGTTTCGTCTGTAACCTTTATTTTAAATGTTTGTGTGAATTCTCTGAGTTGACTCTTTTTGAAGTGGTATTTGGTAATAAATTACTACGCCAAAGGCCATATATCATTTTCTATCAGGAAAAATGTTAACTATTCAACACTAGTCATTGTTCAACAGAAGGAAACACTTGTTTGATTGTTTTTCTACTGTTCGGAGTAGTAATGTTGTCATTATTTGTATTTGGCTGGCTGTTATTTGACTTGACACTGTAAATGAAGCATCTGTATCACATGGGTTGATGTTTGTATATTTACAGAATTTAATTTTGTGCATCTGTGGCATGTTTTACCATCTTATTTTTTACAGAAAGAACTGTTTGTGGGGGATTGCATTTAGTTGAATTCTAAAAATAGAATAATTGTTCAATAACAGTGATTGTCTGTGTGCCTTTTATGTTTGATTACTGATTATTTGTTTAATTCTAAATTGGCAGTTTTGCTTTTTATTAAATCCCCAAAGCAGTTGTTTTAATCGTAAGATCAAACTTTCAGATTCAGTATGAATATTCAGTGCCACGTCTAAGCTTTTTAACATAGCTATAAAAGGTAGACTTACACACATTAAATTATTAATATAAAAGTTTATGGAAAAGTAGCTTGTGTTTAATTGAGATTAAAGAGGTTAAAAGTGCCATTTAAAATCTTTCAGTCTTTCTTTGAGTCACATATTGACTTTTTTTTTTTTTTTTTGTTCAGGAGCAAGCATTTTGGTTGTGACTTTTGAAAAATATACGCCAGATTGTTATGTTGTTGTTGTGTTTTATATCTCTATGCTACGTTCAGACGGAAAATTTCCACGAAGGCTGTTTGCAATTTTGGTTAGTATTAAAAGAGGAGAGCTGTATATATATATTTGTTCGCGCTTTATTTCAAAAAAGCTGCTGTTTACTAAATAACCACTAGATGGCAGTATTGTAAACACAATAAATACATAACTAAATCACACTTGTGTCGGATAAATGTTTCTTTTGGGCCGACAATAGTAAAACAACACGCGAGAATAATAAACATATGCAGTGATTATTATTTAAAGCCTTGATTAAGGTAATAATTCAACTACATCACGGAAAAAGTCGAAACGTAGATGTATTTACGTGTATGACACGCTAAAGGATTTTTGTTTTTAAAGAAGTTTCTTTTGCTCACCAAGCCTGCATTTATTTGATCTAAAATACAACAAAGGCGGTATTACTGTAAAATATTTTTACTATTTAAAATAACTGCTTTCTATTTTAATATATTTTCAAATGTAATTTATTCCTGTGATCAAAGCTGAATTTATTGAAATTATAGAAATTATTAAAAATGTTTATTTTATTTAAAGTAAAAGTAAAATATAATTTCATATTTTTAAATATATTAATAATGTGAAGTTTCAATTTCAGTTTAATGTACTAAATCTGCTGTAAAGGGTTTGAATCGTTGTCAATAAAAATAAATGTCAAATAAACTAAATATGTAACCCTGGACCACAAAACCAGTCTTTAAGTTGCACAGGTATATTTGTAGCAATAGCCAAAAATTCATTATATGGGTCAAAATGATTAATTTTTCCTCTATGCCAAAAATCATTAGGATATTAAGTAAAGATCATACTTTATGAAGATAATTTGTAAATTTCCTACCGTAAATATATCAAAACGTAATTTTTGTTTAGTAATATGCTTTGCTAAAAAGTTCATTTGGACAACTTTTACGGCGATTTTCTCAATATTTTGATTTTTTTGGCAAATAGTTGTATTTTGGCCAAGTATTGTCCTAACAAACCATACATCAATGTAAAGTTTATTTATTCAGCTTTCAGATGATGTATGAAACTCAGTTTCGAAAAATTGGCCTTTATGACTGGTTTTGTGGTCCAGGGTCACATATAAATAATGCAAATAAAATTAAAATCTACATAAAAAAAAATCTACATTTCTTATAACAAGTGCACGCGCACGCAGGTTCCCCCTCCGCCCGCGAGAGCGCGCAACGTGACGTCAGCGCCTTGCCGCGCAGTGATGATGGCGGTGCGTGAACGCGCAGTTAAAGTAATGGCTGCTCTGGAACGGCGGGTGCCTTGTCTCGATGATTTCTTGGGCCAAAGCTGGAGCGTCTGGACGGAAAGAGCCAACCTGACAGCATCGGAGGGTGAGTGAGCACTTCGTCGTCGGTATTTCTCGATCCACCAACAAAAAGTCTCACGGATGTGCTTTATTTTTCGTGGAAAAGGCACGGCATCCCGAACCATGTTACCCAAACAAAGAACCTGCCGGGTCCTAGTGCCGGCCGGATTACGCGCTTGCGCTCTCTCTCTGATCAGTGTCGTCATAATAGAACGTGTTCCGTGTTCGTTTTGTCTGGAACTTCAAATGAAACAAACGCACTCAGTTTAAAACCACGAATCTGCTTTTGTCGGCGGCCACGTTAGCAAAGCAGTTCATAGAGTAGGGATCATTTGCAGGTAGTTTTTATTTTGGCCCCACCCACAGAAGAGCTTGTGCTTCACAGATGAGCAGTTCATGCCACAGATTGCTTTTTACACTGAAAATCTTGTGGAATAAAACCTAAACAATTGACTAGAACTCACATTTTGTCTTTCATTAAACACCACATTGTGCATAATTCAAAGCTGGTCCCTTTTCTCACAGTTTTGACTTCATATATTGCATACAAAACTGTAACCACATATTGTGGACCACACTTTAGAAGAACCCATTATAGGACTGTTTATTGGAGGGCACACATCCTTCTCAATGTTTCTATGGTTATGGCACTTTAAATTAGTGGGTTTAGAAGGTTGGATTTATATGAGATGCCCATTTGTGCTGTGTTGCTAAAGCATTGATGGTAATGCATGGAAAACTGTTCTTCTATAATGGTCGTGTTTTATGTTCCCTTTCTAACATAAACTTCCACCAACCATTGTTCATAGGGTCCGATGGAGACGAATACAGCAAGAATGGCAAAAAAACGACGGAAACCATGACACTGAGGAAAGAGGGTAGGCGTTGTGTACTTTCCTCTTGATTTCAAGGGGACACGGGGTATTAACATGAACCTATTTAGTGATGGACTGATATATGTGACCCTGGACCACAAAATCAGTCATAAGTGTGTTTAATATGAAAGCTGAATAAATAAGCTTTCAATTGATGTATGGTTTGTTAGGATAGGACATTATTTGGCTGAGGTATGACTGTTTGGATATCTAGAAATCAGAGGGTGCATAAAATCAAAATATTGAGAAAATCTAAATGAAGTTCTTAGCAATGCATATTACTAATCAAAAATTAAGTTTTGATGTATTTACTGTAGGAAATGTACAAAATAACTTAATGAAACATGATCTTCCTAATGATTTTTGGCATAAAAGAAAAATCAATCATTTTGACCCATACAATGTATTTTTGGCCATTGCTACTTAATTAATTGGCCGGTGTTTGGCTGTTTTGAGTTTTTCAACATTAAAAACACTGTTTTCTCCTGTCAGGTCCGACTTGTATCAACAGCCTTATCAATGAATAATAAACATCTTTTGTGAAATTCAAGTTAATGTGTCATTTTTAAAATGTAATTTCTGTAGTTTAAGATCAACAAAGCTATTATTACAGTATCATAGGGTGAAATCAGGCAAATTGGCCAGTTTAAATAGTGCAGTTTATCTGAATTTAGGCCGTCGGCACCTTTCTCTTTACATTTCGGCCTTAGATGTTGAAATTACTGTTTTGATCAACCTGTAAACCTATTTTAACAAACTGTATTTTCATCCTTGTTGTAAAACACCTTCAATTTTAACGTTTCTCTTAAAGGGTGTGATGATGGATCATTGGAGTTGCTGTTTTTTCCAGTTATGACAAAGAAAGTAGTCTTCAACCATTATTCCTTTCTTTGACTAGTACTGGTGTAGTGTCTACCTTAGTATACATAATAATATTTATACTTGGCAAATGAGACATGCTAAAGATTTCTGAAATTAATTGAATGCTTATTTTATGAATATAGTGATGCACAGCCTATAATATATATTATATGTGACCCTGAACCACAAAACCAGTTACAAGGGTAAATTTTTCATTGAGATTTATATATCATCTGAAAGCTGAATAAAATCTTTCCATTTGATGTATGTTTTGTTAGGATAGGTCAGTATTTGGCTGAGATACAATTATTTGAAAATCTTGAATCTAAGGGTGCAAAAAAATGTAAATATTGAGAACATTGCCTTTTGAAGTTGTGCAAAAGATGTTCTTAGCAATGCATATTACTAATTAAAAATTACGTTTTGATAATTCTGGTAGGAAATTTACAAAATATCTTCATGGAACGTTATTTTTACCTAATATCCTAATGATTTTTTGGCAGAAGAAAAAAATAATCAGTCATTTTGACCCATACAGTATATTGTTGGCCATTGCTACAAATATACCCATGCTAATTAAGACTGGTTTTGTGGTCCAGGGTCACATATGGTTATTAGCAACACATATACTCTGTATAGTATATCAGAATTGTTACAGTTTATGTCATGATTAATCATGCTTCTTGCCAAAATTAAATGAACACTGTTTTTACTAAATGTTTGGTAAACAATTCAAAAATGACAGAGAGCACACAAATATGCACACAATTAACTTGAATCTTTCTCTTCAGAGAAAATAGTGCATTTGAAAACATTACCTGATGATTCATTATTCAAGCAAAGCTAAGTTGTCCCTATTATTTGGTACGCTTCTGCAGATATGTCCATCTTCGGGCATTATCCTGGGCACGATGACTTCTATCTGGTGGTTTGCGGCCACTGCAGTCAGGTGGTGAAGCCTCAAGCATTCGAGAAGCATTGCGAGAGGAGGCACGGCCCTCTGGGTAAGCTCTATGCACACCTCCGCTCCACCCCACCTCCACCTCAGCAGCAGAGACCCCGTCATGGACACACTCCGCCCTCCCACGGAGCCTCCTCTTGGAGTGGCAGGAACCAGAATGTCGGGCCGCCGCGGGCGTCTCCGCAATCTCCCTCAACGCCACCTCAGTTCAGACACTCGAAACCTCCAAAAGATGGAGTTTGGTAAGATTTACTAATCTGATCTTGTTTGTTTGTTTGTTTTAAAGGGAAAGTTCACCCAAAAATAAAAATTCCGTCATTAATTACTCACCCTCAAGTCATTCCAAACCTGTAAGATGTTCATTCATCTTCTGAGAGCTTTCTGACCTCTGAACGCCGGCTCCTGCGTCAGCAGCACCACAAAAGTGATCTCGTAGCTTCATAACATTTCGGTTGAACCACTGATGTCACGTGGACTATTTTAACGGTGTCCTTACTACCTTTCTGAGCCTTGAACGTGGTAGTTGCATTGCTGTCTATTCAGGGCCCGAAAGCGTTCAGATGTCATCAGAAATCTCTTAATTTATGTTCCAAAGATGAACAAAGGTCTTATAGGTTTGCAATCTTGTGGTTTTTTTTGGTGTCTAAGGAACACACAAGCCGACTTCACCTTACAAATGGTTGTCGAAAGCAGAAAAGCTACAA
The DNA here is from genome assembly GCA_036247105.1 of Cirrhinus mrigala. Taxonomy (NCBI): domain Eukaryota; kingdom Metazoa; phylum Chordata; class Actinopteri; order Cypriniformes; family Cyprinidae; genus Cirrhinus; species Cirrhinus mrigala. The sequence goes on along the minus strand of CM070017.1, from coordinate 6,749,029 downwards.
AATGCATCATTTTATGAGAAAGTATGATGTGCTACAGCAAAACAGGCACGATTTTTGAAATCTCAAAATTAATAAGAAGCATTTATCAAATCTGATGCAGGATGGTGTAATTTGTGGTTATTAGAATCATACACAGTTTGTATAATTTATACATAATGGTCTTTCCCTCAGGCACTCACCTTCAAACTCGGGTCATTCAGAATCAGCTGTTTTTAAGCAGCCCCCTCCCATCGAACCCACACGGAGCTCCCCTCCCCCTACTCACAGAGACCCCCCATGGCCACATGGAGGCCCGTCGCCCAATCGACCTTCCTCAACTGAAAGGCCTCAATCCCAGAGAGGCGAGGCTGCCTCGGTCCCTGTCGCCTCCGGACATCTCCGTGGGCCAAGGACTTACAAAATGGTTTCCAGTAAGTCCTTACTGAGGCCCTTCACATCTATTGTTCCAAACTAGACCCATATGTGACCATAGACCGCAAATCCAGTCATAATGGTCAGTTTTTTGAAACTGAGATTTATACATTATCTGAATAAATAAGCTGTATTGATGTATGGTTAAAACCGTTATGAGATAAAACTGTTTGAAAATCTGGAATCTGAGGGTGAAAAAACGAAATATTGAGAAAATCACCTTTAAAGTTGTGCAAATGAAGTTCTTGGCGATGCATATTACTAATCAAAGATTAAGCTTTCATATGTTTACAGTAGGAAATTTACAAAATATCTTGATGGAACATTATCTTTACTTAAAATCCTAATGATTTTTGGCCTAAAAGAAAAATAGATCATTTTGACCCATACAATATATTGTTGGCTATTGCTACAAATATACCTGTGCTACTTAAGACTGGTTTTGTGTTCCAGGATCAGATATATTATACAGTTTAAATTTGATAATCAACATTAGGCTACATTTGCATTAGAATCAGAACAGAGTGCCAGGCTTTCCTATGCATATTCAGAGTATTCAATCATTTGTGTGTGTGTGTACACGTAGAGAGATGATGAAATGCTTTTCTCATTTTCTGCAGAAAAAGAATGTGACCTTGACAAGCATTGTGGTGTGTTGGACCCTGAGAGAAAGAAAGTTTGTACTCGACTTTTGACCTGCAATGTGAGTTGACCACCATTTCCACCTATTATAGCTTCCACATATTATCAGTATGCAGTGTTTCTAACTCATAGTGAACATGACTTAAGTACTGATCTTTATTCAGACAGATTATTCCAGAAAGCAGAATTGTTGCATCTGATTTTTGCTGTCCTGTAATAGTAATCTAACCTTCAGAAGGTTGAAACCATTACTGGACACTGGTTTAAGTGTGTAGACAGACAGGAAGTTCAGCGGACATGACTTACAGGAAATGGGGCAGGGATTACAGGAAGAGCCTCACTTCATTTGTATAGCATGACTTTAGGTTTTTGTTGAATCAACAGATATTGTCTGTCTATAGGGCTGGGAGCTAAAATACAAATATAACAGTTAACAACTTTTTTTTTGGTAATGGATAAGAAATTTGGCATAGGAACTTGCATGAGTAATTTTGAGTGATAAATGGTAATAAAAGACTAAATATTTTTCTGTTTGATAAAAGACTATTAAAGGGATAGTACACCCAAAATGAAAATCACCTCATGATTTACTCACCCTCAAGTCATCCTAGGTGTATATGACTTTCTTCTTTTAGATGAATACAATCCGAGTTATATTAAAAATTGTCCCGGCTCTTCCAAGCTTTATAATGGAAGTGAATGGCTGTTGAGATTTTAAAGTAAAACAAAGTGCATCCATCCATCATAAAAAGTAGTCCACACAACTCTAGAGGCTTAATAAAGGCCTTGTGAAGTGAATCGATGCGTTTGTATAAGAAATGTATCTATATTTACAACTTTATAAACCATAGTTTTATAATCAAGATTACGGTTTGTTAAGTAACAAATATGGATTTTTCTTACACATGCATCAATTCACTTCAGAAGGCTATTATTAACCCCTCAGAGCTGTGTGGAGCACTTTTTATGATTGATGGATGCACGTTATCGGACTTCAAAATCTCAACACCCATTCACTTCCATTATAAAGCTTGGAAGAGCCAGGACATTTTTTTTTAGTATAGTTCCGATTGTATTCATCTGAAAGAAGAAAGTCATATGCACCTAGAATGACTTGAGTCTAAATCTTGGGGTAATTTTAATTTTTGGGTGAACTATCTCTTTAAGACCTCTCTATATGTGTTACAGAGATTATAAACCTGCCTTAGGGTTACTAAAAAGCATATTAAATTACCTAATTAAAAGTGTATTAAAATCAATGCTTTTTGTTGACCTCAAAGTCATTGTGAATATTTGATGTCCTGCATTTTGCTTTTTTTGGGGGTTAAGAAATAAAGGAAGAATAAATGTCTTGCTTCACAGCTAGATGATGTTCAAAGTCTTGGTGCTGCATAAGTGTTATATAAAATGGTTTTTAGGGCATTAAGTGAGAATAACTCATTGTTTGCTTTGTGCGGTTATAGGGTTGAGCACTTCCTCTAAATTATTTATTAAAAATTACACAATCCCTTTCTTGGGCTTAATATACTACAAAAGCTAAAACCACAATTCATGATGAAAGCACTTACACTCTCACCAGTTAGCATACGCTGTATGAATGTTGTGATTCACAGAAACTTGTCTTGTCTAAAAAAAAAAAAAAAAAAAAAAAAAAAAATTCTCTCCTCCAGATTCATTCCATTCATCAGCGCAGAAAGGTGCAAGGCAGGAGTAAAAACTTTGACCAGCTGGTGGCGGAGCTGAAGATGAGTTCGAAGGCTCGTGATCGGGTATCTCAGGCCCCAGAGAGTTCAGCTGCTCCGACTGTAAGCCCAGAACCTCCCAGAGATGCACCCGCACCCCCTGTCTGCCGGAGACCTTTGACGAATAGCCCTGCATTTAGGTTAGAAACATCAATTAAAAAAAAAATCAATAGAAACTATTTTTTTATGTACATTTTATATTTATTTTGTTACTATTATTTGGTGTAAATTATATAAAAAATATTATATAAATACATGTAATTTATTAAGTAAATATGTATAATTTATTTTATATATATCCTTTTTTTTTTTTTTTTTTTTTTTAGATATAAAAATATAAAAATAATACATTTATATTCAGAATTATATACATTTATAATTTTGTCTTTTTGTTTCTATTTATCTGTTTGTGTGGCAGAACACCCACATTATCTGACAGTGTGGAGGAGGATAAACCCCATGTGGAGGATGGCAGCACACGGCCACAGTCTCCTCTCACCCAGGCCCACATCTCAGGTGATGAGAGCGAAGGAGAGGGGAATGACGACCTCGCAGACTGGCATTCAACTCCATGGCATCCCAAACCAGCTGCGGTACAACTAAACATTTCCACAGTGTCTTTTAGTATTATGTAATAGCCAGGAAATAAGAGTTATATAAGTGTATTTAAGTATTAGGCAAGCAATTCTATGATGGTTTTAATAGATGTGAATCTTTAGTAACTCCATTTCATACATTGCATTAGATTGTCTGTGGTGTTTAAAAGACTTTGACTCTTTAAAAGGTCTTAATGGAATGAGAAAGTGTATTAGTGTTAATCCTTAGCCTTTTCCCCATAGCTTTGTTCATTTGGGAGTCATTCTCTGGGTCACGGTGTCTTCACTTTCGATCGACGGTTGCACCATCTACGGTCTGCTATGAGTGCCATGGTGGAGAACCACCTCAGCGCCCATCTGTGGAAGTAAGAACTGCTTGACTTATATATGTCCTGTTAAAGATACAAACAGTGGTGTGCTGATATCAACAAAAAGCTCAAAAGCAAGCATGGCTTCTATTACAAAACATGTAATGTGATTTTCATTGTTGCATAGTTTTTAAGTATATTAAAGGGATGGTTTACCCAAAAATGAAAATTCTGTCATTGATAACTCATTTGGAAGCCTCATGTCGTTCCAAACCCGTAAGACCTACGTTCATCTTCGGAACACAAATTAAGATATTTTTGATGAAATCCGAGAGCTTTCTAACCCTGGATAGACAGCAATGCAACTGACACGTTCAAGGCCCAGAACGGTAGTAAGGATGTTGTTAATAGTCCATGTGACATTAGTGGTTCATCCATAATTTTATGAAGCTCTGAGAATACTTTGTGTGCAGCGAAATAAAAAAATAATGACTTTATTAAAATTTCTTCTCTTCCATTTCAATCTCCACTGTGAATTGTTATTTTTGTTTTCTCTGCACACAAAAAGCTCTCGGATTTAATCAAAAATATTAAATATATAATTTTATTAAATATATATATTTTATTAACTGTATAATTATAATTTTATAAATATATAATTTATTTATTTATTTATTTTTTTAATTGTAAAGAAATTGTAAATTTCTTAATACACGATTTATTGTGCTTTCATTTCGTTCTGATTTTAATAATTATTGCAGCAATGAGAATCATCATTTAGGATAGGAATTACAAAAATTCACACATAAAACATCCAGATAAATTACAAAACCTGTTACAGACATGTCCAAGTAATATTTCACCCTGATTTTGCATTAAGTCAACAAAGCTTGTTTTTATTTATTGTTGCATAATTTTCATATAAATTGTAGGACCTTTTTGAAATTTTACATTACTGTAATGAGTCAAAATATTAAAATATCAATGTATAATATAAAATCTGTTTTTTTTTTTAAGAACTGACCAAGGTACTATTTATTTCTGTTGGTTTTAACAAATTATTTTATTACAGCAAAACAATAGATGCATTTCATTAATATGAATTTGAAGGAACGTGCTTAATTTTTATGAAAATGCACGATGCAAAAAAACCCTAATGTTTCTGAAAATCTTACTTTTGTTAACTGATTTTGGGGTGGAATGTGAGCTGGACTTGTTCTTGACAGGTTTCGTGAGAAGCACTCACAGATCACGTGCTTTGAGCCTGTGCCAGGATCCACTAGCATTATAGTGTTTCTTTCTCCAGGGTAGCTCTAAGGTTAATCTCAATTAGTGCTTCAGTTCCTAACAAATCCAGTTTCCTTTTGATAAAGCTGTGTTTTTACTTCCTGCACTGCATGTTTCGTCTCACGACCCCTGATTCCTTTCCCACTCACAGAAAAATACCTCAAGCATCAGATCCTCACTCCCAGAGTTCCCCAGCCAAGCCTGCAGCCGTTCCTGCCTCTCCTTCCTCCATTTCCCAGCATTCCAAACAGAAAGCAGGAAGTCACAACTCGACTTCTCTCAAGACTTCCTTCTACTCTTCCCACGGACCAGGCAAGGAGCCAAACCCGCAGAGTTCCTCCACCAGCAAGGCTTACAGTCAGTCCGAGAACTCTGGGGGCGGCCAGTCCACGGCTCCCCCTTCTAAACTCGGTCGAGCTCCTGCTCAATCGGGCCCCGGTCGGCCCAAGAACTCGAGCGGCCGCCCCAACAAACAGCAGCTGCGTCTCAGGGAAGCAGAGCGGACGACCACACCGGACGCCGCTGCACTGCGCAAACGGAAAGCCTCTTTCGAAGAGTCGGACTCTGTCAGCCCGGACAAGAATTGCGTGTCTCAGAACAAGGGGCGGCCCCTCATCAGCAAAACGCCACCGTCAGCCTCTCACGGACAAACCAACGGCTCGCTTTCCCCGGGAAGCAAGCCACGTCCCCAGCTCGCACCCTCTGATTCCCACACGCCATCCTCGTGGGCCTTTAAGAGGACTCACCCCCCAACCCACCATTCGCCCCCGGACGCTGCCCCGCACAGCCGAGGAGTGGACTCAGGATTGCATGGCAGGGTGGCCAGCTTTGATCACAAGGGTTTGGGGAAGAAACGCAAGAGCAGCGGCTCCTCTCCACCCTCGAAACCCCACCGGCTGCCCACTTCCCCTCATTCCGGCTTCTATCCCTGGAAAGAAAGCAAAGGGGCAGGACTCTCTATAGGAGGGGAAAAGAAACTCAGCACACAAAAGGTGAGTGAACATATAGGTTTGTTAATACTTAAAGGGATAGTTAACCCAAAAATGAAAATTCTGTCATTACTCACCCTCATGTTGTTCAAACCTGTAAGACCTTTATGCATCGTCAGAACATAAATTGATATTTTCGGTGAAATCAGAGAGCTTTCTGACCCTGCATAGACGGCAACAAAACTGATGTTTACATACACCTTGCAGAATCTGTAAAATGTTATTTATTTTACCAAAATAAGAGGGATCATACAAAATGCATATTAATTTTTATTTAGTATAGTACTGACCTGAATAAGATATTTCACATAAGACGTTTACATGTAGTCCATAAGAGAAAATAAGTAAAAATTACCTTGTTCAAAAATGTACATATGCTTGATTCTTAATACTGTTACCTGAATGGTTCGTTTTTTTTAGTGATAGTTGTTCATGAGTCCCTTGTTTGTCCTTAACAGTTAAACTGCAACTCATATGCAGCTATTACTGAAGGTTCAAACGCTCACTGATGCTCCAAAAGGAAAAACAATGCATTAAGCACCAGGGGGTGAAAACTTTTGAATTTAAAGATAAGGGTAAATTTAACTTTTGTTTTCTGGGAAACATGCAAGTATAATCTGTAGCTTCTGAAGGGCAGTACTAACTGGAAAAAAAATATTATGTTTAGGCAAAAATAAGAAAAATGTATACATCTTCATTCTTTTCAAAAGTTTTCACCCCCGGCTCTTAATGCATTGTTTTTCCTTCTGGAGCATCAGTGAGCGTTTGAACCTTCTGTAATAGTTGCATACGAGTCCCTCAGTTGTCCTCACTGTGAAAAGATGGATCTCAAAATCATATAGTCATTGTTGGAAAGGGTTCAAATACACAAAAATGCTGGAAAACCAAAGAATTTGTGGAAAGATTTTTATGAAGAACAGCAGGCAGTTTAACTATTCAGGACAAACAAGGGACTCATGAACAACTGACTAAACAAAAAAACAGCTGTGGATCATTCAGGTAACAACACAGTATTAAGAATCAAGTGCATGTAAACTTTTAAATGGGGTCATTTTTGTAAATTCAACTGTAGTAAGAAATTATCTTGAGCAGCAAAAATGCATATTTGAATGATTTGTTCTCTGTTGCCTTTTTCTACAGCCAAAATTGCACCACTGAGAGTGCCAGCCTTACAAGCCACTAAAAGAGCGAGCCCTACGAACTCTACCATATAGAACTATGGACGCAGGACTCTGGATGTTTGACTGACTGTTTGAATTGTATGTATGTGTGTGTGCGCATGTTTAGCTACTATGAATGTCTGTCTGTGAGTACGTATGTATGTGGAGGTGTATGACATGAGATGGGGGAGTGAATTTCTCTGTGAATTCAGAAAATACCTCAGAATCTACTGAATAATGCTGCTACGTAAATGTTGTTTATAAAATGGATTAAAATATTCTTTATACTCTGTCTTTTTTCCATTGTGAATTTTATTGTGGGCGAATCTCAATTTTTTTTTTTTTTTTTTTTTGTTTAACTTTAATATATGAAATGTGACAAAACAAACAGGTATATTTAATTCAGTGCTTTGTTAAACAGTAGACTAATATTTCCACCTTTTTCTTTAATAAGGCAGTATGCCTGTGGGTGAGATTTCTGGTTCATTAGCCACTATAGGGAAATAATGAGAAGAATAACAACACGCAGTAAACGGTAAAACTGTTTGCACTTCTAACCAGTGTGCTCATAATTAAGATAATACATTAAAATAATATGGAAAGACACCAATTTGCAATATCAAGCAGCAAAACCAGCTGTTTTGTACAGCTAAAAATAGCTGGATGCAGATGAGACCGGAAGCCACACCCATAAAATTTACAAATGGCCAAGCCCACTCTTAAGGCAAGAAAAAGGTGTGCATTTTTTTTTTTTTTTTTTTGTGAGATGTTGCTTAATGTTATTTTAAAATTGCTTGTACTTTTTTCATTAATTTTGAGTGTTATTTTTTGTAGTGACGTTTGAGCGCTGACTCCAATCTCTGTCAACCTTATTCAACGTGTAAATGAGCCAATGGGTGAAACTTCTGGTTCATTAGCTACTATAGGGAAATGACAAGAAGAATGACAACGTGCAGTAAACGGTAAAAGCCTTTGCACTACAAACCAGTGTAAAGATAATGCATTAGAAATATAAGATATGACAATTTACAATATCATGCAGCAAAACAAGGTGTTTTGTACAGCTAAAAGTAGCTGGACGTGGATAAGACCGGAAGCCACACCCATAAAATGTACACATGGCCGCGCCCGCTCTTACGGTAAAAATAAGGTGGATACAACCATTTTTTATTATCATTATTTTAATCCTTATCCAGTAATCATAAAAGAATGGAAATTCGTTTGTCAGAGGTGTGGAACTTTTTACGTAAGAGCACCGCACCTTTTCTTGCCAAGTGTACAAAAGTTGGTTTTGTGTGTGAAAACAGGTCACCTGTTCGTCATCTGATGTCTCCCTAACGGTTCTCTTACTTTAAAATGTCTTGCGCTTGGGTAAGTACGCTTATACACTAGAAGAAGCGTAGCTCATAAATAATTAAGTGAATTAAAGTTACGTATCACGTTAATCTTGAATATTAAAAAGGAAATGCTGACGTTTCTCGGCTGCTCGCCTATGGCGAACTCTTGGCTTTTGAATATTAATACGGTCGTGCTCGCGTTGCTTGGTAACCTTCCAATCCCAAACTGCATGGCTCATGAATATTAAGAGACAATCCTTTAGCGTAGTAGGATTCTTATCCAGGAAATGCATTTCAAAGGATCACTGTCACAAACACGAAAATGGCACCCAACAGGAATTACAACCTTCCTACAGCAAGTTTCATTTCAAAACAGAGAGAGTTCATAAGTTAAGATTTTATGCGTTTCGGATCTAAAAGTCAGTTTTTGTAAAGCTAAGTAGGAATGTCACTTGAGATACTTTTTCTTTTAGGTAATTTAAGGTGTATTTGTAAAAACCTGAGTTGCGAATAAATCCCCAGGAATGGCGAGAGGGATGCGCTCGTCGTCAGATGTGGAATACAGTACGGTGGGAGAGGGACTCGGGATGCGGGAGTTCTGGCTCTATGTGTGGCTGCGCAGACTGGCTGTGGTCGCTGCGCACATTATCTCACTCGGCCTGGTTATTCTCACATCCATACTGTCCAGACCAGGAACAAGTGAGTCTTTTCACTTCTTTTGCACACTTATACATCTGTATGTAAATGCTTATAGATATATGGTGACAGTTTTAGCTGTTTGCATTACACAAAAAGTACCGTAGTGATGGTTTCAAAATGAAAATATCATGGAAATTCAAGTGGTATTTTAAAAAAATACAATAGTACATGTAAGAATATGGTACTGTGGCAATTTATGGTGTTAAACAGCATTTGAAATACTTTATAAATGTTAATTAATATAAACCACAAACACACTGCAAAAGTAGTAGTATATATGGACCTACAATGATTTATGAATATGCATACTGTATAAAAGTGAAAGGGCCTTGGCGTTTTTACTCCAAAATTAGCTGTTTCGACAATCAGGAAATGCCTTGGTTTTTAGACATGTTACCATGACAGTACCTTCTTTTTTCTAGAGTACAAGAGCAATTTTATTATACTTTATAGGGTGCATTAGAGTACCATAGGTTATGAATACCATGACATACACTACCAGTCAAAGGTTTTTGAACAGTAAGATTTTCAATGTTTTTTAAAGTCTCTTCTGCTCACCAAGCCTGCATTTATTTGATCCAAAGCACAGCAAAAACAGTAACATTTTAAAATATTTTTACTGTTTTAAATTGTAAACTATTTCAAAATATTACTGTTTTTGCTGTACTTTGGACCAAATAAATGCAGGCTTGGTGTGCAAAAAAGGGACTTATTTAAAAACATAAAAAAAATCTAAAATCTAAAATATTTCCAAATATTAAAAATCTCAATTTCTCTTTAACTATGTTATTTCTTTTTTAAATTTCAGGTCTCTTCTCATGGCATCCTGTCTGCATGTCACTTGGGGTAAATTTTTATACATGCAAATCTACAATAAAATATTACAAAATGCATCATATTTTCAGCCGTAGGTTAATAAAATAATAATTTTTTTATAATCACTCCTGGAGTTTTTAATAATGCACTGTGTCTCGGTAATGTTCAGTCTCTAAGGAAATGAATAAAATATGTCTTTTGTAAATAATGAATTGAGTGTGGTGAAACACAAAGACAGTGGAATTAGCCTCCGCTGCTTTACTGTGGGAATCTGATTACATTCACCTTGATGACAAAGATAACATTCTGTACTAATAATGTGATGACCTGACAAAGGTCACTCTCAGATTTTGACCTATGCACAGTATAGAAAATAGTCTATGATATTTTTTATTGCTCTCTACAGAACAGTCAATCAAGAATGAATCGTCATATACACCTCCATTCAAATGTTTGTTTGTTTTTTTCAAACAAATGAAAACTTTTATTTAGCAAAGAGGCATTAATGATCAAAAATGACTGTTTTTAACATTTCATAATAATATGAAATCTTTCCTGAGGAGCAAACCAGCATATTAGAGTGATTTCTGAAGGATCGTGTGACACTGAAGACTAGAGTAATGATGCTGAAAATTCAGCTTTGCATCACAAGAATAAATGACATTTTACATTATATTCAAATAGAAAACAGTTATTTTAAAAAGTAATATTATTTCACAATATTACTGCTTTTTACTGTATTTTGATTAAATAAATGCAGCCTTGAAATTATTAATAAGTTAAAGATTTAAACATTTAAAAATCTATCCCAAACTTTTGATCAAAGTATACTTCTCTTCTGTTTTAGTTTTGTCTGTGCATGACAGAAGGGATCCTGCTTTTCTCCGCCGAGGGCAGCCCGTTCTGCTTCAAATCACGTAAGTGGAAGGTCCGTCTGCACTGGTTCTTCCAGGCTCTGCTTCTTGTATGTGGAGCTACTGGATTCGGCTTCATGGTGGCCAGCAAGAACATCAAGGAGCATCCGCACTTCAAGTCCTGGCACAGCCTGTTGGGAGTTGCTACGATGGCTGCTACCGTCCTGCAAGCGATCTGTGGCGTCTTCCTCCTCTTCCCCAAACTCATCAGCACTCACTCGTTCCCTCGGTTGAGACTGTATCATGCCACCTGCGGTCTGGTGGCCTACCTGTTGGCCACTGTCACCGTTGTGTCAGCCATGTTTACAGACTGGTTTCAGGCATCGGTGACAGGCACAATCTGGTATATATTCCTATTCCTCCCACTTTTTCCCGCCTTAGTGGTGATGAACCAAATCACTAGTGCCTTCCTTCCCAAAAAGAAGATTACTAGCTAAAAAACTAAAGCCTTAGAGCCCATTTAGGGATCTGAACTATAGTAGGCTTTAAAGCAGCACTACTTTGAGGATGTGATGACATTTTAGAAACAGCACATTTGACAGATTTTGATATTTGAATGATGTACACTCACGTAAGATTTTGTCTCTGTCCCAGATAACACACTTATTGTGTATTTGCAGTCTTGTAGAGGTAAAAATAGAGTTAATACTTTTCTACATAAAATGGTAAACTTTCATCCAGGTCAGTAAGTGTCAGTATAAAGTCCAAAAGCACTGTTGTATTTTAAGAGAACAAGTTAGAGTGAAATGTTAAGCAGTGTGTCTGAAACGGCGTACTGTTTTTCACATACTATTAAAGGAACACTCCACTTTTTTTGAAATAGGCTCATTTTCCAACTTTCCAATGATATTATGCAGCGCCTGAAAGTGACCGGCACTAAGTTTGTGTAGATGCAGAGTTGCAGCATTGCGCCTGCTGCACTCATGGTACGGCAGCAAAGTTCCTTGATTATTACGCCAAAATGAGAGTATAGTTCCTAGCCATATCGACCTAGAAAATCGCACCTTTTCATTTTTCGTCTGTCTTAGTACACGATACAACTACAGAAGAGTCAAGTTTTAAATAGGAAAAATATTGAAACTTTTTAGTCATTTTAAAGTGAGATGCTAATGGTCTAATCGGATTCAATGATTAATGCTAAGCTATGCTAAAAGTGCTACCGCCAGGCCCGGCGATCGGCTGAATGGATTCAAAAACGGTAAAACACATCTGTATAACTCTAGGGGAGTTGGAAAATGAACCTATTTTCAAAAAAAGTGGAGTGTTCCTTTAAGTAGGAGAATTATTCGACTTTGGATGTAGTGCAAGACTCCATCCGAAATTGCATACTGGCCTACTATCCACATTATTTTCTGTTTACTAGGGATGTAACGATATTATCAATATCATAGTATCGCGATAGCAAAACTGTCTCGATATTATCGTGGTCACATGACGATATGAAACTATAGGTCTTATGGGAAAAAAGTGTTGTTTTTAAAATACATTTAAACTTCTTATTCTAACATAACATGTCTTTAAAGTTGTGTTTTGGGCCATTATGCTTTGGCAAAGTATCTGTCAAACGAACTAAAACCGAAAGCACAATATGGCTTAATCCCTTCTTCAAGTTCCCCCTTAAAAATTGCGTTCCGGGGGGGGATAAAATACACATTTTTGGTTCCCCTGGTATAATTAGCACTCAAGGGGCTAAATTTTACGTTATTAAGGTAGCTTCAACCCGCGGACATGATAAATAACCCGCGGCAACAGTGTTAAAGTAGCCCAATTCCGCGGGAAAACCGCGGACTTTGCAACACTGGCACCCTTCGTTCAGACGATCAGCTCGTGATCCGGTGTTTTCTGCGCCTACGTCAAAGTGAATGCAGTGAACTCGTTTATCACATGTGCTGTGAGTTTAGTGCACGTTTGAGAACTCAACGGCCACCAGTTAGTCTTTGTAAGCTTGTTTTCACTGAAGCTGGAGTTTTCCGTCAAAATGAAAGCTCCACTGCCATTTCCTAACAAACCCTAAACTCTTTCCTAACAAACAAACTTTCAGATCATGTATAAATCTCAATTTCAAAAAATTAACACTTATGACTAGTTTTGTCGTCCAGGGTCACATATATGGCTATTACTGTCACAGGAATAACAATAATATAAAATTGTTATTACTATATTTCTAATTTGTTTGGCTTTAAAACACCAGCGTGAATGTAATTTAGACTGAGACTGTATACCACAAATAAAAAGAGGGTTGAGTCCCCTTTAAAGTTAAGGTACGATTCACTGATTTTTTTTCTGACTTAAGTTTTCTTAGTTAAGAACATGGGTTGGAGCTCTTAATTTTGAACTCTCAAAGTGCATTGGATAGAATAATTTAACTTTAAAATGTAAATTTTTTTTTTTTCCAAGTCTTCATTTGTCTTTTTTAATATCGCAATAAATATTGTATTGTGGACTTCATATCGAGATAAGAACGTATCATGAGATTTTGATATCATTACATCTTTAGTATTTACATAATCTCGTTTGGTAAATACAAAGAATGTTTGAGTGAGAATGATGTGTTGATGCTCACTGTGAATGAATGAATCGAATGAATACACCCACAGCATATGCTGACTACTGAGGAAACGCTTGAACATTGTAAATGAGTAATTCTATATTTACATATTTTTCATAACTTAATACAAGCATCTAGTTGTTTTGAACAGGACACATTTTATGTGATGAATTGTTTTTTTGGTGTTCTGTTACTATGCACTACTGAATAGAGAGCCTTGCGGCACTCTGGGAAAATGAACAAAATGCCGTTTGCATTGCAAGAATATGCTTATTGTATTACAGTGAGCTTGAAAATGATATATGCATCATTGTCACATTCTTCTCTTCTTTCAGTCCTGTCTGTGTGAGTTTTGCATTATTTTAGAGTGCTGTAGTTGAGTTCATGTTGCTGTATTTGATTTTGTGCCTTTATCGACGACCTGCACTTTCGGTGCTCTTGCAGTTAATAAACAAAACTGCATGTGTCTTGCGGAAGAGCAACATGACATAAATATTAGTTTTTTTCTTTGTTTTTCTTTAGTTTTTTTTTTTCTTTGTTTGGACTATGAATGCAATGAGACATTTGTAATAATCTATATTTATTTTAATTATGACTGATAACTAATTTGCTTGTTTGTGTATTTTTACAAAAATAGTTCACCCAAAAAATGTAAATTTTCTAAAATGTATTCACCCTCAGGCCATCCAAGATGTAGATGAGTTTTTTTTTTTTTTTTTTAATCAGAACAGATTAGGAGAAATTTAACATGACATCACCTGCTCACCAATGGATCCTCTGTAGTGAATGGGTGCCGTCAAAATGAGAGTCCAAAAAAAGCAAATTTTCATTTTTGGGTGAACTATAACTTTTAAGAAAAATGTTTAAGCTTCAGTCTAGAATTTGTGCTTTAATTTCAAAATATGAGCCCTAATAATTAATGTAAGCACCTTTTGTTTTCAAAGCTTTATTTGTAAAGTCAAAACCAGCATATTTATGTGGTACATGATAACTAGAGATTATTTTTGGTCTTGTGTTTGTTTATGCCTGTATTATTCATGTGTTGCATACTAACACAGTCAACTGTTTTGTACTGTGCTGTGCTGTATTTTGGGCTCAGACTGAATCAGGATGAATTACAGTTAATTTCAGGCTGTTTACTGTATTGATTTGACAGCGCAGGTTTCTGTCAAGTGTAGAGATGGATTTTTTTTTTTTTTTTGAATGGAAATGCACAATGTGGTCAGGTTTTAAGATTTTAAAGATACATGAATGTAAAAAGCAATGACTCAGGGCTGTCTACAAATTATTGGCATATCAACTAAAAACTATATATATTTTTGGCTATTTTACTCTACTGTACGAAAAGTATTTGAGGGTTGGTGTGGTCTTTCAGATGAACTTTAAATGATTGTTTTTACTTAATGCTTTGTGCATTTCTGTAAAATAAACATTGTCAATTAAACAGAATGTACAAAAAATGGTTATAATGTCATATTATTTTTTAAATCATTTGTTTGCAATTTATACTTATTTATACAAAGTTAATTTTTTTCTCAAACATTCTCATCTCTATTTAAAGAAGTTCACTTCAAGAACAAAAAATTACAGATAATTTACTCACCCCTTTGTTCGTGTCTTTCTGTCTTTAGTCGATAAGAAATTATGTTTCTTGAGGAAAAAAAAAATCAGAAATTACCTCCATATAAGTTAGTGGACTTAAATGGTGCCTCCAAGTTTGAACTTCCAGAACGCAGTTTAAATGCAGCTTCAAATGAAGAAAGGTCTTTTCTAGCCAAACGATCCGTCATTTTTTAAACAAACTGACAATTTATATGCTTTTTAACCTCAAACGCTCGTCTAAATCGGCATGAACTTTTTTCCGGTTCAATACGGTCAATACAGTTAGGGTATGTCGAAAAACTCCCATCTTGTTTTCTTACCCAAATTCAAAATCGTCCTACATCGCTGCAGAAGTACCGACCAAGTGTTTACAAAGTGAACATGAAAAGAAGATCAAACGCCCTTTACAAACAAAGGTAAAACAGCGATGTAGGACGATTTTGACGTTGCAGAAGAAAACGAGACGGGAATTTTTCGACACACCCTAACTGTATTGACCCGGATCACACAGACTGCGCGTGCGCATAACCGAAACGAGACTAGACGAGCATTTGAGGTTAAAAAGTGTATAAATTGTCAATTTGTTTCGAAAATGACCGATCGTTTCGCTAGATAAGACACTTCTTGCTTGGCTGGGATCGTTTAGAGCCATTTGAAGCTACATTTAAACTGCATTTTGGAAGTTCAAACTTGGGGACACCACTTAAGTCCACTATATGGAGAACACTTGTGAAATGTTTTCCTCAGGAAAACAGTCTTATCGACTGAAGAAATAAAGATATGAACGTCTTGGATGACAAAGGGGTGAGTAATTGTGAACCTCTACTTTAAAGTTGCATTCATCAAAATGTAGAAAGTTAAACGGTAGTCAGTTTGGCCACAAAATATTTTATAGACATTATTTCAACACAGTCCAAAGTCTCATTTATCAATGTCCATCATAAACACAAAAATCATGTCTGTACATGAGGCTTGATCGGAGGTAGATGAAATGCTGGAAACAAATTCAAATTACTTTTCTCATTTAAAATCTGTTTCTCCCAGAATACGTTTAATAAATAATTCATAATGAAATACAATCAAAAAAAGACTCAGACTGCACTAAAGAGACTGACGCTATCTTGACCCATTTTTAACATGGATTTTGTATGCTTGTGTACACAGCCTGAAAACACTCTTCCAAGAGAAGAAAACAAGTGACTGAATCCTAATTAAAAATCATATTCTTTCTTGTACACAAAAAAGTAGCATGACTGATAAAATCACATGGTCTGAAGGGCTTTAGTACCATCCAGTGTCAAAAGAAACATCAGCCCTTGATCTCAAAGAAATGTCATGATAAAGCCAAAGTTCACTGGCCCTCTTCACAGATGAGTGTAACGGTGCCGTTCAGTAGATCCTCCATACTCACGGCCACGATTCCAGAGCCGCTGGCAGTTTCCTGCTGATCACCCAGAGCCACAAACACCTGCGGTGACCCTTCAATCCGGGATTGGTCGAGGCTAATCGCTTGCTCTGCCTCTTGACTGGCTGCATCCTCACACTGAATCACCTGGATAGTCACAAAACTTTTTGTTAACAAGAAAGCCATCTGATGTACAAAAATGGCACCAACAGACATTTAAAAAAGCAGTTCCTTGCATAAATAAATAATTAATTATTATTTAAGCGCAAATAAGTGAGTATATTATTACTAATCTATTTATTTATTTACTTTTAATTGTATTTTTGACATTTGGTTTTTGTTTTACAGATAAATTGAAGATCTTAAACTTTAAATTCAATTTAAACTAAAGTTTTTAAATTAAAAAATCTTAAACTACATAAATAATACATAAACTATTCATTATTATTATTATTATTTACATTTTTATTATTTATTATTTTAAAGTAACAGAAACTAAAATGGGTCAGACAATGTGCTGAAATTTGGCCATTTTTTGCCATTTGGTATGAAATTTTGACTAATATTACAAGCGGATATCAAAGAAAATTGCTATAAAAGAATAAATTATTAAGAATAAATCACCTTTTTAAAAGTTACTTGGGTAACACTTTACAACAAGGTTCAATTTCTTAACTAACATCAACAAAGATTAATAAATAGTATAATAAATGTATTGTTCATTGTTCGTTCATGTTAGTTAATACATCAACTAATGTTAACAAATAACACTTATTGTTAAGTGTTACCGTTATTTGCATTGCAAGATATATTTGATTTTACTTCCCACCAATGAATGCACAGTTTCTATTATTTTAAATGTTTAAATAGGAGAGATTTTTTGACATGGGACATTGTGAGAGGTCGGGGCGTCACCGTTTGAGCACTGGAGGCCTGTGTTTGTGCTTCCTCTTGCATGACCTGCAGATGTTTCGACAGGAAGTGCTGCTGGAACTCAGGCTCTGAGGGGAAGTGGAGAGAGCAGACCATACAGCCGAACACAGAGCTGGTCTGACTCGATTGACCAGTGCACGCGTGCTGCTGCAGCTCCTGCTCGCTCGTCAGGGTGCTGTCACAGTTCACGCACTTCCACAAACGCACTTCTGAACAACGCACACACACACACACTGTTAATAACAGTAATAGTATGAATGGTACTGTTTTGCTAAGATCAGTGCTCTGTTGCTTACCTGTGTGATTGGTTATCTGGTGTTTTAACAGACTATTTCGGTTGCTGAATGTCTTGTCACATTTGTCACACTGCAACAGAGATTTGATGGCTTTGTTGCCCTGGGCCGAGGCACTCTCAGGGTGAGCCGTACGATTGTGATACCACAGACCAGAGAGCGTCTGAAACAGAAACAGACAAAATTATAACATTGTTATATTTTATATTAAATATTTAAAATAAATAAAAATAAAATAAATAGCAAAATATATAACTATATATGTATTTATTTATTTATTTCTATAATATAATATCAGAACATAAAAACAAATATGTGACCCTGGACCACAAAACCAGTCATAAGGGTGAATTTTTTAAAATTGAGATTTGGATAAATAAGCTTTCCATTGATATTTGATTTGTTAGGATAGGACAATATTTGGGCGACAACTATTTGAAAATCTGGAATCTGAGGGTGCAAAAAAATCAAAGTATCGAGAAAATTGCCTTTAAAGTTGTCCAAATTAAGTTCTTAGCAATGCATATTACTAATCAAAAATTATGTTTTGATATATTTACGGTAGGAAATGTAAAAAATATCTTCATGGAACATGATCAATGCTTAATATCCTAATGATTTTTGGCATAAAAGAAAAATCAACAATTTTGACCCGAACAACATATTTTTGGCTTTTGCTACAGATAATCCTGAAAAAAATGTATCAAGGTTTCCGGAAAAAAAAATAACATCACAATTGATTTTAACATTGATAATAATATCTAATATGCAAATCTTTTCTAAAGTGTCATGTGACACTGAAGACTGGAATAATGATGCTGAAAATTCTACTTTGTGTCACAGGAATAAATTACATTTTAAAATGTATGGAAATGGAAAACAGCTATTTTAAATATAATAATATTTCACAATAGTACAATTTTTACTGCATTTTTGATCAAAGAAATGTAGACATAAAAGTTGTTTTTTAACAGTTTGATATTATGTCTCTAATGCAGTTATATATATGTATGTTCAAACAATTTTTTGTTGTAGAGAAATACATCACAATTGTATATCAACAGATGAAGCGCTTACCTGGTAGGACTTTTTGCACATCTTGCAGCTGTAAGGTTTGTTGCCATCATGAATGTTCATGTGTTTCTCCAGATTGGCTTCGCTGTTGAAGATCTTGCTGCACTCAGGACATTGGTGCAGCTCTTTTGGATGCACCTCTTGAATATGCTGTCTAAGTTCATCCAGAGAAGAGAAGCTCACCCGGCATTTCTGGCAGTCGTGTGGTTCCGTAATGTCTTATGGGAGAGATAACATGTCACTAGTTTAGTTTGTGTTTATAGAGAGTGAAATATCTCATGCAACTCATGTGGATGTGCTCACTATGAAAGTTCTGGAGATGGACGGACAGCCCATTGGCTTGTTTGAAGCCTTTCCCACATTCCCTGCAGACGTATGGTTTGTCTCCCGTGTGTGTGCGGACGTGACGCGTCAGTTCGATGGACTGCGCGAAAGAGGCCGAGCAGTACTGACAGCAGTACATTTTACCTGCAAATGCAGAATTTTGCTATGTTGGTACAGTATGTTGATATGATATATGCATGATATAAAAATCACAAAAAACGTTCAAACAGTCGTACCCTCGGCATGCTTCTTCTTGGTGTGGTAGGAGAGCGCAGCAGCCACAGAAAAGCTCATATCGCAGTGTTTGCAGTGGAAAGGTTTTTCTCCTGTGTGTAGACGCATGTGGTTTTTCAGAGACGAGGTGGCAGCAAACTTCGCCCCGCACTCCTCGCACGCATAAGGCCTCTCCTCGAAATGTTCAGTGCGTTTATGATACAAAAGACCTGAAAGATACAAGCATGGCATGCATAAAACAGTGCTGACGTAAGAATGATTCTTGTCTAAAGTCCATTTTATGCCCAAAAATATCCAGGAATAATATTGAGGATATTTATTATTTATTTATTATTTTATTTTATTATTATTGCTATCATATTATAAACATTATTATTATGTTTATTATTAAACAAGTGTTTTCATCAGCATACTTGCTTAATAATATTATTTTTATTATTTTATTTTTTCATTATTTTATTATTGCAATTACTATTATTATTATTATTATTAAATTTAAAATAAATAACATAATATATATATTGGTATATAACTTTCAAAACAACAACACAATTATTATTACTATTTATAGTATTATTACAACTGATAATTATTAATATTAATTAATAATATAAACATTTACCAACTACCATTATTATTATTATTATTATTATTATTATTATTATTTCAGTAGCATATTAGCTTAATATTATTACTTAATGAATTGTTTTTGTTGTTGTAATTAGTATTATTAGACACAATTATTTGTTTTTTGAATTATTGAATTTGTAATTAATAATATAAATATATTATAATTATATAATATATTAATATAATATATTATAATATATAATATATATTTACCAGTGGCCATTATTATAATTATAATTATAAATAAAGTGCTTTCATTAACATGAATTCAAAATATTATTATCCATTTTTATTAGTGTAATAATATTAGCAATTAAATATTGTACTATTATTCTTATTTCATTTGTGAATAATAATAACAATATTTATATTTGTTTTTACCATAATAATAATTATTACTAAATATTATTATTGTTACTGTTAGTACGTTTATTATTATTTATTCAGTTATTTCTCAATTAAGTAAACTACTTTTAACACTGTAATGAAGAATAAATTAATAAATTATCATTTATAAGAGAAGAGGAAAGGAATCAAGACCCTGTTGCAGGCTGGTTCTGAATCTGCATCACCTGTATGAGCACCACAGCT
This sequence comes from Cirrhinus mrigala, assembly GCA_036247105.1. Lineage (NCBI taxonomy): Eukaryota > Metazoa > Chordata > Actinopteri > Cypriniformes > Cyprinidae > Cirrhinus > Cirrhinus mrigala. The sequence goes on along the minus strand of CM070017.1, from coordinate 6,728,494 downwards.
CAAAATTTCTCGAGCACATTCATTAACGTTTTATAGTCTTGAAAAGGATCACCGCACACCTGAAGAGTGTTTGAATGTCTTGTCGCACATGTCGCATGGTACTAGTTCTGTTTTCTTCTTCTTAGCCGGAGGGCCACCATGGGCTTCCATGCAGTGCTGGTGAAGGCTCTTAAGCGTCGGAAAGGCCATTGAACACTCTGAGCAGCGCTGCTCCTTCCCCGGCGCCAGGGCACAGCCTTTCTTATGCTTTATCAGACGGCACTTAAAGTCAAACGTCTTATTACACCACTCGCAGCGGTAGGACACAGGAACAGCCTTCCTTCTGCCTTTCATTTTAAAGTCTTCCCCATCATCATCCTCAGAGTCTGCGGTAGATCCTTCCTGCTCAACCTCAGATTTTGCAGGACAGTCAGAATCTGACAGAGGCCCTGTTTTGAATATGGACAAAATGTAAAGGTTTAAGATTTTCCATCAGATGCTTTCAAAAGCAATGCTAAACTATCATTTCACATGGATTAAATCTCTATGTGCTGAAAAGTCCTTCACCAGTATGTTTGAGGTCTTTCAGCTGTGGGAAGTTTTGCTGGTTGGCAGACAGCAGCTGGCACAGTGAACTGGCAAACTCTGAGTCACGACTCAAAACTCTCTCCACAGTCTGATGAACTGACTCCAGCTCACCATTGGTTCTCCGACAGCTCTGGAGAAACTGGGACGCAAAAATAATGTTATATAATTTTTTATTTTATTTCATATACTGTACGTATGCTCATCTGCCACAAAAAAAAAAATAAAACCAAAAATAAACCAAAGGTGCCTGAGTAATTTTTAGACTAAAACACTAATGTCAGAATTACACTAGCTTTCCAGTTTGTCATCAGTACTTTTTTTTCGAAAGAAATAATACTTTTATTCAGCAAGGACACATTAAACTGATCAAAGGTGACAGTAAAGACAGTTATATAATGGTATAAACATTTTCTATTTCATTTGAATACTGTTCTTTCTATTCATCAAAGAATCAATGAAAAAAATGTTTTATATATATATATATATATATATATATATATATATATACACACAAAGTTTGGGATCAGTAAGATTTTTTTATGTTTTTTAAAGAAGTCTTTTCTGCTCATCAAGGCTGAGTTTATTTGATTAAAAATACAGAAAAAAACAGTAATATTGTGATATATTATTGTTATTTAAAATACTTTAAAATATTTAAAATTGATATTTTTTAATATACTTTAAAATAGAATTTATTCCTGTGATACAAAGCTGAATTTTAAAAAGAAACTGCATTTATTTAAAATATAAATATTTTGTAACAATATACACTTCCATTCTAAATCTGGGGTTAGTAAATGTTTTCTTTCTTACTTTTTTTTTGAAAGAAATTATTATTTTGATTCAGCAAGGATGTGTTAAATTTGAAGAGAGAAAAAAAAAGTTTTGACTTATATAGTTAGAATAAATGCTGTTATTTTAAACTTTTTATTCATCAAAGAATCCTGGAAAAAGTGTGACAGGTTCCAAAAAATATTAAGCAGCACAACTGTTTTCACCATTGATAATAAATCAGCATGTTAGAATGATTTCTGAAGGATCATGTGACACTTAAGACCAGAGTAATGGCTGATGAAAACTCAGCTTTGCATCAAAGAAAAAAATTATATTTTAAACTACAATAAAACAGAAAATTATTTTAAATTGCGATAATATTATTTACTTTTTTCTGTATTTTTGATCAAATAAATGGAACTTTGATGAACATAAGAGATTTCTTTATATTTAATTCATTTATTTAGTATATCTTCTTCCATTTTTTACCTCAGCAACTTGTTCTGTCCCATGATCCACTGCGTCCAAACCTTGCTCGAGCAGGGTAATGTCACTGATTGTTTCCAGAATGAGTGATTTGTGCTTGAAGAGCACATCTATATCTTTAACTAAAAACCAAACATACAAATTATTTTGGTAAACAGAGCAATAGAGCTAATTAACTTACTAAAAATGTGATTTTCAAAATTTACACCAAAAGCAGAGTGTTGATTCAAAACCAGTTTAACACTCACTAGTTTGGAGAAGTTTTTGAGCATTTGGTTTCTCCTTGACCTCCTGCATGAGAAGCCGCAGCTCTGGACTGTGTGTCTCTGTCCACATCAAAAGCCTCCAAACAGTCACTGCCTGCAGTGAGCCATCCAACGCTGCAGATATCAGCCTTGCAACCACCTCAGCATCTCTTTTCTCTCCCAGAAGAGCTTCAATATACTAAACAGACACAAATATATATATTTAAAAGCTGCTTCCTTGTATTGAATCTACTTAAAAATTCTAAAAGTCAATTAATAATGCATAGGTACCTCACTCTCATTTGCATTCATATCTGGACCCATTTTAAGGCTCTGTTTGATGAGTTGGAGATCCAGATTCAGCTCAGTGAGTCTGTTTTGATATATCTTCAACAAATCAATCCCACTGCTGTCTTCTGTTGTGTTATCTGGCAAAGTAGCAGTCATCAGAAGTGTTAACTCAAGGAATCTGCTGTATGATAAATCTGATGAAGCACTGTTGCCAAGTTTTGTTCATACCTCCTGCGCCTTTCAAGGCCTCCAGAAGCTGAAGCAGATCTGTGGAACTTTCCTTGACCTCATGGAGCAGCATCAGAAAAGTTTCTTCACTTATGGTCATCTCTCGGCGTTTACATAACAACCTTTCCACCACCTCCACAGTGGATGGAGCAGAACAGCACTGCAGCACTACCTTAGGAAGAACAGACATATACACTAATGTTTAGGGTCAGTTTTTGTTATTCAGCAAGGATGCATTCAATTGATGAAAAGATTTCTATTTCAAATAAATTCTGTTCTTCTAAACTTTAAAGAATCATGCTATATCCACAAAAATATTAAGCAGTACAACTGCTGTCAACATTGATAATAAGAGCAGTATTAGCATATTAGAATGATTTCTGAAGCATCATGTGACAATGAAGACTGGAATAATGATGCTAAAAATTCAGCTTTGCATCACAGGAATAAATTACATTTTAAAATATATTCAAATAGACTACAGATATTTCAAATTGTTATAATATTTCACTAAAATTATTGATTTTGCGGTATTTTTTTCAAATAAATGCAGCCTTGATGAGCGTAAGAGACTTTTCAGAAACATTCAGTAAATCGTACTGGCTTTTAAATGGTAGTGTGTGTATATAACAATTATAATCAATGTGTGCTGTTGTATTGTTCTATATAACAGACTGTATGGGACAATTATACCTCTTTTTCCACTTCATTTGTACATCTGTTTACTGCGTTGGTCAAAAGCTCTGAGAGGTTGTTGACAGTGGAGAGGTGATGAGATAGTTCTGATACATGGTCTAAAAGCCCTCCAGACCACCTAACTCCTGCTGGAGAATCTGTAAAAAAAATTAAACAGATCACAGGAAATGTTGTATAGTCACTCAAAATCTAGCAAATGGCTGAAATGTTTAGTCATTTTAGTCTCTATTAATATCCCACAATTCAACACTTCCCACTTTCACTGAACCCAGGTCAGCTCACCTTTTGGCTCAGGGTAGATCTCATTTCCCTGGTCTTCCAGAACTGATCCTGGATCAGGATTTAAACATTTCAGCTGTTCTAACAAAGTAAGGACTGTTTGAGCTGACAGAACTCTCTTAACTTTCACAAGGTTTAGCAAACGCTGGTAAACCTCATCTGCTGATGGATCTCCTCTGAAACTCTCCAGTATGACCTGCAGAAGATCAGAGTGAGATCTAAATCCAGTCCTAATCATTTCTAGGGATCATCAACATTTTTTAAAGGAACAGTTCACCCAAAAATGAAAATTTGCTAAAAATGTACTCACTCTCAGGCCATCCAAAATGTAGATGAGTTTGTTTCATCATCAGAACAGATTTGGAGAAAATTAGCATTACTTGCTTACCAATGGATCCTCTGCAGTGAATGGGTGCCGTCAGAATGAGAGTCTAAACAGCTGATAAAAACATCACAATAATCCACATCATTTTTTAGCTTCAAACTGACTCTTCCGCCTAAAATAGTCCTCTATCCATGATACTGTTTTTTCTGGCAAAAGTAATCTTGTCTGAATCAGGAGAGAAATATGCACAGATCAAGCACCTTTTATAAGCAAAAATAATCCAAAACAGTTCAAAAGAAATATGTTGGTGTATTTTTATGTGAGAGGACAAGAGGGGATTATAGTTAGAAGCAACCGTATGACGTTAAAAACATATTAATAATTAATAATTTCTTTAAAAACACAGCTTTTCAGTTCACAAGATGTTAATTGATGGACTGTAGTCATGTGAATTACTTGTGGATTATTGTGATATTTTTATTAGCTGTTTGGACTCTCATTCTGACGGCACCCATTCACTACAGAGGTTCCATTGGTGAGCAACTAATGTAATGCAAAATTTCTCCAAATCTGATGAAGAAACAAACACATCTGCATCTTTAATGGCCTGAAGGTGAGCAAATTTTCATTCTACTTTTGGGTGAGCTATTCCTTTATCAAGTTAACATTTTTAGTATTATATTATTTTACCTGCCGCTCTTCTGTGGAGACTGTATCCCAGACCTCAAGAACCTTAACATATGATTGTCCATTCTGTAGGATTTTTATGATACCAGCTTGATTTTGAGTGATCAACTCAACTGCACTGTCCTCTAAAAATAGAAATTAACATTAGTAATCAAAATCTTTGGAATAAAGTGATCTCATATAGAAACATCCACCTTTAATTAGTCAATCTTTTACCTTCAAAACTATTCTTGTCCTTATTAACCTGTTCCGGTTCAGATGGCTCCTTAACAGTGTCACGTTTTATACCTTGAGAGTTCACTGACTCAGTTTTAGTTTCCACAGAAGTCTGCTTCATGAGATCAGTGAGAATGTTCTTACAGCCAACGGCCACATCAAACATCTGCAAGCTGTCTGCAGCGGCGATAAGTCGGGTGAAGTTGTGTTTACCAGGAGGTAGTTTACCAGTGTACACCATGTCCAGAAGTGAAGAAAACTCTTGAGAGGACAGTAGATCTGTGTCGATGGAGATGCTGTCAGAACCTTCCAAAACAGACTTAAATAACATGCTGGAGGCCGCCAGCACTAGTTTGTGAGCGGGGTGCGGGGTCTCACCCACCAGGATGGAGCAGTCGCAAAACTGCTTTTCTTTTCGTAAAGCATGCAGCTGCTGCATGAGCTGTCGGCTGTAGTTCGGGAGCTCCATTTTGTACCTGTAGAGAGGGACAAGAAAAAACAGCAGAAAAATTATATTTGTTGCAATAGCCAAAAATACATTGTATGGGTCTAAATTTTTCTTTTATCCCAAAAATCATTAGGATATTATGTAAAGATCATGTTCTATGAAAATATGTTGTAAATTTCCTACTGTAAATATATCAAAACTTAACTTTTGATTAGTAATATGCATTGCTAGGAACTTTATTTGGACAACTTTAAAGGCGATGTTCTCAATATTTTATCCTATACCACCAAACCATACATCAATGGAAAGCTTATTCAGCTTTCAGATGTTGTATAAATCTCACTGACAGATATTTGTTCTTGTTTTAAGCATAAACATTTTGATACATTTTAGTCAACATCTTAAATTATTTTGCTTTGCAAGTAAACGTGTCTTCATTTAAGAAGGTTAGATGTTTGTACTGAAGTTTACGCTTAAGAGTTTATGCATAAACAAGAAAAATATGTGGCCTCTGATGACGTTTGATTTGGCCACCATGCCATATTATAAGAATATCTTCAAAGACAATTATGTCTTCATTTTTTAATTTATATTTTTGTTTTAACAATTTCATTAAAAAAACAAAAACAAAAAAAAAACATATAAGTTGATACAAAAATACTAATATTTTTTTTTCTTCTCATTTTAAATCTAAATTCACTTTTTTATTTTTACAATTTTGTTATTTTTATTTAGTTATTTATTTTTAAACCAGACTTAATTCCTATTATCAAGAAAAGGTATCATTATTTAACAACGTTTAGATATTTGTACTAGAAAGCAAGAGTTTATGGTTAAATAAAAAATATATATATATATATATATATATATAAAAGTATTATTCTTATTATTAATTATTATTTTTATTATTATTAATATATATATATATATATATATATATATATATATATATATATATATATATATATATAATTATTCGTTTATTATTATTAATATATAATATTATTATTATAAAAAATATTATTTTACCTTCCAAAAAAGTTTATTTTTTCTTACCCCGCTGAAAGATGAACCTAATTTTCATAATTCTTTCAGAAAAATAAGACTATAAGTCATTTGCCTTCTCAATAATCACATCTTGGTTTAAGAATTTCTAGATATTTGTAATGGAAAACAAGACAAAAAAAAACCCTAAATATGAAAATTATTCACACTGTGCTCAAAGATAATCCAAAAATTATTTTTGAGTGAAATATTCTCATCCTGTTCCTAATAAAGTGCAAGAAATCCTTGACATAACCTACTTATGCACAGACTATACAGCAAATGTTCCATAACGTTTCTGGTTATGTCATAACTGCTCTAAAAGTATATTATTATTATTTTGGCGAGTAAAATGAAAACAAACACAATATATACAGTGTTAAAATAACTGATAGGGAGACATTTAGCCTGTTTATTTCAAGTATAATCATAAGGATATTACTTCACATAATATATAATAACTTAGAGGGCAGTCTAAATGTCCAATTAGATGATTTTTATCTTCATCGCAACCAGAAAAAGGGCAAACAACAAACATTTAACTAATATAAGCTGTATGATGCCATATTCACATGTAGTGAATGACATTTCAGTTTCCAGCTAACCTGACATGCTATCTGATGCTAATATAAAATACAAAAGGAGCAAACGAACAAACAGCACAATATTAGAGCCAAATGATTGTGCTTCATACAGTACTCTACAGCTACACACTTCCCTTTACCTTTAAATTCAAATGATCCGGCTCTTTATTTAAACTCCTTCGAAGGACAACATTCCGCCTCGCAATAAAGATTCGGCCCAAAACACTGCGACAGTGCGCATGCGCGAACAGGATAGAGACCCATGAGATGACATAATGCGCATGTGCGTATAGAGCTGCGGTTGCTTTATGTACGCATGCGTATAATGAACAGCTGGTTGTCGGGAAGCTGTGAAAGGATGGATAGAAGCACACAAACACTCCTCCATAGACATAAATCATGTAGTCACGTACATGCACCCAAAAAGTGTGTGTGTGTGTTTGTTTTTAAATAATTACCTATTAATTATATTAAATGCCCTTTATTTTCTTTCAGCTGTCCTATGTTGTCTTGTATCTCTACACAGATAGGTTTAATAGTTATAAATCACTCCAATGCATTTTATTTTTTTTTTTTTTTGATGTTGTATTAACCACTTGGAGTTGGGGCCCAGCAATTTATTTGTCATTTGTAAATGTTCTTAGAGGGATCATACAGAATGCATGTTATTTTTATGTAGTACTGACCTGAATAAGATATTTTACATAAAAGACGTTTACATATAGTCCACAAGAGAAAATAATAGTTGAATTTATAAAAAATGACCCCTTTCAAAAGTTTACATACACTTGATTCTTAATACGGTGCTGTAACCAGTAAATGATCCACAGCTGTGTTTTTTTTTTTTTTTGTTTAGTGGTAGTTGTTAATGCGAGCCTTGTTTGTCCAGAACAGTTAAACTGTCCGCTGTTCTTCAGAAAGAAAAAAAAATCCTTTAGGTCCCACAAATTCTTTGGTTTTTCAGCATTTTTGTGTATTTCCAACAGTGTCTGTATGATTTTGAGATCCATCTTTTCACACTGAGGACAACTGAGGGACTCATATGCAACTATTACAGAAGGTTCAAACACTCACTGATGATCCAGAAGGAAACACAATGCATTAAGAGCCGGGGGGTGAAAACTTTTGAATTTGAAGATCAGGGTAAATGTAACATATTTTGTCTTCTGGGAAACATGTAAGTATCTTCTGTAGCTTCTGAAGGTCAGTACTAAATGAAAAAAATATATGATATTTAGGCAAAATAAGGTAAATGTGTTTACACCCCCAGCTCTTAATGCATCGTTTTTCCTTCTGGAGCGTCACTGAGCGTTTGAACATTTTGTAATAGTTGCATGAGTCCCTCAGTTGTCCTCAGTGTGAAAATGGATCTCAGAATCATAGAGTCATTGTTGGAAAGGGTTCAAATACACAAAAATGCTGAAAAACCAAAGAATTTGTGGGACCTTAAGGGTTTTTCTGAGGAACAGCAGGCAGTTTAACTGTTCAGGACAAACAAGGGACTCATGAACAACTATCACTGAACAAAAAAACACAGCTGTGGATCATTCAGGTAACAACAAAGTATAATCAAGTCTATGTAAACTTTTGAACGTGGAATTTTTATAAATTCAACTCTTTTTTTCTCTTCTGGACTATTTGTAATCATCTTTTATGTGAAATATCTTATTCAGGTCAGTACTAAATAAAAAATAACATGCATTTTGTATGATCCCTCTTATTTTGGTAAAATAATTAACATTTTGCGGATTCTGCAAGGTGTGTGTAAACTTCTGACTTCTACTGTAAATAATACAAATAACATATAACGTTCAACCCTACAACAAACATATTTAATACAAATTAATATGCAATTGTTCTACACATGAACTGCACATCTGAAGATGTAAAAAGAATATTTATTGCCCATATGAAAGAACATACAGAAAAGTTCACACAAATGCCTGCTTAATATTTCAAGTAGCAGAACATGTCTAAACTATTTAGCAATGCTGTAATATTTCCCACTTCTGGAAATGTGTCCTATTTATCCTCATCTTTCTAGACATCTCTCCACTGCTGTGTTTTGATGAGGTTATTTACATTAACGAAACAAAGACTAAATATTTTTTTTAATATTCAAGTTGCTCATGCATTCTTAAATATGTACGAGCTCTATTGCAGTGCCATCACAAGCTTCTTTTCAACAAAGGATTTACAGAGACTCACTGTTTTACACACAAAATATGATCAGACCATAATCTCTGAACATGACATTGCAACAAACAAGGAGGAATTCCGATTTTCTTTGAAATGGAACGTCCTTTGAGGAAATCTCGACCCGTATTTTTCACAGTCATGGTAAGCACGACCACAAAATCTTGCAGAATGCATCAACATCTTTCAATATTAAAAGCCAGCGTGATGTTTTAAAGCAAAAAGACACTTTTGAAGTTGTTGCAACATTCAATAACAAAATTAAAATAAAAAAAAAAAAACAACCAAAAAAGAAAATAAAGACTTCATCCCAAGAATGAACATCTATGTGTAATTCAAGCTTTATCCTTGCTCAGACATTGTCAGCATTGTCCCACATCTGGAGCCTTACTCAGTGTCCTAACAGCCCAGTGCCTAAACAAAAGAAAACAAATATGGTAGAGCATGAAGAATGTAGTATCATATTTCTGGATTCTTTCACAAAGGCTTTAAAGATTAAAATGCGTGTCTGAAATGAGCACAATTCATACCTTTAAATCCTTCTTCAGGCATACAGACTAGAAGAAAGCAAAAATAGGCGTTGAAAACAAGACATAGTGGTAAAAGAATTTAAAGGCGTAGTTCACCCAAAAATGAAAATTAGCCCATGATTTACTCGCACTCATGTCATCCTAGGTGTATATGACTTTCTACGTTCAGACGAATACAATCAGAGTTATATTAAAACAATGTCCTGGCTCTTTCATGCTTTATAATGGCAGTGAATGGCTGTTGAGATTTTAAAGCAAAATAAAATACATCCATCCTTCATAAAAAGTACTCCACACAGCACCAGGGGGTTAATAAAGGCCTTCTGAGTACTTTTTATGAAGAACCAAAATATCAACACCCATTCACTGCCATTACAAAGTTTGGAAGAGACAGGACATTTTTAATATAACGCCAATTGTATTCGTCTGAAAGAAGAAAGTCATATACACCTAGGATGGCTTGAGGGTGAGTAAATCATGGGGTAATTTTCATTTTTTGGTGAACTATCCCTTCAAACGGACGTAAACAGCACTTACCTTGATAAACATCATCCATTGCAGCATAATCAGCAATGGGTTCATCAGCCTGTAAAGGAAAAGTCAAAGTAAATAATCATTTAAAGCAAACAGCTAAAATTTGAAATTATTACACCTACATTACAATTTAAAAGTTTGTGGTAAGATGAGCAGCAGAGATTTCTTTCAAAAACATAACCAATGTATCCATTCCAATCAAAAAGAGTCGAGAGTTACCTTAAGGCAAATAATGCTCTCTGGAATGACTCCGAGACTTCCTAGTGTGGCAGAGTCATCTGTTAAACAGCGTCCGTCTATGGATAGGTTTTGATCAAATGGAGCCACTGAGAATGCGTGCATGATCTGTGGACGAAATCAACACAAATAAGACATCAATCTGCATCACATGACAAAGGGATAGTTCACCCAAAAATGAAAATTCTCTCATTAATTACTCACCCTCATGTTGTTTAAAACTCATAAGACCTAGGTTCATCTTCATCTATGCAGGGTCAGAAAGCAATTTCATGAAATATCTTAATTTGAGTTCTGAAGATGAACAAAGGTCTTACATGTTTGGAACGAGACGAGGGTGAGTAATTAATATTTCCCATTAATATTTAAAGAAGAAGTCCACTTCCAGAACAAAGATTTACAGATAATGTACTCACCCCCTTGTCATCCAAAATGTTCATGTCTTTCTTTCTTCAGTCGTAAAGAAATTATGTTTTTTAAGGAAAACATTTCAGCATTTTTCTCCATATAGTGGAGTTTAAATGCGGCTTCAAACGATCCCAAATGCGGTTGTAAACGATCCCAGCCGAGGAAGAAGTGTCTTTTCTAGTGAAACGATCGGTTATTTTCATAAAAAATAATACAATTTATATACTTCTTAATGTCAAACGCTCGTCTTGTCTTACTCTGCCTGGACTCTGTTTTTTTCCGGTTCCAGTTAGGGTATGTCGAAAAACTCCCATCTCATGTTCTTCCTCAACTTCAAAATCGTCCTATATCGCTATTTTACCTTTTTTGTTAAGGGTGTTTGATCTTCTTTGCATGTTCACTTTGCAAAGAGTGGGTCGGTACTTCTGCAGCCATGTAGTATGATTTTTAAATGATTTTTGAAGTTGAGGGAGAAAATACAATTGGAGTTTTTCCACATACCCTAACTGTCTTGAGCCAGAATACACAGAGTATAGGCAGAGCAAGACAAGACGAGCGTTTGAGATTAAAAAGTATTTCAATTGTATTTTTTAATGAAAATAACCGATCGTTTCACTAGATAAGACCCTTCTTCTTCGACTGGGATTGTTTAAAACCACATTTGGGATAGTTTGAAGCCGCATTTAAACTCCACTATATCGAGAAAAATGCTGAAATGTTTTCCTCAAAAAACTATTTCTTTACGATTGAAGAAAGAAAGACATGAACATGACAATGGGGTGAGTACATTATGTGTGAATTTTTGTTCTGGAAGTGGACTTCTCCTTTAATTTTCACTGCACTAACAGACCTGGATCTTCAGTTCTTTGAGTGTCTGGTTGGCAGAGACGATGAGGGCCTTCTCCCCACGGAGCTTCCTGTGCCTTGTGCTCCTCCTGATGCCAGACTTGGATGCAGTGGTCACAGGTGCCGTAGAAAGAGAGACGTTCTCGTTCAGCTTCTGCCGTTTGGCTCCAATCTCAGACTAATTTAAAGAAGGAAGCATGAGACATAAATAGATACTCGGACAGTCATATAGACAAACAGACAAATAGACAGATCTTTAAAGGATTAGTTCACTTCAAGAATAAAAATTTCCTGGTCATTTACTCACCCCATGTCATCAAAGATGTTCATGTCTGTCTTTCTTCATTTGCAAAGAAATGAAGGTTTTTGAGGAAAACATTCCAGGATTTTTCTCCATATAGTGGACTTCAATGGGAAACCAATGGGTTGAAGGTCCAAATTACAGTTTCAATGCAGCTTCAAAGGGCTCTACACGATCCCAGCTGAGGAATAAGGGTCTTATCTAGCAAAACGATCAGTCATTTTCTAAAAAGGTTAATATTTATATACTTTTTAGCTCTGCGATGCATGTCTATGACTTAACGCATTATGTAATCAAGCTGCAAAGATCATATGAGGTTAGTTCTTAATCTGTGTACTTCAGTTCAAAAAGGTAGGGTTTTTTAAACTTCAAAATCGTCCAACATCGTTTTACCTTTTTTGTAAAGGGTGTTTGACTTTCTTTGCACGTTCACTTTGTAAACTGGATCGGTCACACATGAAGCTAGTGTCAAGCTAGTTCAAGATGAGCATTTGTGGTTAAAAAGTATATACCTGTACATTTTTATTTCTTAGAAAATGGCCAATTGTTTCGCTATATAAGACCTACATAGCTGGGATCGTGTAGAGCCCTTTGAAGCTGTATTGAAACTGCAATTTGGACCTTCAACTTGTTGGCTCCCATTGAAGTCCACCATGTGGAGAAAAATCCTAGAATCTTTGAAAAACCTTAATTTCTTTTCGACTGAAGAAAGAAAGACATGAACATCTTGGATGTGTCAGGAAATGTTTATTCTGAAAGTGAACTAATGCTTTAATCATACCTGACTGAAGTCTGGATCTTTCTCTCCATCGATCTTTGGCTCTTCTCTTTCATCCTCCACATCTGATCCACTCACACTGAACTCAGGGGCTGATTCCTTAATCATCTATAACACAGAACAAAAATAGCACAGTTATTCTTGGTTGTACACTCATAATGTCTAGGGTTAAACTAAGGACACATGATAATGCAAAAACTCACCCTTTTCTTGTCAATGACTTTGCGAACATATACTGTGGCCTGCGCGTATTCCCTCATGTCCCTCTGCTGCTGGAATATGAAGCCCTCTCTGCATTCCCGACACAGATCTGACAGCACAACACACAATCTCAGATGAAATACAATGTCTGTTTAGACATCGAAGAGAAACACCTGGCTGAAGGTTGATGGTTTAGCTCACCCGGATGAGTCTGGTATTGCACAATGCCATTGTCTTGTGTTTTGTCATGGATCCGACATATGGAGATGGCCTGGTCCACCAGAAACATTTTGCTGATCACCTCCCATTCAGCAGGCCAAAGAAGAGCTATACTGTGCATTGACAGACACAAACACTTAGACTTAAAACTGCTCTTGATATAAATAGCTGATATTTTAAATATGTATGAAGAAAAGTACATTGTTTAAAAGTTTGGTTTCAGTAAGATTTTTAAAATGTCAAAAAAACAAACAAACAAAAAAAATATGCATTATTTGATTAAAAACAGTAATATTGTGAAATATTATTGCAATTTAAAATGTTTTTCTACTGTAAACTTTTAAAATGTAATTTACTAAAAACAGTAAAATATTTTTACTATTTAAAATTGTCAATTTTTATTTGAATATATTTTAAAATGTAATTTATTCCTGTGATGCAAAACTGAATTTTAAGCATCATTATTCCAGTCTTCAGTGTCACGATACGTCAGAAATCATTCTAATATGCTGATTTGATGCTCAAGAAAGATTCCTTATAATTATTGATGTTGAAAACTGTTGTGCTGCTTATTATTTTTTTGGAAACTGACATTTTTTTTTTAGGATTCTTTGATAAATATTACTAAATAAAAATAGGAATCTTTTGTGACATTATAAATGTCTTTACAATCACTTTTACTCAATTTAATGCATCGTTGATAATGTATATCAAAAAAAAACTTTTGAAATAGGACTTTTGAGAGGTCAGGAGTGAGAAACTCACTGTTGAGCGTCTCCTTGCAGCATGGAGTCATATGTGAACATGAATCCTCCATGCGGGCAGAGCAGGATACTATTCCCCACATTGGACACTGGGTTGCTCTTTGCTGGCCTCCTGTGGTGATCAGGTATAATAGGAGACATTACAGCAATTTAGGACATCTCAAAATTATCCATATGGAACTGAAATTATTGAATGTGATTTTAAATATTTTTTTCAATTACCTGATAAATTTTCTCCATTCATCAACAAAGTAATTGGGTACAATGTACAGAACATCTGTGTCCTAAAACACAATCCAAACCAAAGTCAGTGAGCTGAAAGTAAGAATGGAAAACATTTCAATTACTCAAAACATCAGGGAAAAAAACGTGAATGGAAAAAGCCGTCACCTGTGGCCATTTCTGCAGTGTGGGCCGATTCTTCTCCTGGAAGAGGTTGAGCAGGGAGGTCTTCTGTTCATTTGCCATCATTCTATTCAAAGCCTCATTTTCTTTCCCTTCTCTTTCCAGCCTCTGAAAGAAACAATCAATCTTAAGACCTTTGCCCAAAAAATGCTTGATGGGCAGCTCACAAGGTTTTTGTGTGTCCACTACACCTTTTAACCATGACAGTTATGCTAATTGATCAATGTATTACCATGCACTGCTGACAGGCCTCGTGACTTTGCATGAACTCTGGTGCTTTGGGGAAATACATCCGTAGTTTATTCCACACCTCAGCAGAAACCAGCCGCCTGTCATTCTCTAGTATACTCAGACCACCTGCGGGAGAAATAAACAATACAATTATGTAAACCAACCTTGCTAATGAATGATACACAATTTTAAATTTAAAAATGAAGTAAATATTCATTTAAAATTAAAGAGATAGTTCACCAAAAAAAATTAAAATTCTGTCATTAATTATTCACCCTCACGTCGTTCAAAACCTGTAAGACCTTCAGAACACAAATTAAGATATTTTTGATGAAATCCGAAAGCTTTCTAAACCTGCATAGACAGCAACACAACTAACACGTTCAAGGCCCAGAAATGTAGTAAGGACTTACTACAATTTTATGAATTTTATTTACGTAATTTTATGAAGGTACAAGAATAGTTTTTGTGTGCAAAGAAAAAAAACGTTTATATTCAACAGTTTCTTCTCTTCCGTGTCAGGAGCCAGCAGAAAGATCTTGGATTTCATCAAAAATATCTTAATTTGTCTTTCAAAGATCAACAAAGTTCTTACGGGTTGGAACGACATAAAGGTGAGTAATTAATGACAGCATTTTCATTTTTTTATGAACTATCCCTTTAAATTCATATAAAGCGTTTATTTAATGACAACAACTTTGTGCATCACTAAAAACCTCATTAAACATTTTTCATTTTGTTTTCAGTTTTAGCCACAGAGAAAACAAACCATGATAACAGAGAATGTCCTCATTAAAGTTCTTCATCTCTTCACCATCCCCGTCTTCATTATCTCCTTTAACTCCATCAGCTAACAAAAAGACAAAAAGATAATAACTAAAAGACAAGAGCAAAAGCAATAAATATCAACATTAAGCCTCAGCACCTTTAGATCCTGCACTGCTGCTTTTCTCTCCGTTAACTTTGCTGTTGTTGTGTTTGGTTTCCTCCTCGTCTTCCTCTAGCTGGTCTAACGCCAGTTGTCTCCAGCCCCTTAGAGAAGCCTTACCGATCCAGAAACCTGATTCATCACTAAACAAATCCAATATAAACAGCAGATCAGCTTCATCAAACATCTATTGTGCATTAGCAGGGTTATTATAATTAAATAGAACTAAAACCATAAATACAATCATTTTTGCTACTTGAAATAAAATAAACATTAACTGAAATAAAATAAATGATTTCTTTAATTTAACTTGATGTACTAAATATGTAAATAAAAAACTATATAGAAAATAAAAAAATGCCAAAAATTAAAATGGAAATACAAAATATAAAAATAAATTCAAAATAATAAAAACTACAATAGCATCTTAATGACACTAAATAACACTGCGCAGGTTAAAAAAAGTAGCTAATATGCACTCATACCTTTTCAAAGGGGTTTTGACGAGATTCATGACCTCTCTGTAATCCTCATTCAGCTGGTTTTTCAGTCTGATCACCCGACATCGCTGAGTGACACAGTCTCTACAGAGGGATGACTCTAAACCCCACAGAGGATGAATGAATATATAAAACACATATAATAAACAATTAAAAGGTTTGACAAAAAAAAAAAGTCTTACGGCCTAGTCGAGATACTCCTCCGTAGCGGCTGAAAAGGAGATTGGCGGCCTTAGAGGATATTCTTTTGACCTCGCCTATCTTATCTGGGTGCAGTTTGCCGTGTGAGCACAGGAATTGGCTGTTGTCAATTTCCTTGATGGCCGTGGAGTCATCAAGCCATTTCTTGAGCCACTCCAGAGGCACAAACTCAAACGACTGGCCTAAAAAGCACAAAAGGAGCCCAAACGTAAATTTCTTAATGAAAATGAAAACAAAAGCTTTTACACAAATACAAAAGCATTTAAAATGGTTACACTATTGTTCAAAAGTTTGGGTTTAGTACAAATTTTTAAAGAAATTTATTTTTTTTATTCAGCAATGATGCATTAAATTGATCAGAAGTGACAGTAAAAACTTAATGTTATAAAAAAAAAAGTGTTACAAAACAATTTCTATTTCAAATATGCTGAACTTTCTGTTGAAAAATGTGATCACAAATCACAAAAAATAAATGTTTTCAGCATTAATAATAATAGGAAATGTTTTTTGAGCAGCAAATCAGCATATTAGAATGATTTCTGAAGAATCATGTGACACTGAAGACTGAAGTAATGATGCTGAAAATTCAGCTTTGGATCACCGGTATAAATTACACTTTAACAAATACTAAAATAGAAAACAGTTATTTTAAATTGTAAAAATATACCACAGTATTACTGTTTTTACTGTCTTTGAAGAGGCTTTCAAAAACAAAAAAATATACCAATCCCAAACTTCTAAATGCTAGTGTAAATATAACAATGTTTAAGATTGAAAAAAGGGAGATTATCAGATCATATTGTCGGAGAAACTAATGCACGGGGCTTTTTTTACGGACCGTCTTCCGCGGGTAACAATTCGTAGAGCTCCTTCACCTCCTCATGTTTGGCTTTGCCTTTGTCAACACTCTGTTTTCGCATGTCTGCCATCTCATTGCACCATTCCTCAAACTTCTTGTTGTCCTGGTCTACCAGTTTCTGGAGAAAAACTAAAAACCAAACAAATACGTCTTAGATATTTAATAGTCTAAACAGACAACACATACAAAAAATATTGTGTAATGAAAACTGTAATAACAATCGAAATACTCTAATAATAATATCCTTACAGTTTTATTCAGGTTTACCTGGTACTTCAACGTTAGTTTCTGTTTGGTCAATCTCTTCCGTCTGCTGTTTGTACACTAACATGTACGCATTTCTCGAACAGTGATAGCCTTTGCTACATTTTGGCTTTCGGGTTTGAGACTTGGCAGTCTCGGCTGCAATGTAAATAAGAATAAGCAATAAAGTATACTTTATTGAGTAGCTACAAAACTGAGAGATCATTTGAAGTGAACTCTGAAATTGAGTTGTTACCTATGTCTTCCTCAATGCCCAGCTGAAGTTTCTTGCCCTCCATTTTCTCAATCTCCTCATCATTGAATTTGTACCAGTCATTAGTGTGGGCGTCTCTTACGTGAGCTATGTAGTGCCCAGAGTATGCACTCACGCCACGATGAATCAACACCGCGCTGAGCTCATATGTACACTTTTCTTCTGGATTCAGAGGTGGAGGGAGAAAAAAAATAAAATAATGTTAATTCATTACAATTTCCTGTTTCTTATCTCAGATTCTTAAATGACACACTATCTTCCAAAACATTCGGGGTCAGTAATATTTCAGGTTTTTTTATGCAATGCTTGTATTCAGCATTAAATTGATCAAATGTGATAGTAAAGATTTTACATTGTTACAAAATATTTCTATTTCCAGTAAATGCTGTTCTTTCTAACTTTTATTTAATCAAAGAACACTGGAAAAAGATGTATTTCTGAAGGATCATGTGACACTGAAGACTGGAGTAATGATGCTGAAAATCGAGCTTTGCATCACTAGAATAAATTACATTTTACCACTTATTGAAATAGAAAACAGTTATTTTAAATTGTTATAATATTTCACAATACTGCTGTTTTTATTGAACTTTGATCAAATACATGCAGCCTTGGTGAGCATAAAAGACAAAAACATTAAACAAATCTTATGAACTGCAGTGTACATATTAAATGCACAGTATACCTTTTCCTACCAAAAATGGCCCCATATCAAGAACTTCAGGAAAACTAATGAAGGTGTTGAGTTTCTTCTTATGACCACTTTGCCTATAAAAGCAAAGAAAGATGAGAAACAAATTATTACTATATATATATATATATATATATATATATATATATATATATATATATATATATATATATACACATACCATTTGACAAAACCAGTCATAAGTAGCATGGTTATATTTGTAGCAATAGCCAAAAATACATTGTATGGGTCAAAATTGTTGATTTTTATTTTATTTAAAAAAACAAAAAAGAAACATTAGGATATTACGCAAAGATTACGTAAAGACCATGTTCCTTGAAGATATTTTGTAAATTTTCTACCATATATCAAAATTACATTTTTTGATTAGTAATATGCATTGCTAAGAACTTTATTTGAACAACTTTAAAGACGATTTTCTCAATATTTAGATTTTTTTGCACCCTCAGATTCCAGATTTTCAAATAGTTGAATCTCAGCCAAATATTGTCCTATTAAACAACATACTGTCCTATCTAACAAACCATATATGAATGTAAAGCTTATTTATTCAGCTTTCAGTTGATGTGTAAATCTCATAAATTAACAAAAAAAAAAGACCCTTATGACTGGTTTTGTGGTCCAGGGTCACATATTTGATCAAATAATTATATGTTAATGGTTGAATTACAACTCACCTATCAAAAACAAAACGCATAAGTTGAAAGTTGAGTGTACGAGGAAGACTCTGAAGCTTGATCCGACGGGTAGCGTTCTGTTTACTCTGACAGCTCTCGCAATAGTAGCGATTATCGCCATCCAGCTTTTCCTCCTAAACAGTGTGAGGAACACCACATGTGAGACCCCTAATATCTGATTTACATAGAAATATGGAGCTGTCAGGCACAGGAGTCAGGCGCAGTCACCTTAAGAAACTCTGTAACGCACTCCGTGAGGTTTTTGTGTCCTTGAATATTCAACTCCAGCTCATAAAATCGTGATGGTAGAGGAGATTCACGTCCACATTTGTTGCATCTGGCGTAACACAAAAAACAAGCGATAATTACCATATTATAACATATTAAACAAGCACTGAACATGTCATACATTGTAGATACATAATAATAAACGAAAAACCTAAAAATAACTTACACTGTAACGTAAGAGAACTGTCCACAGAACTGCTGTTGGATGACATTTTGGAGATTTGGGTCCTTCTGCTTTGAAAGTGTGTCTTCAAGAAGTGAAAGGAAGAGTTTGGAGAATTCCTGAGCATCCTAAAAACAAAAGAAAACAGCCTTTTGAGCTTTCCCCTCATCTATAAAGCATTCCAACATATCTTGTGCTGGCCTACCTGCTGTTGTCCTGTGTCGAGCCCAAGGGCCTTGACCAGCCCCGAAGGGTCGATATACCGCCTGTTGCTATTCTGTAGCAATGCAAACAGATACTGGAGATGTTCACATATCGTCCGTGGTTCATAATCTGTTGGTATGCAGAATAATGTGCACAAATGATTAAAGTACATTACAATCAGTGGAGAATTTCAAGCTTTTAATGCACATTTAATGCTAAAAGTCAAGCATTCAACATTGTACCCTTGATACTCAGCTTTACAATAGCTCTGGTAAGAGTTACTAAATGGCAATTGTCACTACAATAAATGTTGCATGCTACAACATCATAAAAGTAATAGTAATAGCTCAGTATAACTATCTGAACTTTAAAAGAAAGATCCTTAGGCTCACCTGAATCCATGTTGTGCCCTTCTGCTCTGGAATTCTGAAACTGATATAATGCTCTGCGAAGCTCTAGATTGTGGAACCACACCTGGAGGAACGTGTTCACGTAACATGTGGCTCCAAGATTTGTCAGGCCTACAAATGTGTTCTGCAACAGAAAGACCAATCGCATAAATGTTGATGTTGTTGACATATTGGTGTTATTAAACTCGGGGTTATTATACTTAATAACACTTCTAGTGTTATTATTGTGTGTGTGTACGTGTGCATATATATGTGTGTTGTGAAAACTAAAACTAAATGAAAACTAAAACTACTAAACACCAATTTTTGGTGTAAATTTGTTTCAGTGAAAAACTCCAAATTTTAAATAAAATGGCAAAAAAATAAAATGTTGCCTTGGTTTATTACTAACTGAAATAAGTAAGTTAATGTGGAAGTTCTAAAATTTCTAAAACAACTGGTGAAAATCACTGACAAAATGCATAAAATTTAAACTTAAATTAAAATGTAAACTACAAATATAAAATAAAAATATAAATAATATAAATGTCAGTTTAAAATCATACTAAAATAACACTATCATTCTTTATGTATTAGCATGCTACAGATTCACCTACTGTATGGTTTCCATCATTTTAAATAAAGTCTGTCATTTGGCTTACCTTATCACGTCTTTCGGAATTTGGGTCATCGATGTTATGGAAGGCATTTTCATCAATTTCTCCCAACCATGATTGCTCCCCAATACCGACTAAACAATTAGGATTCCCTTTACAGTTCCTCCTATGCGGCAGCAAAATGTTTAGATGTGATTACAAAAACATGCACTAATAAACACTAATAAACGGTGTCTTTAAATCAGAATTACAGTCAATGCACTCAACAGCATTCATCCTGAAATAAACAAACAGGGATCACTATTACCTGCATGTCCCTCTTTTGCATGCTGCCACTGCAATCCTATAAGCTAACTCGATATGTTCATGTGTGATGTCCTCTGGTTTGACCGTCTCTGCCCACTTCCAAGCAGCTTTTTCCAGCTGCAACCGAGGAGCCATTCTGCACAAAAAAATACACAAATCTTTGGAGTTACACATAAATCCTGCAAATAAAATAACAAAATATATCTGAAAAAGCATATACAAACACAAGCATTCACACAGTTACACAAAGATTACATACTGCACACAACTAAATATAATTAAAAAAGAAACACAAACATATTACACACAGAATCACATCACACACACTTGACAGATACAAACATCTGTGTGATGTACAGGCACAGGCCTTGCATCACTGGTCCAGCATGCACAACATTTTTTTATTTTACCCCATACATCAGAAAAACACCCTAATGACAGCTAATTTATATTAACAAGCAAAACTAGCAAGCACAGAAAATAATATTCAGGAAACACCACTGTCTCCCAATTAGCAGGCACACTTTTGATTATTTCATCAACATAATTCACAGTTTTAGCTAAAACATACCGTCAAAAATAAATACGGCGGTTTACGGGCTCAACACAGCTGTATTGTTTCACAATTCTTTAGTAAACAATAATATTGAATGCTTTCATCGAGGCTGCTAAAGCTGCGCAGTTAGCATGCTAGCAGCTAGCTCTTGACTTATTTTCATTAAATAAATGCACCTGGCGTGAATTTACCAAGATATTCTTGACTGTGAAGATGCTTTCATAAATATAGGAATTTTAAATCACACTTTATTGATGGTACATTTGTATTTAGCGCCCTTGCGTCAGCTTTTATATAAATATTTTTGTCCCTTCGTCAGTTTCAAACTTCTATGAGACGTACGTACTTACGCGTGACGTATTCGCGGCGTCTGACGTCAGTGCGTCAGCGGGCAGCTCAATGTCGCGGTGTTGCCATATGGCAACAAACTGTTTTGCTTAACTTTCTCGCTACTTGGGGAAAGAATAAAACTCACTAAGTTGTTCAAATGCAAAACAAAGCCGTGAAAACACAGGAAAATATGCTGTTTTTAAGTTAGATGACATTTGAATGACCATAAATAGTTAATTTCTTTGGACATGGAAGACACATACTGAAGTACACCACAAATTACACATTACTAAACAGCTTTCTGCACAATTCCTTTCTGTAACTTTTTTTTTTTTTTTTTTTTTTTTTTTTTTAAATAATTGTATGTTCAAACAAAAAATATAATTCACCAGTAGGTAATTAGGAGAGCGATGTTTACACAGATACTTACATTTGTTTGGCTTTTTGAAGAAGATAAACCACATATTGATAAATTACTGATTATGTTCTCTTTACTTTAATCATGTTTTTGTGTATGTTTTTGGTTTCTTTTGTGGGAATTGTGCCCGAATGGATTCCCATGGTAGATCATGAGACACATTCACACACTCAAAAGAGTTAAGTCCAATGAAACTTTTAACAAGAAGCTCTGTTAAAGGCCCCAAAAGTTTAAAAACTTTTTACTGGACTTTAAACTTCACCTTTAAACTTTGTACGAGAACATGTCATATAGAGGTTTCTGTGTCACAGGAAGGTCATGAATGAAGTCTATAGAAAAAAAAGGGATGTTCTGGATGTTCTTTCTATTTGTTTAAGTATTGTTGTGGAGAAATTTTGGTCCAATTGATTGAATCAAGAAATATCAGAAATATCAGTATGTAAATATGACCTGTTTTCAGTCTAGACTTCATTGTCAGCACCACATTTAAAGGTTTGGACACATTTGACTGAATTTATTTCAAATAATCTTGAAACCTTTTGATCTATAGTCTTACTTAACTGCTTGAAATTTGTTTGGTAGTCAAATACAAACCATGTCTATGTATGAATTTCTTCCAAAAACTATGGATTTGTTGGACTGATTAAGAACAAGCAGCAGCAAGTATCCAGTATACATGTTAACTATTTAAGTACATTTATAACAAGCATCCTACGATGCACCTCATGAAGTTTGCCAAGAGTTGGCAACTTTGAAGAAGCCTAAATGTAAGATCCATGGCCTGGTTTCACAGACAGGGCTTAAAATAACCCAGATAGCACATGTACGTCTGCAAGATGTCATCTGAAGATTGCTTAATCTGAAAAGCATATGCTGTGTACAAACATCTGACAGACATCTGTAAGATGTCAGTTTTACATACATTCTAAATCACGAACATCTTAAAGACATCTAATAAACGTCTATTTGACATCTGATAGGAAACGTCCTATAGACGTATTGCAATCGACGTCAAATAGACGTCGCTGTGATGTATGTGTGCTATCAGGGAAGCCAGTATTAAGCCATAGTTCAATTAGGACATTTAAGTAATTTTTACCCAAATAGCACAAAATAGCGTATTGCAGATGAGCAAACACTCTACAAAAATACGTCTTTCAGATGTAAATGCAGACGTCATATAGACGTTTCCATGATGTACATGTCCCAGATAGCACACGTACATCTGCAAGATGTCTGTTAAAGATCACTTGATCTGGAAAGCATCTGCTGCGTACAAACATCTGACAGACGTCTGTAAGATGTCAGTTTTACATACATTCTAAATCACAAACATCTTAAAGACATCTAATAGATGTCTATTTGACATCTAATACGAAACGTCCTATAGATGTATTGCAGATGACCAAACACTCCAAAAAAATATGTCTTCTAGATGTAAATGCAGACGTCAAATAGACATCTCTATGATGTACATGTGCTATCAGGGAAGCCAGGATTAGGCCATAGTTCGATTAGGATGATTAAGTAATTTTTATAAACATGCCTTAGAAAAAAACAGTACTGGTGTTGATCTTGAGACATAACAAAGGCACTGATGTATTTTAAGATCAGTCAGTGCAAGTTTCTTTCAACAGCTCAGACTTACATTTTAGTCTGGGTCTATAGGCTTAAGCCTTGTCTGTGAAACCAGAGGTATGTGTGCTAATAGTTTAAATGACAATTATGTTAAAATGTAAACATTATAATAACGCAAAATGAATATTTATATCCAAACCTTTACTTAGTATATAAGTGCTCATATGATTATAAAACTCCAGTAGTTGTCTTTTAGTGCTCTACAAACACTTGTCCAAATGTAATCAGTGTGACAGATGTTTAGCCCGGTCTTCAGCTGTAGATGGTGCTTGGGTTGGGGCAGCTTTGAGGGGGTCCTGCACGGCTCCTCCTTTTTGATCCGTGACATTGGACCTGTTGTCATGGAAATAGGTTAGACGCATAAATTTGACAAAGAGTCTTCAAAGGCACAAAAGCCAGGATGATGAACAAGGATTAAGCTCGACGCATCCGAGACACCACAGACAAATATTCCTGCTTAAAAAAGCATTAAAAAGCACTTCTTTAGGGGCGTTTCACGGGCTATATGTCGTCTTTATAAATTAAGGGAATGTTTGGTTGTTGCAGGAGTAGACTTTGCGCGGTACAAACGCGACAGAACAATTGCATTTAACATTGGAGCAGCAAGTGCTTTTGCTTGGACACGCGAGATGGCCAGAGTGCGATGCATTCAGCACCTGTCAGGATGGTTTGTTCTCTTCAGCTTAATGACACGCCAGAGTCAGTCCATTGAGACAGGTAGGGTGATGGGTGTTCAGTTCTTAAGATTTATCCCGTTATTACCTCATTGACACCGACACTTGTTGCACTCCGCTTTCCTCTCGTATTCTGAATTCATTTGTGTGTATTGGCATTAGAACTAGTTGGAGTTGCAATGGCTTTCACAGACATTTGGCTTGTCCCATGTAATTTGTCTTACCACAACTGTAATCTAATGAACTTAATTGAAAGTACAGTAGATTCAAAATGTTTTAAATATGTATATTTTAATTCCTATTTTTTAAAAGGGAACACGCAGTTTTATTCATTAAAAACGTTTTATTATTTCAACTTTTTTTATTATTTTATTTTATTTATGTTATAAATTACAATGTAATTTGACTTCAGATTGGCTTTCATATCATATCTTATTTCTCTGGTTCCTTCAGTTATATATATGCCTAATTCTTTCTGGGCATTTGCATGACAACATAAAACATATGAAAAAATTAGATAAATTCTTTACTAAAACATTTGTAGTGAACTTATTTCATATATGAACTGCACTTATTTCATAGACATATAGATAGTTGTCCTTTGCTATGAAAATCATTATTGTTTTTCATTATGAGACAGTACATCTGGCTAAGGATGATTAATTTGATGTGACTTTAAAAACTGATATAGCGGCTCCTCATCTGGTCCAGTAAAAAGCCCCTGGCATCGGTGTGATTACCCACAGAGTTGGCACGCTCTCTGCTGTTTCTCTAGAGTTCGAAATTACAGTGGGAACCCGAGTGTGATTGGAGCTCCCGAGTGCTTTGGTCTGGCCAATTAAAACATTTATAGGGAACTTACTATTCTGCTGGTGCTCATTTTTGTGGAAACTCAGTTGAGGACACATGGTTACGGAATATTTTGAGGTATTGGTCCTTTTCCACCAATAGAAGCTTGCTCTGGACATTCCTGGCAGTGAGACATCATGGATCCACCGGTTGCCCTTGGTAACAAAGCTAATAAACCAAGGAGAGGTTGTAAATCTTCCTATTATTTGGTTCGTACCCCAGATGGGGGGGGAATGCAAAGCCAGTTCATGCTTGTGGTCTGTCTAGATCAGAACTGGATTTGTTCTGTTTTCCTTCCATCCATGTGTTCTTTGTTTCAGTCTGCATGACCATTAAAGGAATAGTTCACCCAAAATGAGAATTTGGTAAAAACTTACTGGCCCTTGGTCCATTTAAGATGTAGATTTTTTTATTTTATTTTATTATTATTATTTTTTTATCAGATTTGGAGAAATTTAGCATTACATCACTTGCTCACCAATGGATCCTCTGCAGTGAATGGGTGCCGTCGAAATGAGAGTCCAAACAGCTGATAAAAACATGACAATAATCCACAAGTAATCCACACGACTCCAGTTTACCAATGAACATCAATTAAGGTGGTAAAATGCGTGTCAATGATCCATAATAACACATCCTCCAATGAAAAAATCCATCCCATGTTGTCCTCTCAAGTCAAAATCCACCAACATATGTGACCCTGGACCACAAAACCAGTCTTAAACCAGCTTTCCATTGATGTATGGTTTGTTAGGACGGGACAATATTTGGCTGAGACACAACTATTTGAAAATCTTGAATCTGAGGGTGCAAAAAAATCAAAATATTGAGAAAATCACCTTTAAAGTTGTCCAAATGAAGTTCTTAGCAATGCATATTGCTAATCAAAAATTAAGTTTTGATATATTCATGGTAGGAAATTTACGAAATTTCTTCATGGAACATGATCTTTACTTAATATCCTAATGATTTTTGTCATATAAGAAAAATCGATAATTTTGACCCACATAATGTATTGTTGGCTGTTGTTACAAATAGGGTCACATATTTGTTTATAATTTTTTCAGACTGTTGTATGTTGCTTATAAAAGTAGTTGATCTGTCCATATTTATCTTCTGATTCAGAAAAGACAACTTATCATTTGAAAAAACAATATTAAAGCAATGGTTTGGAGTTAAAAAGTCTTAACGATAGTTTTTTTCTTGCAAACAGCTTTTCACATCACAAGTTATGTAAATTGATGGACTGGAGTGGTGTGGATTACTTGTGGATTATTGTGATGTTTTTTATCATATCTCATTCTGACAGCACCCATTCACTCCAGAGGATCTATTGATGAGCAAGTGAATGCTAAATTTCTTCAAATTTCTTCAAATGAAGAAACTCAATTTTTAGCAGATTTTCATTAACTGACACAAAAGTTGTTTTGGAATCTTAACTTCTTGAGAAAATGATCTCGAATCTCTATATGCCCAACAGTCAATGTCGTGGACTTCTGCGGACAGACAATACAGGGGGACGGCATGATCGTAAAGTCCCACCAGGAGTCCCGGAAGTACTACTTTGTCTCCATGGGAACGGATTGCCACCTCACCATGCAGTCCGCCACCCCCCGGGACAAGGTGCAGTTCTACTTTCGCTTCTTTCTGGTCTACAGCCTGTTACGAGTGTCCCCGCACAGCCCTGCACCCCTCTTCCCAGAATCACCCAGGGGGTCCTCTTCATCTGGCCCGACGCGGCCTGATCTGAGCTTGGAGCCAACCACCAGGGAGGGGCCTGAAGACCCCTGCCACGCTGGCTCTTACATTCAGTTCTATGATGGGAGGGATAAACTCGCACCCCCTATTGGCCAACCACTCTGTGGGAAGAGCCCTCCCCGACCGGTGTTGTCAACAGGCAACTTTTTGACTCTACGTCTTGTGACGAGAGGAACCCAGCCAAGGGTGGACTTTGTTGGAGACTTCACTTCATTCAGGCTTGGTCAGAATGCGTTTACATCATCTTTTTTTTTCTTGAAGTTAGAATATCAGCAATCTGCAACAATATTGTTTTTCTCTCCAGGTTTTAACCAATCAGAGTGCAGCGGACAGCCTTACTTCAACTGTCGCAATGGGAAGTGTATTCCCATGAGTCTGGTTTGTGCTGATGATAAAGGCATTGACAACTGTGGCGATGGCAGCGACTTAATTGATTACCCTGGTTGCAATGGTGAGTAAGAGAGTTTATTTTGAGAATGCTTTTCCATCTCGGACTTGTTTCTGATAAATCTTGTTCTTGTTTTGTGTGTTTCAGGTCCTCTATCTACACCCAGGCCCCCACAGCATCATGTTACCCAACCAGCAAAGATGCTGAACGTTCCTACTCAAACAGTGTCCACTTTAAAGAACTGTGCCACTCCAAATGCCATTCCTGATCCAGATTCTATAACCGGTAAGTTCTCCAGTAGTTCTGAAAAGCATTAAAAAATATGTAACCAAACTAAAATTCTGCCACACTCTTAAAAATGTTCAATGAAGAGCCTTTAGCATCAATGGAAACTTTACATTGGACAAAAGGTTCTTTATAGTGGGAAAAAAGGTTCTTTTGATTATTAAAATGTTCTTCACAAGGAGGAAAAATTATTTGAAGGTTCTTTTTAGAACCGTTCACTGAAACTCTTTGGGGTTCTTTTGCAAAAATCCTCTTTTTAAATTATTTATTTTTTGGGGGAATGCATATTTTGGTGGTGACTGGTTTGTAAAGACAATACATCCACACTTTTCAAGTGTAAGTCCACCGAAGTTAATCTACTCTCATGTCTGATTTTGTCAGACAGAATGGCGGATTCTGCATTATGATTGGTCAGATTGCCTGTCAATCAAGCTGTTTGTAAACGATCAATTGTTTCCCATTGTACTCTGGTTTGATGTTGAATGTAGAACTTTATATTTTCATATTTCTTCATGTATGTTGAATTTGCAATTTAAAGGAATAGCTGATCCAAAAATGACGATGTCATCCTTTATTAACTCTCTTGTTGTTTCAATTCTGTATGACTTTATTTTCTGACTTAAATACCGCCATAAAAATACCACCTCTTAAAAAAAAAGGTTTCAAAAAGTTTTTTGTTTTTTTAAAGCGACCTTTATAGTCTTCAATGGTGAAGAACCATTTTGGATTCCCCAAAAAAAGCTTTTAGTGAAACATTCTTAAAAGAAACATTTTTTACTACTTTGAAAAACAATTAAAAAAATCTAAAGAACCTTTTCCCACTATAAAAAAAAGTTTAAAAAGTTGTGAAAAAAGTTGTGGCAAACATGACATTGCATACATAACATTTTTTTCATTTATGAATAATCTGTTTCTTTAAGAAAAGTCAGTAGTTTCTTTCCTGTATGATAAAATTTTGTTAAACCTCAAAAACATGTTTTATAGGCTTCCCAGAATTCTGTATGTTCAGTTGCAGAAAACTACTAAACCAAACTAACAAAACCAAGCACAAGTTACTGTGTCTTTAAGCCTTCAGTAAACCAGTTTTACATGGTTGTGGGTTTGAAGTCTCTAAATTGACTGTACAATATCCACCATCCTTTTTTAAGTGCATAAGTAGACCTTAAAAATGAATTTAGATAGATGCAAAACCTAAAGTGGAAGAAGATGGTTCAATGCACCAAAACTCAAGTATAATGACTACTCCTCAGAACAGCGACTCTTTTTGAGTGTCCATAAATTTAGTTTTATTGCTGTATAATGGTGAACTCTAAAAGGCTAGGGACACAAAGCTAATTGAGGAGCACATAAATGTTCATTGCAAACAGTGAGCTGTAAATCAGCTGCTTGTTGTAACTTTTCAAGAGCACTAGTCTGCTAAGTAGCCACTACTTACATTTGTGCGTTTGTGCTAATAGCTGTCATTTACCTCCACATTCAATATAAATTGCTTTTAAAATACACAGGTGTTCAAACAATGACACACTACTTGACGGGACAGATTTCATAAACAAAGCTTTAGTGGCATTATAAGGACTATCATATCGTATTTTCCTGTATAAAATTATGTAATAAAACATAGTTGCTAAATAAAACAATAAGCCAATTTTTCATTAGTGAAATAAAGCAGAATATTATGAAAAACCTAAAAGAAAATTAGAAATGTTGCTGTGGCAGCTAGGCCAAATGAAATAAAAAGCTGAAATGTATGTAATGGGGTAAACTAAATACTAAAACTGAAATCTAAATTAAAAGGTAAACAGGAATATTTACAATATAAAAAATAATAATAAAAATAAAATGACAAAAGCACATACATTTAATAAAACGCAAACTAAGATGAAATGAAAACTGTAAATATAAAAAAGTTTAAAACTATTCAGAATATTCAAAATATTAATAAATATATTAACCATATATAAATAATAATAAACGACTGTTAAGAGTGTTGAAGAGTGCAATATATAACACAAATGTTCAATAAGTAATTTATGGCCTACTTTGTATGATTGGGCGAGCCATAAAATGCAGCTAAAGTTAATTTAAATTTTTTGTTTATTTATTTATTTACTGTTTTTATTATTAATACACACCCTGTCATTGCTTTTAAACATCTTAAAAGCATCTGAATAGCAGTTTTGGGTATGATTAATAATTTATATCTTTAATATAATTCAGTCTCATTGGGAATTGTAGGTCCTACTCCTTTAATGAAATCCTTTCTTCTCCAGATTCCCAGTCTTCCATTTCTCTGCTGGCGCTGTATGTGGTTCTGGGTGTGACGGCAGGAGGGGTTCTCATGTGCTGGTGCTGTTGGGCCCCTGGCTGGTTCCTGTGGCGTGTGAGTGTGTTTCGCTTCTTGCCCTGCTGCAACTCCTGCTGCGCGTCCTGCCAGCTCTGCGGACGGAGCTGCTCGCAAAACAAGGACCACCGGCTGGCCAAGGTTACACCGGAAGGAGCAGCAACACCTGTGTCTTCTACCACCACGGTGGCTGTGTAAATACACTCCTCTGAGATCTCCTAGATACATAAAAGACTCAAAATGGAGATGATAAGGACAATATGTTAGGAAGTGGTATAATAGTAATTTTTTGCAATGAAAAAGAAGCAAGAATTGATGGGCAGTGAAGTGTTTTTTTGTTTTGTTTTGTTTTTTAAAATTATAGAATATAATTCAGCAAAATGTGCTATTTTTATTTTTTAAACTGGATTTGTTATATGTATTTCATATATACTGGATTTGGGGAAACAACAAGAGCTGCGGTTTCTAGTTTCTAGCCTGTTTCGCAAAGTAAAAAAAGGAAAAGGATTCCACTCTATATTACCTCAGTGAGATACAGCTAACACTAGGACAATCCAGCTGCAAAGGACTGGAAAATGATTTATTATTAAAAATTTCCAATAAAATGCTCTTAAAGCTACCAGAGAGCATTATTATTAGCTGCAGGTCTATGAAAGGTCACTATACTCTTCAGCAGTTGACAATATTGTGAATGTTTTTTGTTTGTTTGTTTGTTTTTTTGGATCAATCTGTTTCTTGAACATGTGCAGTGCCAGTGACTCTTTTTCTTCTTGAACTATTGTATTATGTAAAAAACTGAGTAGATACAAGGTTATGCCAAAAAGTGCTATAAGCCGATTTTTTCTAAAAGTGTTTTCTTAAAACCAAATCTTGCATGTTCACTGACATAAAATCTCAGAAACCTAGACTACTGATGCCACTGTGTTTAAACAAATGTGATGTGCAAGATAACTACTGTAATGTACATAAAAAACTTTAAATCTTGCCAATTTTTTTAGGCTGAACTAGTTGATATGATTAGAGGAACTACAAAGTGGATATTTGTTTATCTGATGTGCAAATTATTTAAAGGAATAGTTAACCCAAAATGAAAATTTGCTTAGAATGTACACATCCAACATGTAGATGAGTTTGTTTTTTCATCAGAACAGATTAGGAGAAATTTAGCATTACATCACTTGCTCACCAATGGATCCTCTGCAGTGAATGGGTGCTGTCAGAATGAGAGTCCAAACTGCTGATAAAAACATCACAACAAGTTAACATCTTGTGAAGCAAAATTTGCGTGTTTGTAAGAAACAAATCCATCATTAAAATATTTTTAACGTTAAACCATAGCTTCTGGTTAAAATATGAGTCCTCTATCTATAATAGGCAATTTCTTTTCCAGTGAAAAAGTCGTTTTGTCTGAATAAGGTGAAAAATATGCATAGAACAAGCACTGTTTACAAGCAAAAACAGTCTGAAATAGTTCTGAACATATATGTGGGTGGATTTTGATGTGACAGGAAGTGTTATTATGGATTATAGTCTCATATTTTGTCCAGAAGCGATGGTTTAAAGTTAAAATGCCTTATTGATGGATTTGTTTTTTACAAATACATGGTTTTAACTTCACGTGACATTGAATGGAGTCATGTGGATCACTTGTGATGTTTTTATCAGATGTTTGGACTCTCATTCTGACGGCACCCATTCACTGCAGAGGTTTCAGTGGTGAGCCAAAATGTCTGTCCATAAATCAGAATAACCCTTTCTCCAGTGCTTCCTCAAAATCTGTTCTGATGAAGAAGCAAACTCATATACATTTAAAGGTGAGTACCTTTTCATTTTTTGGTGAACTATTCCATTACCATTCTGTTTTTGACTTACACATTTGTCCACTGCAATAGAAGATAGTACGCCATGTATTACAACTTTTATTCAAATGCATTTTGAATTTGTGTTGATATAAATAAAAAATACAATAATATATAAACAAGGTAAGTCATTTGGAATTATGAGAAAGGGTCAAAGGTCATCATGACCATGGTGGTTTGGATTCAACATTACACACTGAATATTTCAAAAGAGCTTTTAAAGGGGGACATCAGTTGCAAAATTGACTTTTACATGGTGTTTGAATATAAATGATAAAAATGATAAAAATCCATTCAACCTTTTTTTTTTTTTTTAATCCCAAAACAACTTAAACATTCTCAATTATCAAGCCGTTTTGATTTTCTGAGCAGTATGATGTCATACTGCTCAGGCCCCGCCCACGACCACTGATGGACTGTCCTGTATTAGCATATTTTCGCCCTTAGCCAGGTTTACACTGCCATTTTGATTTTTACTTTTAGCAATGGAGGTGTTTTGTAGTTGGATGTAAAAATTAACATTTCATTTTCTCCCAACATGAGTAAATTAGTTTTGTTTTTGATGATAATGCACCACCGAATGCACAAAAAAATGAAAGAGAAGGGTGGAGTAAACAGTAGCTCATTATCATTTAAAGAGACATGCACCAAACAGGCTGATGTGAACAGAGCTGTTTTTGACAAGGTAAAAGAGGTGT
This sequence comes from Cirrhinus mrigala, assembly GCA_036247105.1. Taxonomy (NCBI): domain Eukaryota; kingdom Metazoa; phylum Chordata; class Actinopteri; order Cypriniformes; family Cyprinidae; genus Cirrhinus; species Cirrhinus mrigala. The sequence continues at coordinate 6,695,819 of CM070017.1, read as the reverse complement.
TGTTTTACACTAAGTATTTTGCAGACATGTCATTAAAGACCCTTTAAAAAATCATACCAACTTGTGGAAAATGGGCATCCGATTTTGTAAATTAGCAGCATTTGTTAATGAACTATTTCATGCATATTCAAATGCATTGTTCTGATATTTCAGTTCAATGTACATCACTGATGTTGACAAATGTACAGTAGTCTGTATGTTATAAGTTTCTTATTCCTGTCACAGGGTTAAAGACTTGATAAACAGTTCAGATATCAATAAAATTGTAAATAGACAAAATTCAGTCATTAAAAACAATTTTAATGTGACGTATGTTTCAGATTCTCCTTTTGACTGTTTACAAAAGAGAGAAAGTCTGGCAAACGCTTCCATTTCAGACGGTGTCTGTTGCTTTTGTCACTCCTAGCAACCTTTCAGAGCAGATCCTCTTTGCTCAAAGAAGAATTTCCTTTTCTCTGTTTGACCGATTTATATAATCACCAAACCCCCTGTTCAAACAGGCCCTAGACGTTTAATATCTGACATTAAGGTGACCTTAATTTTTTTTCTCAGAACCCAGGCAGTAGATCCTTTTCAGGCGTTGAAGGCCACAGCGATGGGTGTGGATTGTTGTTACAATGACCCCATTAAGACCATCCGTAAACGCTTTAAATTAACGGCACTGCATTGTTCCCGCGGTATCTCTCTGACACAAGCGGTTGCAAACGTCATTGGTGACCCACTCACACAACGTGCCTAAATTGTTTGGTCTTCAAGGTGTAAATAAAATGGATGAGGGGATGTGTAAATATCACCTAAAACAGACAGAATTCTATAAGGGCTAAAAATATACATTTTCAATCAGCTAAACAATGCTGTTGGCCAATATTTGCTGTGGTTTATTGATGGCATTGTTTTTCCCTCAAAAAGGGACAAAGGCATTTAATCTAGAAATATAAACATTTTTTGTCCTTTTTGATGCTTGTTCTGTTTTTTTTTTTTTTTTTTCCAGAAATGCGTAACATAATGATTCTATGCGAACAGGACTGATTACCAAGCATTTTGCTAAACTCAGCAATTTTTCCAAGACATTTTGTATAAAAGGTGACATTTAATTATAGCCTGACTCATAATCTAACTTTAAGGACCATTTTACTTCTTGTTTCAGTTAACAAAAGCTGATACATCAAGTGAAAGTGATTCTATAAACTTCTCTTTTAAATGTCTTCATCACCCATGTAAATTACCTGCTTTTGGAGGTTGATTTTTACTTTTAGTTTTCTTACTCGTATGTTCAATTTGACAGTTTTGAACTCATTCTGAAATTGATTTGTGGTAATTGGTTAGATATATATTTTTTTATATTGCACAGGATTCTTGCACAGCAATGTCAAGTTGAACTGACATTTTGCCCATTTTAAGGTAAGTCTCATAGCCTACTTCCCTCTCAGACACTTTCAGAGTACTGTCCATTGTTCAATTCTAATCTAAAGTTTGTTCACATTGCCTACAGACATAGCGAAATGGCCCTGTTTGTCTTCATTATCTTTCAACTTTTACTGGAGGTTAAATCGCAAAGTAAGTGATACTGCATGCTCAATAATGATAATAATATATGATTTCCATTTATTTTCCTACTTGAACATTGCAGTTTTGTTTTTTATTATAAAGTATACAAATTTAACTAATTTTACAAATGTTGGCAACACTTTAGTTACACATTAGTTAACATGCACTAACAATGAACAGTACCTCTATAGTCTTTATTAATCTTAGCCAGTGTTGATCTAAATGTTTTGTAATACATTTTTAAGATCAAAAGTATCTGTTAACATTAGTTTTTGCACAGTGTACTAATGTGAACATGAACATTTTTATTAACTATCATTATCAAAGGTTAATGCTGTAAAAATATATTGCTCGTTGTTAGTTAATTTTAATGCATTAACTAGTGTTAATTAACCTTATTTGACCTTATTTTAAAGTGTTAATATTGATTTTAACATTTTCATGTTTTTAATTATTATATTCTTTTCTAAATAAACTATGACTTCATATTAAAGAGTCAATAGTTTCATAAAAGCTATTTGGTCTGATTTTAAGTTGTATATATTGGACTTGTATATTAAAGACATGAACTTTTTTTTATTTATTAAATTTATTAAAAAACAAAACAATTGTAGGTGCATGTATTAATGTCATCAAAGAGTTTTAAATTAATATTTAATTTTTATAATATATTTTAAATTTGTCTAATGTTTGTTATAGGTTTGCCGCAGGCCAATCTGACAATATTTCCAACATTTGCTGCTGATGAAGAAAAGGTGCAGATGGTCTGTGGAGGTCATGAGAATCAGCACATGTCTGAGTGCATGTTTTACACTGCAGGACAAGAGACCTTTTTAAAACCAAGTGCATCATGTAACTTCTCCATTACCATTGCCGAACTAATTACATGGTCACAAGATCAGGAGAGTTCATATGTCAACATATCCTGCTACTATACTGTGCATGGCTTAGGAGAAAACACAACATCACCTCATTCTGACATAGTCTCAGTAAGGGTCAGAGGTAAGCTGTTCACAAATTATTTGTAACAGACAGATAAAGTGGTTTGATTTTTTTCTTTCTAAGCAGATGTTTTTGTTTCTTGTAAGGTTTGGCCTCCATGTCAACTTTGCCACCAGTCACAGAGAGCAGCCCAATTACAATGATTCCCAATGGAACCATTCAAGGTTGGAATTATCATAAACTTTTTAGATTTTCTCATTGAAATAACTCGGAATAATTAATATAGTTGTCAAAACACTAGAAAGAACTTTAGTTGCTGAAAGTGAGTTTATTTTCTTGCACTGATGTATTTTCAATTAAAATGATAAGTTGGGGCGGGGCACAGAGGAGGTTGTCGCCACCCCCTTTTTAATCAGCCAATAGGATTTTGTTTTTGTCATAGGCATTAACTTTGTATTTGCACTGAACAAAATTTTTATACACTTATGAGAGTCATCAATATGAAAAAAAAAAAGTCTAAATTTGCATATATATATCTGGTAAAATGTAATTATGCCAGCTTTTATATAGATAGCCTCAAATCTACAAAGACTAATAGCTAAAATTATCCATTAAATAAGTTTTTAAGGCTTTGTAAAGCCAATTTGAGTTTTTCTTATTCTAGCACTCTCTAGTTCAATGTGATCATTGTAATTTCATAATCATTTAAAGATTCATTTCAGTGAATTTGTCCACTGTGTCAACAATAAACACAACATGCGAGTTGTCTAGATTGATTGTTATTACTTAACAACTATATCCTCTTAACCAACATCATTCTTCTTCATTTTGCACACATACTTCACATTATTATATCCGTATAAAAATAATTTGGTCATTAATAATGTTTAACACATAAGTAACTCTTATTCTGTGTTCAATAGCTTTGACTGTAACATCCAGTACTGAAAACACAACAGATCCGATAACCAGTAAGTGCTTTTTTCTTCTCATAACATTTAGATCAGTTGGCTTTAAGTCTACTCATCTAAATTTGTTGCTACAATAGCTATGTCCAGTCTAACTACCAGTGACAGCAATATTTTAACAGATCCTGCAAATGGTGAGTGCTCAGGTCTTCTCCTTTGATTTGTAACATTACTGCAGCCAAAACACATTTGATTTATTTATTTACAAATCTTTAGCATCCTCGGAATCGACTACACTTACTGATACTACAGAACATGCATCAGGTAAATACTATAAAATGCACATTTCTATATATATGGTCTTAAAAATTCTCAGTTCATCTAAGATTAATAAGTTGAACACCATCATCTCTTAATCAGATGTGAAGTGGAATATGTTCAGGACAACGATAGTAAAAAAACATGTTGAATATAACGCATATGCTAATGGTCAGCTTCATCTTTACAGACTTCCCTGTGATGACTGAAAGCCCTGAAATCAAAAAGTACTCAAATACAAGTAAGTCACTTTGCTTGAAGGATGAGTTATTCAATGCAGCACATTCATCAGAAGCTCAGTGGCCCTGAACATTGAATATGCATCAATGCAACAATGCATTTCTTGTTTTTATTTGATTTCTTTGTCTTGCACAGAAATGTTTTATTTTATTGCTGTGGTTGCAAGTGGTGGAGGAATTGTACTGACTGGACTCGTGGGCATCTGTTTGTACGGATGTACACGTAAGTGTAAAAAACTGCATGTCTTCCATATGGCTTATAATTTTAACATTCTAATTGAAAACTTAAATGTTCAGCTTGACAGCTTGATGTTTCTTTCATTGCAGGAATGTCAAAGGCAGACAGGTGAGGATGTATCTGAGTGTATTTAGAGTACATATATGAAATCATTAAAGGAATAGTTCACCAACAAAATAGAATTTGCAGAATATTTACTTCATCAGATTTGAAGAAATTCAACATTGCATCACTTGCTTCCTCTGCAGTGAATGGGTGCCGTCAGAATGAGAGTCCAAACAACTGTTAAAAACATCACAATAATCCACAAGTAATCCACACGGACTCCATTCCATCGATTAACATCTTGTGAAGTATTGTGTATTTGTAAGAAACATATCCAGCAATAAGGCATTTTAACTTCAACCCATTGCTTCTAGCCAAAATATGAGACTATAATCTATCTTAACACTTCTTCTAACATCAAAACTCACCCACATATAGGTTTATAACTTTTTCAGACTTTTTTGCTTGTGAACAGTTCAGTTCAAACGCGATGACTTTTTCACTAGAAAAAGCATTTTACACTCGTACTTTAGCCAGAAGCAATAGTTTAAAGTTAAAAATGTCTTTAATATGGATTTGTTTATTACAAACACACAGCTTTTCACTTCACAAGTCGTTAATTAATAGACTGAAGTGATGTGGATTACTTGTGGATTATTGTGATGTTTTTATCTGCTGTTTGGACTCTCATTCTGATGGCACCCATTCACTCCAGAGGATCCATTGGTAAACAAGTGATGTAATGCTAAATTACTGTAAATCTGTATCTGTTCCAATAAAGAAACAAGCTCATCTATAACTAGAATAGGCTGGACGTGAGTAAATAGTCACCAAATTTCAATTTTTGGGTGAACTGCTCCTTTAAAATGACATTTTTAAATAATAAAGAATGAAAACATGCACAAATTATATTTGTGAAATCAACTAGGATTTGGATCGAATTCAACAGCAAAAAACAAGGTATGTTTTTACTTTACCCCCTAAAGTGTAAGCCATTTCTTACTCAAAACATAAAGTAAAAGCCAAGGTTTGCTGAAATGTCGGTCTGTATTCTAGGACATTCTTTACCAACGGCCAGTTCAGACTCAGTAAGTATCAGTTTACATGTGTTAGAATGGCTAATGGATTAATTTTAATATATCCCACTGTTTAATATATCCCACTCTTTGTTATTTAGTCTGCAGAGGATGATGCAGTGCTTTACTCAACCGTTAACTTCATGCAATCCCCCTCTCAACCACCAGGTAAAGAGTAAAACAAGTCCTCTCTATATTATTTGACCTTCATTTTGTTATTTCTCTCAGTTACATTTGATAAAACTACTTAAAATCTTATCTTTTAGTCTTAACTCTATCATGGTCATTATTTGATATCTGATGTGTCATGTTACGCAGGAAACAGAGAAGAATCATTGCGAACTGAGGTGAGTTAAGCAGCTGGTTATACATTACACATAATTTATGTCCATTTTAAGACTTAATTTCTTTTCCAGGATGAACCGAATCAGTTGTATTACACCATCCTCACCAAACCGACCACCTCCAGTAACAACAGGACTCTTTACAGTAAGGTGAAGGTCCGCTGAGAGAATACAACTCTGCCTGACCAGAATTGATCAATCTTAATTTTCGACAGGCTTTATTCCTCCATTGCAAATGCCTTTTATTGTAAATGTTAGACTTCTGCTTTCTAATTTCAATATCTTAACCTTTCAAAACTGTGTCATAAGGTCCTGTCTGATGTCAGTTTACTTGTATTTTCTGTAGTTTCACTGTTTTATGACCACATCAGAAAGCACACAGCATTAATATGCATACTTTTAAGCAATAATAATAACATAACATTTTTTGCACAGTGTTATTGTGAATGGCAGTTGTATAGATGAACGCAAGGATACTCATATTATGTCCTGTTGCTTTGTGTGAATATTTTACCTGATGTTTATTATTATTAAAGCACCTAATTTTTATGTTTCTTTCCTTGTTCCTTTTGTACTTTTTCCCTGTTCCTTAAAGTTATGTCTAACATCTCATTAAAGACTGGAGTAATTGCTGCTGAAAGCTCAGCTTTGCCATCACAGGAATAAAATATAATATATTAGGACAGAAAACTGTTATTTTAAACTATAATAATATTTCACAGTGTTACTGTTTTTACTGAATTTGTGATATAATAAACGCAGCCTTGGTAAGCAGGAAACACTTCTTACAAAAACAAAAAAACCTTACCAAGCCCAACCTTTTGAATGGTGGTGTACTGTAAGAAGTTTTAAAGGAAAACCAGACACAACAGGGAAACCTTTATCAATACAAGTATCCGTTCACTGTGGATATGAGTCAGATGACAGCGCCCTCTGCTGGCTATGGATTTACAGTGATATATGCGACATGATGACCGTCTTGTGCTTAAACACAAGTTTTATGGTACACTGAGTTATACCCCATAGGTTATATAATGGGTCCTTTAAAATAGGAATCAATTAAAACCTTAAATATTATATAATATATCCACCTTTTCTTCAACGCTAAAATAAGCCTATGGGTGAGACTTCCGGTTCTTAGGGAAACAACGGGAAGAATAATAACGTGCAGTAAACGGTAAAACTGTTTGCACTACAAACCAACGTATTCATAATTAAGATAATACATTAAAATAACATGGCAAGAGACGCCAACTTGCAATATCAAGCAGCAAACTTAGCTGTTTTGAAATTGTAGCTACAGCTAAAAATAGCTGGATGCAGATGAGACCAGAAGCCAGACCCATTAAAAAAATTTAGAAATGGCCAAGCCCACTCTTATGGGAAAAAAGTTGGATAAAAGTTACAGGTAAGAAAAAAGTCTATGAGCTCTCAATTACAAATGACTACATTTTGCCTTTTTACTTAAAAATGTACTTTTGTGGTGTTCTAACTTTTATTTCATTATTAATTTTCATCACTGTTTTTAAGTTTTGAAATAAAAAAAACAGTTTAAAAAGTTAACTAAAGACCAGATGTCTTGTTTTTACAGCTCCATCATGCTCAACCACATGCTCAACAACCTCAGTGGTGTTCTGTGGCTTAACACCTCAAACAAGTACTACCTACTAAACACTTCCTACTATAGACTACTTCGTCATGTACAGTATGTATTGTTGTGGTGTGTGACTGTATGTCAGTTCATCTCTCTTTCATGTGATGCTGACATGGTGCTGCTAATCCTCCTCATCATTATACACTTTCTGGAAGTTCAGCCTCAAAGTAAGTGACAATTTAAATTTGAAAGTTTAAAATAAACTTTAATAGTTTAAAATAAACTAATAATATTTTAAAATAAACATTTAAAATAACATATTAAGTGTCTGCTCTTCTTGGCTTCAGGATACTATGCACATTTTTGTCTATTATATTTTTAACTGTCACAGCTGCTGGTTTTAGGTACAAATAGTACAATAAACATTCAAAACAGCAATTGAAAAACATTTAACAATAAAATCGCAGAGCTGTACTTAATAACTACATTTATTTGTGTCTGAAATATTGAAAATGAGTTCATTAAAGGGGTTTATTTTTGAACTGTAAAATATTACAGTAAAAAATCTTACTGTTTAGCACTGAGTATCGTTTATAGGTAACTTTTCCAATGGCATTATCATAATCTAATACTCTAATATGATTTGCAGATGAGCTGCCAAACATTGAAGTCATCCATGACTCTCAACTTGGTCAGTTTAGAGTTTTCTGTGAAATACCAGGATCAGATAATGGTGGTTATACTTGTTTTCTTTCTCTTGGAGATGAATATCCACAATTTAAAAAGATACAGTCTCATGAACTGTCTGGAAAATCACAGTGTATTTTTACAGTCTTGGAATATGAATTTTCAAATCACCTGAAGTCAGTCAAGAATAAAGCAGTGGGCTGCAGTTATTCTCCAAAAAATGCACCATTCAAATGATCATATAGTGAAAAGTTCAACCTAACAGGTCTGTACTGTTAGTAATCTTCACTTTTTCACATTAAATGTTAATTAATTCAAGTTATATTTTTAAGTTAAATATTAAAATAAGTAATATTTTTACTTTTTAATGTAGATTTTTCCCTCTATAGCTTTTTTTCCTGTGCAAATTCAATCACCACCCACAGCAAAGGGAGCATTATGTAAGTTCATCTGATATTTATGATTCTTAATTTTGGTGATTATTTTGCAACATGCCAAATTTACCACCAGGTTTTTCTAAAATGAAGAACATCCCATATGAGTTACTGCTAGAAGAACTTTTATTTAAAGCTTTCTCACGCCAACATAACCCCCGCTCTTTTTCTAGTTCAGTACATATCACAAAACCACAGCATATAGAGATAAAAATACTATTTACACTGAGACAGGCCTGTAGTATGTTCACTTGTGCTCTTTTACCGCAAGTCATGAGCCAGTGGAGAGTGCTGGCTTTCTGAGCTGGTGTGGTTTGCAATAATTAAAGTTGATCTGTTTGCATGCTATAAAAAATATGCAAAAGTTCATAAGCTATAACCAAAAATATACTTTCACAAAGGCATTAAATCATGTCTGCTTCAGTTTAGAAGAAAATTTCTAATACTTTCTTAAAGATTTCTGTTATAATGGGAAGAAGTGAATGAAATCCTTTTGTCAGGTCATTTATTTAGTCCATTCAGACCACTGAGAAAGTTTCATTTAGAAACCATGTTTTCATGGTTGTAATGGTTTACTGTCTCATATTTTATGCCTACTGGATTTTCCAGTCAGTTTTGGGCTGTTTATTTTTTTATAATTTTTTTTTTTTTTTTTTTATGTGTGTATTTCTCCAAATAGTGGTGTCTCCTGTGCAAATTCAGTCACCAACCACAACAGAAGGATCAAAATGATATCTTAAATTTATCATCATCATGCATTCCATAATGTTGCACAGTTCTTTCCTTATGAGTTTACTCTACAATTAAGCCAACCTAAAAAGTAAATGGGGTTTTCCTTTTAATAAAAAATGCCTTTTCAAATAAAAATGAAGTGGTGATTTCTCATTAATCAGTGCTTGTTTTTTTGACCCAAATATAGTATCTTTTTATTATTTATTTCAGTACTGCAAATACATTTACAAATTTATGTACTTAATAAAAATACTCTTTAATTGCACTTTTAGTATAGGCCTACTAAACTGGTATACTGAAAATCTGCTTATTAAATTTTGTGCTTAATGCATTTTAATTGTGCAGAAGTAGTGCTGAAGTCCAACTAAAGATATTCTGAAGTAGATTTGATTGTGCTAAAATGGAACTATTGCAAGTATACTTCAAGTATACTTTAAATATCTTGCAATAAAAGACCTATACTATTCAAAGATCATGCAATCATCATCAATAGTGACATTAAAACACATTTTAGGCTTGTTAATAAAAAATGTGCATTGTGCACAAGTAGTACTCCAAGTAAAGTTTAATTATACTTTTTACATCAGTAAGTCTTGAGTGATATGTCAGTAAATATGTTAATAATTTTTTTATTTTTTTATTTTTTTACTTTTTAACTAGGGAATATATTTTGATGAAAAAGTGAATTTGTGTGTCCCATGTCTGTTATAGGTTTGCCGCAGGCCAAGCTGACAATATTTCCAACATTTGCTACCGGTGAAGAAAAGGTGCAGATGGTCTGTGGAGGTCATGAGAATCAGCACATGTCTGAGTGCATGTTTTACCCTGCAGGACAAGAGACCTTTTCAAAACCAAGTGCATCATGTAACTTCTCCATTACCGTTGCCAAACTAATCGCATTGTCACAAGATCAGGAGAGTATATATGTCAACATATCCTGCTACTATACTGTGCATGGCTTGGGAGAAAACACAACATCACCTCATTCTGACATAGTCTCAGTGAGGGTCAGAGGTAAGTTGTTTAATCAGAAACTATTTTAATAGACAGATAAAGTGGTATATTTTTTTTTTTTTCAAAGCAGATGTTTTTGTTTCTTGTAAGGTTTGGACATTATGTCAGCTTCTCCACCAATCACAGAGGGCAGCCCAGCTACAATGATTCCCAATGTAACTTTTCAAGGTTGGAATTATCATGGACTTTACAGATTTTCTAACTCTCTACTCTAAACTGATCATTGCAATTTCATAATCATTTAAACATTCATTTCGGCGAATTTGTCCACTGCGACAACAACAAAGGCAAAATGTGAATTGCCTTGATTGACTATTATTACTTGACTATATCCTCTCAACCAACATAATTCTTTTTAATTTTGTACACATACTTCATATTATTACATCTGTACTATTATTATTCATTTAACGAAAAAATGTGGCTATTATTAGTATAACATGTAGTATAACTCCTATTCTGTGTGTTCAATCTGTTTGGCTGTAACATCCAGTACTGAAATCATAACAGAACTGATAACCAGCAAGTGTTTCTTTCCATCTTAAAACATTTTGGCTTGAAATCTACTCATCTAAACATGTTGTGTTACAACAGATATGTCCAGTCGAAGTACCCATGACAGCCATAGTTTAACAGATCCTGCAAATGGTGAGTCCTCAGGTCTTCTCCTCTGATTTGTAACATTACTGTAGCCAAAATTGATTTTTATTTATAAATCCTCAGCATCCTTGGAATCGACTACACTTATTGATACCACAGAACATGCATCAGGTAAATACTATAAAATGCATATTTCTATATATATGGTCTTGAAAATTCTCAGTTCACATCTGAGCTTAATAAATGAATCTGTTAATCAAGTAAAGCAAGATTAATACACATGCTAAATATAATACAGATATGCTAATGGTCAGTTTCTTCTTTACAGTTTTCCCGGAGAGGACTGAAGGCCCTGAGATCAAAAAGTACTCAAGTAAGACACTTTACTCAGAGGATGAGTTAGTCAATGCAGCACATTCAATAGAAACCCAGTGGTACTGAACATTGATACTTTTATGCAACAGTGTATTTCTTGTTTATATTTGATTTCTTTGTCTCACACAGAAATGTTTTTCTTTTTTGCTGTGGTTGCAACTGGTGGAGGAATTGTATTAACTGTACTTCTGGGCTTCTGTTTGTACGGATGTACACGTAAGTGTAAAAAATTTATATGTCTTACATATGGCTTAGAGTTTTATCATGATTGAGTTATCATTAAGTTATCATGATTGAAAACTTAAATGTTCAGCTTGACAGTTTGATGTTTCTTTCATTGCAGGAAAGTCAAAGGCAGAGAGGTGAGGATGTATCTGAGTATATTTAGAGTACATATATGAAATCATTAAAGCAGTAGTTCACCAGCAAAAGAGAATTTGCAATATATTTACTTGAAGAAATGTAGCAACGGATCCTCTGCGGTGAATGGGTGCCGTCAGAATGAGAGCCGAAACAGCTGATAAAACATAACATCTTATGAAGTTAAAATTGCATATTTGTAAGAAACAATACCATCTTTAAAGTTTTTTAACATTGGTTCTGCTCAAAATAAGAGACTATAATCCATAACAACACTTCCTCCAATTAAAAAAAAGTACATCCACTGTTGTCCTCTAACATCAAAATCCACCCACATACACTATGTATTTAGAACTGTTTTGGACATTTTTTGCTTTAAATGGTGCATATTTGTCTCCTGATTCAGACTAGATGACATTTTCACTGCAGAAAGCAATTTTATAGATAAGCAGATGCATTGGTTTGAAGTTAAAAACATCTTAATGATAGATTTGTTTCTTACAAATACGCAGCTTTTCATTTCACAAGATGTTAATTGATGGACTGGAGTTGTGTGGAGTACTTGTGAATTATTGTGATGTTTGGACTCTCATTCTAATGGCACCCATTCACTGCAAAGGATCCATTGGTGAACAAGTGATGTAATACAAAATTTAAAATGAAATGTTAAAAAAAAATGATGTGCACAAATTATATTTATGAATTCGACTAGGATTTGGATCAAATCCAACAGCAAAAAACACGGTAAGTTTTTACTCCTCCCTCAAAATATAAGCCATTTCTTACTGAAAACGTAAGTAAAGGCCAAGGTTTGCTGAAATGTCGGTCTGTATTGTAGGACTTTCTTTACCAACAGCCAATTCAGACTCAGTAAGTATCATCTTACATTTGTTAGAACGCTTAATGGGATTGTTTTAATATTTCCCTCTGTTTAATAGATCACTCTTTGTTATTTAGTGTGGAGAGAAAGATGCATTGCTTTACACAACCATCAACTTCATAGAATTCCCATAACCACCAGGTAAAGACCAAAACGAGTCCCCTCTATACAAGGTGACCATACGCGCTCTTTTCCCCTTGGCCAGGATTTCTATATTGCCTAAAATATCCAGGTTTTGGCTTTGTTACTTGCTGAAGGTAATGCTCGAAAAGTAGTTTGATCAATCACATGCAAGCATTATACATAATCGACCAGTCGTGGCATATGAGAAGGTGGAATCTACAGATAACAAAGCAATGGTCAATGCAATGCAAATACGGGGCAAGAACAAGAGGACGTATGGTCACTCTCTATATTATGTTTTAATGAGACCTTCATTTAGTTGGTTTTCTTAAACAGTTACAATGATAAAACTATAGCTTCATCCTGTAGTCTAAACTAAATCATGGTCATTATTTGAAATCTGATGTGTCATGTTATGCAGGAAACAGTGAAGCATCAGTGCAAACTGAGGTGAGTAAAGCAGTTGGTTACACATTACACATTATTTTTGTTCATTTTAAGATTTAATTTTCCTCCAGGTTGAACCGAATCATTTGTATTACACCATCCTCACCAAACCGACCATCTCCAGTGACAGCAAGAGTTTTTACAGTCAGCTGAAGGTCTGCTAAAAGAATAAAACTCTGCCTGCTACTGTTTTAATGTAGGCCAGAACTTATCAGTCTTAATTTTCAACAGGCTTCAATCCTCCATAGCAAATGCCTTTTATTGTAAATGTTAGACTTCTGCTTTTTAATTTTAATATCTTAACCTTTCAAAGCTGTGTCTTAAGACTGTTCTGATTTAGGTTTACTTGTATTTTCTGTAGTTTCACATTTATAGTATAACCACATCAGAAGGCACACAGCATGAATATGCATGCTTTTAAGCAATAATAATTTCATAACAATTGTTATACTGTGTTATTGTGAATGACAGCTTAGACTTGGCCTGTTGCTTTGTGTGAAGATTTAACCTAATTAATTTAATTGTTCCTTATTTTAAGCGACTTATTTTTATGTTTCTCTTCTTGTTCCTTTTGTACTTTTTCCCTGTTCCTTAAAGTTATGTCTAAAATCTCACTTAAGACTGGCTGCTGAAAATTAAGCTGTGCCATCACAGGAATAAAATATATCAAGATAGAAAGCTGTTATTTTAAATTGGAATATTTCACAGTGTTACTGTTTTTACTGTATTTGTGATCAGAGAGAGACTTCTTTCAAAACACTAAAATCTTACCAAGGCCAATTTTTTGAGTGGTGTACATAAGAAGTGTTTTAATGAAAACCAGCCACAACAGGGAAACCTGCAGCGAAACAGGGCATAAAAGACTGTGATACAGGTATCTCGATCACTCTGGATATGAGTCAGATGACAGCGCCCTCTGCTGTCTAAAACATGGATTTACAGTGATATATGGTGGCCGTCTTCTCATTGAACACGTTTCACCACTACTCGGTGCATGATGGTACATGAGTTACAGCACGCACGTATAGTTTATATAAATGGTCTTTTAAAAAGTCAATTAAAAGCTTTACAAGTAAGCTATACGGAAGAAGTCTTATGGGCTCACAACAATGCTACAGAACATGTAGCCTTTTTACGTAAAAATGCAATTTCGTGGGGTTCTAACTTTTATTTGAAGTTTTCCAATCATTCCCTGGTAAAAAAAAACAGCATATGCTGGTAGGTATGTTTTGATGCTGGGATGCTGGTTAGGTATGTTTTGATGCTGGTTTAAGCTGGTCCTTAGCTGGTTTATGCTGGTCCTTTGCTGGTTTTTGCTGGTCCTTTGCTGGTTTATGCTGGTCATGTTGCTGGTCAAGGACTGGCATAAACCAGCAAAGGACCAGCACCAAAACATACCTAACCAGCATCCCAGCATCAAAACATGCCTACCAGCATATGCTGTTTTTTCACCAGGGTTGTTTTTAAGTTTTTAAATAAATGACTAAAAACAGAACTATTCTAATAGTTATTAAACCGCAGATGTCTTGTATTTGTTGCTCCATCTCTGCTCAACACAGTAGTGTCCTTTGGCTTTGAAAGACCTTAACACTAAAGAGGAACACAAACTATAGGTCCCCACCAATGTCCAGAGCAAATCTACGCCCTTGGAACTGAGTATCTTTTATGGACATCTTTTCTAATAAGCATTATTATAATCTAACTCTAGATTATAATCTAATTTATTATAATCTCTATCACATGACTGTGTGTGATTGCAGGTGAGCGGCCGAACATTAGAGTCAGCTATGACTCTGACAATGGTGAATTTAGAGTTTTCTGTGAAATACCAGGATCAGATAATGGTGGTTATACTTGTTTTCTTTCTATTGGAGATGAATATCTACAATTTAGAAAGATACAGTCTCATGAACTGTTCGGAAAAACACATTGTAGTTTTATAGTCTTGGAATATGAATTTTCAATTCATCTGAAGTCAGTCAAAAATAAAGTATTGAGCTGCAGTTATTCTCCAAAAAACGCAACATCGAAACGATCATATAGTGACAAGTTTAACCTGACAGGTCTGTACTGTTAGTAGTCACTTTTTCACATTAAATGTTAATTAACTCAAGTTTGAAGAATATTTTTTAATGTAGTTTTTTCCTCTATAGTTTTTTTCCTGGGCAAATTCAGTCACCATCTGCAACAAAGGGAAAAATATGTAAGTTCATCTGATATTTATGATTCTTAATTTTTGTGATAAAAAAGTTCAGCAACTTTGAATAGTAAGTTCTTAATATTTTGATATCGAAAGGCTGCTCTGAGGGTATAACAATAAAAATGCATAAAAGGCATTCGGAAAGCAGCACAGTATAATAGCATAGATAGCATAGTAAGACATTTTAATGTCGTCTTTTATATATATATTACAAAGTAAACTTATATCTAATTTAGATTAAATGAAGAAACCCCCATATAAGTTACTGCTAGAAAAGCTTTTATTTAAAGCTTTCTCATGCTGTCATATATGTCACAAAACCGCAGTCTATGCTACAGATGAAAAAAATACTATGTACCATGAGACAGAGCTGTGCCCATGATCGCCTACTCTTTCACCGCAAGTAATAAGCTGTTAGAGACTATTGGCTTTCTGAGCTGGTGTGGTTTGCGATACTCAGTCAGAGGTAATCTAGTTGCGTGTTATGAAAAACATGCAAAAGTTCATATGCTATAAACACAAAATAGACATTTGACAAAGGTGTAAAATTAGGGCTGCTTCAGTTCAGCAGCAAATTCTAAAACATTTAAAAAATGATTTCTATTATAATGTGAAGAAGTGAATGAAATCCTTTTGTTAGATCATTTATTTAGTTCATTCGGACCACTGATTATGTGCTTGATGGTTTAGAAAGTTGTGTTTTCATGGTTGTAATGGTTTACTGTCTCTCACTTTATGCTGTTCTTTTTTAATGTGTGTATTTCTCTGAATAGCAGTTCCTTCCTTCCTTATTTTTTTTTTTTTTTTTTGCAAAATGCCTTCATTTCAAATAAAAATGAAAATGAATTAATCAGCGCTTATTACAAGCTCAAGCCACTTATTGCACATATATAGTAATTTTTAATTATTTATTTCAGTATCACTGACTAGAAAAACCAGTCCTTGTTTTAAGTCCACAACAAACCACGCTGCTGCTGAGTAGCTTGTCTTTTGTTAATATAAAAAGTAGTATTTTATAATATAAACTAATATAAATTATACTTGGTGGGTAGCTGAGTCATATTTCTAAATACTGAAATGTAACTATAATTTGATAAATGCTAAAAGTGTTTTTTTTTTTTTTTTTTTAAAATAATGATATTTGTGTAATCTGAATTGATCTGTCAGTTAAGAAATGCATTTAAATAGAGCATTTTTCATAACACTAGTTTTAGTACAGCAAGTTACAAGACAACAATTAATAAAAATATTAGCATTTAATGAAAATTTTCACTGAATTGCTACATTTTACTCTCGTTCAAGAAACTTCTCAGCCTTCACAAACCCTCAGTGTCTCAAAGGACACCATATCAGGTGTGTTGGTGTAGTACATTTCTGGTTTTGCAACACCTTTTTACTGCTAGATTATGCTGAATATTTTTAAATGTTCAGAAACAATTGTATAAAGTTAACAAGTGCTAATTCTGATTTAAACACTCATGAAGACAAAACCTACAGTATGAATATCTCATTTGTGGTTGTGATTACATTTTTAAAAACCAAACATTTAAAACATTTAACATTGTTTTAAATATACATTTAGGTACATTTAAAACAATGTATATAATTTTTCTGGCAGAGAATATGGGGAGGTCTGAATATTCTGAAGTGCACTATGAAGAAATGTAAGTGTTTAATTTAAACTTTATAACTAAACTATAAGGTACACAAGTTTGTTTGCTGAAAATGTATTTTTCTAATTTCAGGAGACTCAAGGACAGCTCAGCTTATGTTAATTTAATATCTATTTATTTTATTCAGGACAATGTGTACCAACATCCCTGATGTGTCCACTGCAAAAACAATTCCAGCGACTTTAACTTAAAAACTTAAGCTTAGTAGTTGATTCTTGTATAACTTAATAAAGTTGAAATTGGTTAAATAAATGTGATGTATAAATTGATGAAGTAATGGAAAAATATATTTTGCTGTCTTATTGATCCTATCTTTTAATATATATTTTTAAAATGTATAAATATATTCATGTATAATGATAATCTGCCAAATGCTTTTGTTTTTAAAATACTTTTATTTTTCTTCTTTCAGTTCCTTGCCTCTTCTTTGTGGAAAGATAATAAATATCAAATACATTTTTGCATACTGTAAAGGATTTTGTGTGCAACATTTTGGACTATTGTTAGCAAATTGAGCTTTCATATTGTATTTGGTACCTTTTTTTTGAGAAATGCTTTGTTAATAGATTATGCTTGTTTGGACTTTGTGCTAAATGTGTTTTTCTTTCTTTTTCTTTTTCTTTCTTTAATGTAAATAAATATGGTGGCCTCTCCTTATTTCTTGTGCCAAAATGTTTTTCTTGTGCACTGAAAAAAGCTGTAGAAGGTTTTCACTCAGAAATTGCTAGTAAATTTTTTATGTACTTGAAAATTCATTTTGCAGTTTGACATACAGACAGATTTCCAAAATCCTCTCTGTACAATTACAAATAATTTAAAATAAACAATACAATTAAAAAAAAAAAATGACTCTAACTAGGGAAAAATGGCAGGATCGGCCGCATCTCCCCTCCAGGGCGTGTAAGCTTTCGTCCACTCTCGCGGGCAGGGCTTACCACGCCGCTGGACAGGCTGCCACTGCCCTGCACGCCATGGCTACCCTGCAAGTTTACCAAGCCCAGGCGTTGAAACATCTGCACAAGGGTGGCCCTGACCAAGGGGTTATGCAGGAACTCCGTGCCGCCACCGACTTCGCCCTCCGGGCGACGAAGGTCACGGCACGTTCCCTTGGCCAGGTGATGTCCACAGTGGTGGTCCAGGAGCGACACCTATGGCTGACCTTGGCCCAGATGGCAGACGTCGACAAAGCTCGCTTTCTCGACGCTCCCATCTCCCAGGGCGGCCTATTTGGCAACACCGTCGAGGACTTTGCCCAGCAGTTCTCGGCGGTCCAGAAGCAGACGGAGGTGATAAAACACATCCTGCCCCGCCGTGACAGTGCCACCACGTCCCCGGGCCCTCAACCTCCGCCTGCCCGTCGCCGAGGGCGCCCCCCTGCAGCCCCTAAAAAACCAGCTGCGTCCCCTGCCAAGGCCCACGATGCTAGATTGGCAGCTCGACGTCGACCTCCACCTCTGGCCAACGTCGAGCTGCCAAGATTGCTCTTTGGGGGACGACAACACCTACGTCCCCCCTCCCGGTGGAGGGCTGGGAGCTGCTGTGTACTCAAATGCTCAAATGACGGTACGTCTCGGCTATGCGATTCAGTTCGCCAGGCGTCCGCCCAGGTACAGAGGCGTCCTATCTACTACTGTCCACTCGGACACACATGCCGCTGTCCTGTGTGCGGAGGTTGCAGTCCTACTGGCGAAGGATGCAATCGAGCCTGTCCCTCCAGCCGAGATGAAGTCAGGGTTCTACAGTTCCTACTTCATCGTGCCCAAAAAGAGCGGTGGGTTAAGACCCATCCTGGATCTTCGAGCTCTGAATCGGTCCCTTCTCAGGCTGCCGTTCAAGATGCTCACGACGAAGCGCATGCTAACATGCATTCGTCGCCAGGATTGGTTTGCAGCTATCGACCTGAAGGATGCGTACTTTCACGTCTCGATTCTACCTCGACACAGACCCTTCCTGCGGTTTGCTTTCGAGGGTTGAGCGTATCAGTACAAAGTGCTCCCATTTGGCCTGTCCCTCTCTCCCCGTGTCTTCACGAAAGTCACGGAAGCTGCCTTGTCCCCCCTCTGGCGGATGGGCATTCGCATTCTCAACTATCTCGACGACTGGCTTCTCATAGCTCACTCGCGAGATTTGTTGTGCGAACACAGGGACCTGGTGCTCCGGCACCTCAGCCATGGGGGCCTTCAGGTCAACAGAGAGAAGAGCAAACTCTTACACGATCGAGTCCCGAGATGGGCATGGCACTGTGGCACACTCCGGATTGGCGTTTCCCCGCAGTGTTGCCGCCTGTTCAGCCCATGGTCAGACCCGGCCTTTCTTCAGGCCGAAGTCCCTCTGGGGCAAGTCTCCAGGCATCTTGTGGTTTACACGGATGCCTCCTCCACGGGTTGGGGTACTGTATGCAACGGGCAAGCAGCCTCGGGCTCCTGGACTGGACCTCGACTGCAATGGCATATCACTTGCCTAGAGTTGTTGGCTGTGCATCTTGCGCTCCGTCGCTTCCGACCGATGCTGCGCCACAAGCACATGCTTGTTCGTACCGACAGCACTGCGACCGTAGCCTATATCAACCACCAAGGTGGTCTTCGCTCCCGTCGCATGTCACAACTCGCCCGCCATCTGCTCCTGTGGAGTCAGACGTGGCTGAAATCGCTATGCGTTCACATTCCAGGAGAGCTCAACCGTGCAGCCGACCAGCTCTCACGGCAGTCCACCCATCCTGGAGAATGGCGACTCCACCCCCAGGTAGTCCAGCTGATTTGGAGCCATTTCGGCGGGGCCCAGATAGATCTGTTTGCCTCCCCCGAATCCTCCCACTGCCAGCTGTTTTACTCCCTCAGCGAGGCTCCCCTCGGCAGGGACGCGCTGGCACACAGCTGGCCTCCGGGGCCCAAGTACGCCTTTCCCCCAGTAAGCCTCCTTGCACAGACTCTGTGCAAGATCAGGGAGGACGAGGAGCAGGTTCTGCTGGTTGCGCCATACTGGCCCACCCGGACCTGGTTTCCAGACCTCATTTCCCTCACGGCAGCCCCTCCCTGGAAGATCCCCTTGAGGAAAGACCTTCTTTCTCAGGGGATGGGCACAATTTGGCACCCACACCCCGACCTATAGAACCTGCACGTCTGGCTCTTTCACAGGCCGTGATAGAGACTATCACTCAGTCTAGAGCTCCCTCTACAAGGCAGGCCTATGCACTGAGGTGGGGTCTGTTCGTCGATTGGTGCTCCTCTCGCGGAGAGGACCCACAGAGATGTCCGATTGCAGTAGTGCTTTCCTTCCTGCAGGAGAAGTTGGAGCGCAGGCTGTCCCCTTCGACTCTAAAAGTGTACACGTTGCTGCCATCGCAGCGTATCATGATGCAGTGGATGGAACATCCCTTGGTAAGCACCAACTGATCGTGAGGTTCCTTAGAGGTGCGAGAAGGGTTAATCCCCCCAGACCACACCTCGTACCCCCCTGGGATCTCTCCGTCGCCCTCCAGGGCCTACGGGAGGCCCCATTTGAGCCACTTGCGTCAGTAGAGCTAAAACATCTGTCACTTAAGACAGCGCTCCTGATCGTGCTGGCCTCCATCAAGAGGGTAAGGGACCTACAAGCCTTCTCTGTCGACGAAACGTGCCTGGAATTCGGGCCCGGCGATTCTCACGTCATCCTGAGACCCCGTCCTGGGTATGTGCCCAAGGTTCCCACCACGCCTTTCCGCGATCAGGTGGTGAACCTGCAAGCTCTGCCCCTGGAGGAGGCAGACCCGGCCTCTGCGCTGCTGTGTCCAGTTCGCGCCCTGCGTATATACGTGGACCGCACTCGGCACTTCAGACGCACCGAGCAGCTCTTTGTCTGCTTTGGAGGTCAGCAGAAAGGGAATGCTGTCTCCAAACAGAGGTTGGCCCATTGGGTGGTAGATGCCATCTCCCTGTCGTACCAAAACCAGGGAGAGCCATGCCCCTTAGGTGTTCATGCCCACTCCGCACGGAGTGTTGCCTCATCCTATGCGTTGGCTCATGGCGCCTCACTAGCAGATATCTGTAGAGCTGCGGGCTGGGCGACACCTAATACCTTCGCTAGGTTCTACAACCTTCACGTCGAGGCCATGTCCTCCCGTGTCTTAACATAGACATCAGGTGAACGGGAGACCGGCTGGTGTCGGCTTGCTGCGCCACTCCTATGGGATCCGTGTGCTATATCCCTCAGTTGTTCCCCCCGGTGAACCTTGGGTCCTCCATGCCCCGCAGTCAGGCCTAGCTGCGGAGTAGTGCCTGACTGTGCTCCGGCTGGGTCTCCTTCGCCCAGCAGGTTGTGGCAACATGTCTCAGTATGTTTCCACGGTCAGCCAGAAGGCCGCTGTTTCCCTCATATATCTCTAAAGGCTATAGATATATTGAATTACTTTCATTCCACATGTAGAGATCTCATGTGCTCCGCCCCCCCAACTCCTGCTTCAGTAACAACTGGCATCCCTGTGGGGCCCCTCTATCGGCCCGCAGGGCGTTGGGAAGGTTACGTTCATATCCGTCTGCTGACACGTCCGCCTGTCAGCACGTGGGTCTGTGCGTAACGCGGCGTCAGGGTCGTGGCCTGTTCTATGGGTCTGTTCCCATATGTAACGTCGTAGTAAACGACTGAAGGGGAACGTCTAGGTTACGTAGGTAACCCTCGTTCCCTGAAGGAGGGAACGGAGACGTTACATCCCCTGCCACGACCCTACGTCGCGCTGACACCGGGCTGCGGCTCGGCTCCTTATATACCCGTATGTACGGGGGAGTGGCTCGGCATGCAGATACCACTCGCCAATGTTCATTGGCCTTTTGAATAAGGCTCAGAGATAATTGGTCTCTCAGGTGAGTTCCCATATGTAACGTCTCCTTTACATAGGTTACCTACGAGGGTTACCTATGTAACCTAGATGTTTTGTAAACAACAAAACAACGCCCTCTGCTGTCTGACACATGGATTTACAGAGATGTCCAGTATGTATCATAATGGCTTCTCTTTGCAGCTTTACCACTGCCACTACTTTAAAATCTGAAACGAAAGAATTAAGGCACAACGTGTATGGAAAAGGTCTACTCCATATTTTGAATGAGCTCAAAATAACAATGGAATTACATAACATTTTACCACTATTCTTAAAATTGTACTGTTCTGACTTTTAGTCATTTTTAGTTTTTAATAAGTTTTGACATTTAATTTTTTTCTTAAAACACTTCCCATATCAATGACAGAAAACAGCTGTTTTCTGTTAGTTTACCTAAAAATGAAATTCTGTCATTAATTATCGTTGTGGTACACTCAATAATGGCGGCAGAGAAGAAATAGCTGAATAAAGTCGTTATTTTTGTTTCCTTTGCGCACAAAAAGTATTCTCGTAGCTTTATAGAGTTACGGTTGAACCACTGACATCACATGGACTATTTTAATGATGTCTTTACTATGTTTCTATGCGCTGACCACGGTAGTACTCTTGCTGTCTATGCAGGGTCAGAAAGCTCTCGGATTTCATGAAAAATATCTTAATATCTGTTCTGAAAATGAACAAAGGTCTTACAGGTTTGGAATGACACAAGGGTGAGTAATTAATGACAGAATTTAAATTTTTGGGTAAACTATCCGTTTAAAGCTATTAAAGGTAGGGTAGGTGATTTCAGAGAGGCTAGCAATAGCAAGCTGTCTTTGAAAGCATTAGATCCCACTCTTCCTGCATAATCACTCTGCAAAGCACAGGCAGACCAGCCTTTAAACAAAAGCGGTCTTGTTTTTGCAGCACCAGCTCTGCTCAATCACAGTTGTGTCCTGTGGCTTTAAAAGACCTCAAGACAAATACAAACCATTTTGAGAAAATTCATAAGACTAAATATAATATGAAAATTTCATTTACAACTTCCTTTTAGCATTTAGTGTTCTCATTTATTTGGTTTAACATCCTTGAAATAATGGATCATTCTACTATATCATGTTTATTGTTACAGAGACATATTGTTCTATTTGGTTTATAGGTTTCATTTCATCACTTCCTACTTCCTCATGTATATACTGAAGTGATGTGTGTCTGTATGTCAGTCCATCACTCTTTCATGTCACGCTGACATGGTGCTGCTCATCTTCCTCATCTTTACACTCTTTCTGGAGGTTCAACCTCAAAGTACAGGTAAGTCACAATTTCCATTTTTATGTGCTCCACTGCTTAGGAATAGTAGGCACATTTGTCTTTAATATCTGCAACGTTAGCTGTCAGAAGTACTGATTTTACCTACTACCAACATTTACAAAATAGTACAATTAATATTTAAAACACAAATAACAATTGCAAAACATTTTAAAATTACAGACAAAATATACACAGCTATACTCACCATATTAAGCACTTTGTAGATAAGGGGATGTGATGATGAGATGGGAATAAAATTATATTTTAGTGCTTTTGCATTTACACTATTTTAAAATGCATGCATGTGTATTTGCGTAAGTATAAATTCCATTATGTCTAAATAGCGTGTGCTGCACAGTATGTTCCTCAGCTGGTCTGTTGCAGTTGTGTTATTTCTTTCATCTGAGTTTATATAAATGCAAAGGCTAATATTATTTTTAGGTTCTTTGCAGGTTGCAGTTTTCTAGCTGCATGCATTAGATGTATGCAGTCAGAAATAACTTGAAAGGTAAAAGGTGATATGCCATAACACCAAAGAGTTAGCGGAAAAATGTCTGGGTTTTCTCTGAACTGCTACCTTTTATCTGCATTGTTTATTCTCAACCTTTGACTTGAAGGCCACCGGTTGTCCAACACAATATTTCATTATTGTCCCCATTATTGGCTATTTTCTCTGGCATTTTTGCTATATTCATGACGATGCTGCCTTTTTTTTCAAACCTTTTTTATTAACAGAAACTGGAAGTGTTAATATATTAAAAAATAAATAACTACGATTAACTTTGTGGTCAAATTTAAGATTCTGATTTGTTGTGATATTCATAAATAATTATTGATTTAATTGTTTTAGTATGAATTAAGTTAGAGGTATTAATATTTGGGATTTTTGGAAGTTTGCGGAAGTACCCAGTGGGTCCTTTGAAAACCACTTCTCTTTTATGGTAAAAAAAGAGTTTTGTTCACATAGACTCTGATTTGAGTCAGAGTAAGGGGTTTATTTTTGTACTGTAAAGTATTACAGTAAAATCTCACTGTTTAGCACTGAGCATAATTTATGGGTGACTTTTCTTCTAACAAATGACTGTGTGTGATTGCAGATGAGAAGCCGAACATTAAAGTCATCAATGACTCTCAACTTGGTCAATTTGGAGTTTTCTGTGAAATACCAGGATCAGATAATGGTGGTTATACTTGTTTTCTTTCTCTTGGAGATGAATATCCACAATTTAGAAAGACAGATTCTCATGAAATGTCTGGAAAAACACAGTGTATTTTTACAGTCTTTCAAAATGACTTTTCAATTAAACTTAAGTCAGTCAAGAATAAAGTATTGAGCTGCAGTTATTCTCCAAAAAATGCAACATCCAAACGATCATATAGTGACAAGTTCAACCTAACAGGTTTGTAATGTTAATGTTATCTTCTCATTTTCACATTAAATGTTGTTTCCAGTTTGTAAAATGCATTTTGTTTCCTCTATAGTTTTTTTCCCTGTGCAAACTCCATCACCATCAACAACAAAGGGAACATTATGTAAGTTCATCTGATATTTATGATTTATTAACTTCTGTAATGATTATTTTAGAACATGCCAAAGTTTTCTCTGCAGATTCAACACCAACTTTTTCTGCAAGTGCAACAACAATAGAGCCAAAAAGTGAGTAAACTATGAATATGAATAATATGCAAAAGTTCATATGCTGTAACACAAAATAGACATTTGTCAAAGGTGTAAAATTAGGGCTGCTTCAGTTTAGCAGCAAATTCTAAAACATTTTTTAAAAATATTTCTATTATAATGGGAAGAAGTGAATTAAATCCTTTTGTTAGATCATTTATTTAGTTCATTCGTACCACTGATTATGTGCTTGATGGTTTAGAAAGTTGTGTTTTCATGGTTGTAATGGTTTACTGTCTCTCACTTTATGCTGTTCTTTTTTAATGTGTGTATTTCTCTGAATAGCAGTTCCTTCTGTGCAAATTCAGTCATCAACCACAACAGAAGGATCAACATTATGTAAGTTCATCTTATATTTATGATTATCATGCATTATGTAATGTTGTCTATACCAGTTTCCTCTACAATTGAGGCAAATGAGATTTATAAAATAAGTAAATGAGATGCCTTTTCAAATAAAAATGAAAATATATTAATCAGCGCTTATTACAAGCTCAAGCTACTTATTGCACATATATAGTAATTTTTAATTATTTATTTCAGTATCACTGACTAGAAAAACCAGTCCTTGTTTTAAGTCCACAACAAACCACGCTGCTGGTGAGTAGCTTGTCTTTTGTTAATATAAAAAGTAATATTTTATAATATAAACTAATATAAATTATACTTGGTGAGTAGCTGAGTCATATTTCTAAATACTGAAATGTAACTAAAATTTGATAAATGCTAAAAGCGTTTTTTTTTTTTTTTTTTTTTTTTTTTTAAATAATGATATTTGTGTAATCTGAATTGATCTGTCAGTTAAGAAATGCATTTAAATAGAGCATTTTTCATAACACTAGTTTTAGTACAGCAAGTTACAAGACAACAATTAATAAAAATATTAGCAATATTGACATTTAATGAGATTTTTAACTGAATTGCTATGTATTACCCTCATTCTAGAAACTTCTCAGCCTTCACAACCCCTCAGTGTCTCAAAGGACACCATATCAGGTGTGTTGGTGTAGTACATTTCTGGTTTTGCCACACCTTTTTACTGCTAGATTATGCTGAATATTTTTAAATGTTCACAAACAATTGTATAAAGTTAACAAGTGCTAATTCTGATTTGTTGGTGACACAAAGGCATATGGTTAATCATGGTCAGTGGAGTCACAGTTCTGGCCGGACTCACTGGCATCTGCCTGTGCTGCTTCAGCAGTAAGTTCAACACGCAACACACTCATGAAGACAAAACCCACAGTATGAATATCTCATTTGTGGTTGTGATTACATTTTTAAAAACCAAACATTTAAAACATTTAATATTGTTTTAAATATACATTTATATACATTTAAAACAATGTATATCATTTTTCTGGCAGAGAATATGGGGAGGTCTGAATATTCTGAAGTGCACTATGAAGAAATGTAAGTGTTTATTTAAACTTTATAACTAAACTAAAAGGTACACAAGTTTGTTTGCTGAAAATGTGTTTCAGCAGACTCAAGGACAGCTCAGCTTATGTTAATTTAATATCTATTTATTTTATTCAGGACAATGTGTACCACCATCCCTGATGTGTCCACTGCAAAAACAATTCCAGCGACTTTAACTTAAAAACTTAAGCTTAGTAGTTGATTCTTGTATAACTTAATAAAGTTGAAATTGGTTAAATAAATGTGATGTATAAATTGATGAAGTAATGCAAAAACATATTTTGCTGTCTTATTGATCCTATCTTTTAATATATATTTTTAAAATGTATAAATATATTCATGTATAATGATAATCTGCCAAATGCTTTTGTTTTTAAAATACTTTTATTTTTCTTCTTTCAGTTCCTTGCCTCTTCTCTGTGAAAAGATAATAAACATCAAATACATAAATACATTTTTGCATACTGTAAAGGATTTAGTGTGCGACATTTTGGTCTATTGTTAGCAAATTGAGTTTTCATATTGTATTTGGTACTTTTTTTTGAGAAATGCTTTGTTAGTAGAGTATGCTTGTTTGTACTTTGTTCTGAATGTGTTTTTTCTTTCTTTCTTTTTTTTTTTTTAATGTGAATAAATATGGTGGCCTCTCCTTATTTCTTGTGCCAAAATGTTTCTCTTGTGCACTGAAAAAAAAAAAGGTGTAGAAGGTTGTCACTCGGAAATTGCTAGTAATTTTCACAAATAATAATAATCAAAAAAACACAACTAATACATTAAAATGTAATTATTTTGAAGCTGAAAGACTGAAATAGCATTTTCTTGTAAAATGTAGGCCTACTTTTTTATTTACAACCTCCAAAATTCACTTTGCAGTTTGACATACAGACAGAATTCTAAAATCTTTTCTGTACAATTAACAAATAAATTAAAATAAACAATACAATTTAAAAAAATTACTCACACTGGGGAAAAATATCTATTAAGCTGCAATAAGTCAAATTTGTCAGGAAGGAACTACAATTTTGTAAACAACATAGAAGAAGATACGATGACAGCGCCCTCTGCTGTCTGACACACGGATTTACAGAGATGTCCAGTATGTATCATAATGGCTACTCTTTGCAGCTTCACCACTGCCACTGCTTCAAAATTTGAATTTACTCCATGTTTTGAATGAGCTCAAAATAACGATGGAATTACATAACATTTTACCACTATTCTTAAAATTGTACTGTTTTGACTTTTAGGATTTTTTTTTAGTTTTTAGTAAGTTTTTACCTTTTTTTTTTTTCTTTTCTTAAAACACTTCCCATATCAATGACAGAAAACAGCTGTTTTCTGTTAGTTTACCTAAAAATGAAATTCATGGTCATTAATTACTCACCCTTATGTCGTTGTTCATCATCGTTGTGGTACACTCAATAATGGTGGCGGACTGTCCTGGGAGAGAAGAAATCGTTGAATAAAGTCGTTATTTTTGTTTTCTTCATGCACATAAAGTATTCTCGTAGCTTTATAAAATTACGGTTGAACCACTGACATCTCATGGACTATTTTAACTTGCGTTGACCACGGTAGTACTCTTGCTGTCTGCGCAGGGTCAGAAAGCTATTACAGGTAGGGTAGGTGATTTCAGCGAGGCATAATCACTCTCCAAAGCACAGGCAGACCAGCCTTTAAACAAAAGAGGTCTTGTTTTTGCAGCTTCAGCTCTGCTCAACCACAGTTGTGTCCTGTGGCTTTAAAAGACCTCAACACTTCAGACAAAAACAAACTATTGTGAGAAAATCTTTAAGACTTAAATGATATTCAGAACTTACCTTCCCATCAGAAAAAAACACAATGTTTGTTTTCTCATTTATTTATTGTTGGATATTATTGTTGGATATCCTTGAAGTAACTGATATTGAACTAATGAACTAATGAAGATATTGTACCGTTTGGTTTATAGGTTTCCTTTCATCGCTTTCTACTTCCTCATGTATATACTGATGTGGTGTGTGTCTGTATGTCAGTCCATCACTCTTTCATGTCACGCTGACATGGTGCTGCTCATCTTCCTCATCTTTACACTCTTTCTGGAGGTTCAACCTCAAAGTACAGGTAAGTCACAATTTCCATTTTTATGTCCTCCTCTGCTTCAGAATAGTAGGCACATTTGTCTTTATTATTTGCAACATTAGCTGCTACTACCAACATTTACAAAATAGTACAATCAATATTTAAAAACCAAATAACAATTGCAAAACATTTAATAATTACAGACAAAATATGCACAGCTATACTCGCTATATCAAGCACTTTGTAGATAAGAGGATGTGATGGTGCAGGAATAAAATTATATTTCAGTGCTTTACACTATTTTAAAATGCATACATGTGTATTTGTGTGAATTCTATTATGTCTAAATAGCGTGTGCTGTATGTTTCTCAGCTGGCATGTTGCAGTTATTTTAGTTCTTTGTTCTGAGTTTATGTAAACACAAAAGCAAAAAACAATGTTATTTTTAGATTCTTTGCAGGTTGCAGTTTTCTTCTAGTTACATGCATGAATTAGAAGCATGTAGTCAGAAATAACTTGTAAAGGTTATATGCCACAACACCAAAGAACTGAAGACTGTCTGGGTTTTTCTCTGGTATTTCTGCTATATTCATGATGATGTTGCTTTTTTTCAAACCTTTTATTAACAGAAATTGGAAGTGATATATTAAAAATAATTAGCTACGATTAACTTTGTGACAAGATTCAACATTCTGATTTGTTGTGTTATTCATTAATACTTAGTATACAGATGTATAGATATATTTTTTTTTTATATTTTGGCTTTTTTGGAAGTTTGCTCAAGCACAGCACAGCTGAAACATGATGCACAAGACTCTGATTTGAGTCAGAGTAAGGGGTTTATTTTTGTACTGTAAAGTATTACAGTAAAATCTCACTGTTTAGCACTGAGCATCATTTATGGGTGACTCTTCTTCTAACATGTGTGTGGCACAAGGATTTACAGAGATGTCCAGTATGTATCATAATGGCTTCTCTTTGCAGCTTTACCACTGCCACTACTTCAAAATCTGAAACGAAAGAATTAAGGCACAATGTTTATAGAAAAAGTCTACTCCATGCTTTGACTAAGCTCAAAATAACAATGGAATTACATAACATTTTACGACTATTCTTAAAATTGTACTGTTCTGAATTTTAGTAATTTTTTTTTTTAGTTTTTAGTAAGTTTTGACATTTTGACAACTGTTTTCTGTTAGTTTATCTAAAAATGAAATTCTGTCATTAATTACTCACCCTTATGTCGTTGTTCATCATCGTTGTGGTACACAAAAAAGCTAGCTTTATAAAGTTACGGTTGAACTACTGACATCTCATGGACTATTTTAACTATGTCTTTACTATGTTTCTATGCGTTGACCACGGTAGTACTCTTGCTGTCTATGCAGGGTCAGAAAGCTCTCGGATTTCATGAAAAATATCTTAATATCTGTTCTGAAAATGAACGAAGGTCTTACAGGTTAGGAATGACACAAGGGTGAGTAATTAATGGCAGAATTTAAATTTTTGGGTAAACTATCCGTTTAAAGCTATTAAAGGTAGGGTAGGTGATTTCAGAGAGGCTAGCAATAGCAAGCTGTCTTTGAAAGCATTAGATCCCACTCTTCCTGCATAATCACTCTGCAAAGCACAGGCAGACCAGCCTTTAAACAAAAGCGGTCTTGTTTTTGCAGCACCAGCTCTGCTCAATCACAGTTGTGTCCTGTGGCTTTAAAAGACCTCAAGACAAATACAAACCATTTTGAGAAAATTCATAAGACTAAATATAATATGAAAATTTCATTTACAACTTCCTTTTAGCATTTAGTGTTCTCATTTATTTGGTTTAACATCCTTGAAATAACAGATCATTCTACTATATCATGTACAGAGACATATTGTTCTATTTGGTTTAGGTTTCCTTTCATCACTTCCTACTTCCTCATGTATATATTGATGTGGTGTGTGTCTGTATGTCAGTCCATCACTCTTTCATGTCACGCTGACATGGTGCTCCTCATCTTCCTCATCTTTACACTCTTTCTGGAGGTTCAACCTCAAAGTACAGGTAAGTCACAATTTCCATTTTTATGTCCTCCACTGCTTAGGAATAGTAGGCACATGTGTCTTTAATATCTGCAACGTTAGCTGTCAGAAGTACTGATTTTACCTACTACCAACATTTACAAAATAGTACAATTAATATTTAAAACGCAAATAACAATTGCAAAACATTTTAAAATTACAGACAAAATATACACAGCTATACTCACCATATTAAGCACTTTGTAGATAAGGGGATGTGATGATGAGATGGGAATAAAATTATATTTTAGTGCTTTTGCATTTACACTATTTTAAAATGCATGCATGTGTATTTGCGTAAGTATAAATTCCATTATGTCTAAATAGCGTGTGCTGCACAGTATGTTCCTCAGCTGGTCTGTTGCAGTTGTGTTATTTCTTTCATCTGAGTTTATATAAATGCAAAGGCTAATATTATTTTTAGGTTCTTTGCAGGTTGCAGTTTTCTAGCTGCATGCATTAGATGTATGCAGTCAGAAATAACTTGAAAGGTAAAAGGTGATATGCCATAACACCAAAGAGTTAGTGGAAAAATGTCTGGGTTTTCTCTGAACTGCTACCTTTTATCTGCATTGTTTATTCTCAACCTTTGACTTGAAGGCCACCGGTTGTCCAACACAATATTTCAGGGCCCCATTATTGGCTATTTTCTCTGGCATTTTTGCTATATTCATGACGATGCTACCTTTTTTTTTCAAACCTTTTTTATTAACAGAAACTGGAAGTGTTAATATATTAAAAAATAAATAACTACGATTAACTTTGTGGTCAAATTTAAGATTCTGATTTGTTGTGATATTCATTAATAATTATTGATTTAATTTTTTTAGTATGAATTAAGTTAGAGGTATTAATATTTGGGATTTTTGGAAGTTTGCGGAAGTACCCAGTGGGCCCTTTGAAAACCACTTCTCTTTTATGGTAAAAAAAGAGTTTTGTTCACATTAGTTTAGTGCTGTCAATGGGTATCTTGTTTTAAAATATGAGCCTTTATAATGTAATATTTTATAGTTTTTTCTGACCAATGAATTTTCCTTGTGTTTAGCAGCTTATTTTTACAACTAATATTTGATGTATTGTTAACTGAAGGTTTATTGTATTTCTCTTGCAGCATTCTCTGATCAGTCCTGGCTGACAGCATCTCCAACATCAATTCAGAAAGATTCAAGCACAGCACAGCTGAAACATGATGCACAAGACTCTGATTTGAGTCAGAGTAAGGGGTTTATTTTTGTACTGTAAAGTATTACAGTAAAATCTCACTGTTTAGCACTGAGCATCATTTATGGGTGACTTTTCTTCTAACAAATGACTGTGTGTGATTGCAGAAGAGAAGCCGAACATTAAAGTCATCAATCACTCTCAACTTGGTCAATTTGGAGTTTTCTGTGAAATACCAGGATCAGATAATGGTGGTTATACTTGTTTTCTTTCTCTTGGAGATGAATATCCACAATTTAGAAAGACAGATTCTCATGAAATGTCTGGAAAAACACAGTGTATTTTTACAGTCTTTCAAAATGACTTTTCAATTAAACTTAAGTCAGTCAAGAATAAAGTATTGAGCTGCAGTTATTCTCCAAAAAATGCAACATCCAAACGATCATATAGTGACAAGTTCAACCTAACAGGTTTGTAATGTTAATGTTATCTTCTCATTTTCACATTAAATGTTGTTTCCAGTTTGTAAAATGCATTTTGTTTCCTCTATAGTTTTTTTCCCTGTGCAAACTCCATCACCATCAACAACAAAGGAAACATTATGTAAGTTCATCTGATATTTATGATTTATTAACTTCTGTAATAATTATTTTAGAACATGCCAAAGTTTTCTCTGCAGATTCAACACCAACTTTTTCTACAAGTGCGACAACAGTAGAGCCAAAAAGTGAGTAAACTAAATGTGACACAACAATTGTGATGATTTCTTCTTTTTCAACAACTTTGAATAGTAAGTTCTTAATATTTCAGCAACTCAGGTTACAGACTCCAGTACTCGTTATGAGACCACAATAAACTCTACAACTGGTGAGCACCTTATTTATTAAGATTAAATTTTATGTTTAAGAATTTTGTAACAACTCCGATAGCATTTAAAGGGATTATAAAGATGTTCTCACGGTAAAAACCCCTTTAGGACACATGTGTTGGGAGTTCTGATGAGATGTTTTTCCCTGCATTCATGAGGATCTGAAACACGAAGTTTCATTCTATTTGCCCTCAGAATTGAGGAACAGTTTGTAGATTCAGCTACAGCCCTCATGACATTAAAGACTTTATCATGTGATATAGCATTTAAAAATATATATATAACTGTGGAAATATAATATTCTGGTTTAGAACAGATAAACACAGGTCAAGGGGCCAAACAAAGGAATGTTAAAAAGATTTGAGGGTGTGAACTTTAAGGAAGTAGATCAGTATTTGGTCATTCTGAGGTGAAGTAGTCAGATATATCAAAACTACTAAATATCACATCCTCTGCAAATAACCTACAATTATTCATAAATATGTAAGTACATGCTCAAAGTCAAAAATATGCTAAGTATCTGAACTAAATAAGAAATTATGGAAATAAGAAATATGTTTATTTACTAATTGTTTCATGGACATTGTTTGATGGTAGGCTACACTGTAGAAACTACTCATACCACTTCACAAGCTCTCAATGTTACGTGGAACACAACAGCAGGTGAGTTACTGCACTAAACTTGTGAGTTACTGCACTACAGTGAAGGTTGTTGTTGGAACAGATGCTGTTGTTAAAGGTACACTGTGTAACTTGTTTTTGTTCATGATTTACAAAATTGACATAATAGGCAAGAACATAATGAATCCATCTTCCAAAACGTTTTTTTTTTGTCTTATCCTGAATCACTACCATGCACCTATAATAAGAGTTTATATTCGGACTATTTTATGACAAGGCGTCATGCGAATATTCCGCTCGATTGAAAATTTTCAACTTGCGCGGAAGACGCGATATCACGCGTTCGCGGCAATCACGTCACCCAATTCGCGTCATTCGCGTCGCCCGGCATTGACTTTGAATGTAATCTACTCGCGCAAAAAATTAAATTCGCTTTTGGTGTGAGCACACACCATTAGACGAAGCAGGACGCCCAACTACTGCGGACAAGCTGAGTACCTGCGTGACTCGCCATATACTGTACAGTACATAAAGTAGCTCCGGCTACTAGTGTTCTTCCGCAAGACGCATGCAGTTTTGTTTATCAACTGCTAGAGCACCGAAAGTTACATATTGTACCTTTAAAGGAATAGTTCACCCAAAAATAAAGCTGAAAATGTACTCACACTCAGGCCACCCAAGATGTAGATGAGTTTGTCTTCTCATCAAAGAGTTCTGGAGGAGTTTAGCACTGCATCACTTACTCACCAATGGATCCTCTGCAGCGAATGGGTGCTGTCAGAATGAGAGTCCAAACAGCAGATAACAATTTCACAATAATCCACAAATAATCCACAGCACTCCAGTACATCAGTTAGCATCTTGTGAAGTGAAAACTGTGTATTTGTAAGAAACAAATCTACCATTAAGGCGTTTTACAGTTGCTTCTAGACAAAATAGTCCTTTGTAACCCTGGTGAAAAAAACAGCATATGCTGCTGGGATGCTGGTTAGGTAGGATTTGATGCTGGTTTATGCTGGTCCTTAGTTGGTCATGTTGCTGGTCAAGGACCAGCATAAACCAGCAACGGACCAGCATAAACCAACAAAGGACCAGCATAAACCAGCTAAGGACCAGCTTAAACTAGCATCAAAACCTACCTACCAGGATATGCTGTTTTTTTCAACAGGGAATATTGCTTTCGTCAGTGAAAAATTGTCTCCCCTGAATTAGGAGAGAAATATACTATTTACAAGCAAAAACAGTCCAAAACAGTTCTAAACAAATATGGTGGTGAGTTGTGATGTGAGAGGACAACAGGGTTGGACATTTTCACTAGAAGAAGTATTATTATGGATAATGGACTGGTATTTTGGTCAGAAGTGACAGTTTGAACTTAAAACACTTTAATGATCAGTTTGTTTTTTTAGAAACATGCAGCTTTTCACTTCACAAGATGATAATTGATGGACTGGGGTGGTTTGGATTACGTGTGGATTATTGCAATGTTTTGATCAGCTGGACTCTCATTCTGATGGCACCCATTCACTGCAGAGGATCCATTGGTGAGCAAGCGATGTGATGTTAAATCCTTCAAATCTGTTCCGATGAAGAAACAAACTCAGTTGCATCTTGGATAGCCTGAGCGTGAAACATTTTCAGTAAATTTTCATTTTGGGATGTTAGAGTGTTTAAAAATATCTATTCCTGCATGTCAACTTTTTAGTTCTCAACATTTCAACTCCTGGTAAACATGCTGGCCATAGAACACCAACAATAAGTAAGTATCAACAGTCAGTTTAAATCAATTAATCACTGCAACTGAAAACTTTCCAAATAGTGATCATTTGGTCTGATTTCTTCCTAAGACAAAAAAACATGGCTCATCATGATACTGGCAGCCACCAGCGGAGGGGTTTTCCTGGCCGGACTCATGGGAATCTCCCTGTGCTGCATCAGTACGTTACCTACACATGTGAATATACAATAGACTGCCTTTTTTAATATCCAGTTTGCAGCACAAAACATTAATGCACTGGTATGATATATTTTACTAGGACGGCAACCAAGGAAGAAAAGGTGAGACTTTTCTAGTAAGTATGCTGTGTGTTAAAAACTAAAAATAGAAACTAAAAATAATGTTTGTACTTTTATTATGTTAAGCCCTATGAATACTTCTGTAGCAGCCATTTCCCAAACCCCAGGTAAATTATAATCATTTATACTAATTATTATGTTATGCATATTATGAGCAGGTTATGTTCATAAGATTAATTAGAAAAAATAAAATATTTCAATAGTGCATCATTATTAAATGTATTTCTAATGTATCAGATGATATTGACACCAACGAGGAACATTTGGAAGA
This sequence comes from Cirrhinus mrigala, assembly GCA_036247105.1. Classification (NCBI taxonomy): domain Eukaryota; kingdom Metazoa; phylum Chordata; class Actinopteri; order Cypriniformes; family Cyprinidae; genus Cirrhinus; species Cirrhinus mrigala. Next base: position 6,660,678 of record CM070017.1, on the reverse strand, counting down.
AAATGAGGTGTGTATAAAGACGTGACAATGAGACTTTCCAGTGTTTACAACCACCACTTTAATTGTCAATTTATTTATCTTTATGTATAATTTTTTCACATGTTGTATATTTATTTGCTTTCTTTGCTCTTCAGATGAAACTGTACCACGTGTACTGCACCATCCCTGACGTCTCCGCAGACACTCATGAGTTATATAGTCTGGTACAAATGCCAAACCATCCTCTACCAGTTTAATTTTTTATCTATTATATTATAATAATTAAACCTATTAACATTAAAAGAGAATTTCAATGTGGGTGTTTCACTTTCAGTCTAACCATTTTGTTTTTAAAATAATCCAAAACAAGAAGCAATGTCAGAAAAAACTATATTGTTGGTCTGTTATTGGCATCTTCATCACTGATGTACATTACTAAAAAAAAAAAAAACACTTACTGTTTTGTGTGACATATTCAGTGGTTTTATTGTATGTTTCCGGTCAGTATGTAGTCACACTACAGTACATATTTACCCTGTTTCTCACTTCTCTCTTGTTTCTCAGATCAGTGAGAATGTGTGATTTAAAACAACATTTTGACCGCATGGTTTTAGTCATTACATCCTTGTATTTGTGCACTGTTGCTCTTTGAAAAAGACAAAAGATGTCAAACATTACTCCAGTCTTGTTTTGACCTTATTATTATATTAAGAAAATACATTTACAGCTAAAACCCATGAGGTGGTCTTTATGAGACAGTCTTACTAAGAAGCTGTTCTTTAGCTTTTATTTATTTTTATTTTTTTTAATCAAGTAGGATTATTTAAAAAAAGGTCAATGTAGTTGTTAAAAGGTAAAAAAAATAAATAAATAAAATAAAACAGAAATTTACAATATTCATGTAAGTGTGATCTTGTCTCTTACGTTGTTTACATATGCTGTGAAAAGTTATTTTATTATGTCAGATGAGTGTGACCCTGGACCACAAAACCAGTTTTAAGTAGTGGTTAAATCATTAGGATACTAAGTAAATATCATGTTCCACAAAGATATTTTGTAAATATCCCACTGTAAATATATCAAAACTTTTTTGATTGGTAATATGCATTGCTAAGAACTTAATTTGGACAACTTTAGAGGTGATTTTCTCAATATTTTGATTTTTGTGCACCCTCAGATTGCAGATTTTCAAATAGTTGCATCTCTGCCACATTTTGTTATGTCCTAACAAACCAGCTTTCAGATAATGTATAAATCTCAATTTCAGAAAATTGACCCTTATTACTGGTTTTCTGATCCAGGGTCACATATGTGAAGTTTCACCATGACTATAACCATAACAGAACAATTAAATTAACACAAAACAATTCATCACTTGCTTGAAGTTTTGTGCACAGTACAACATCAAATAAAAAACAGCTTTAATGAAAAATAACTGGAAAATGAACACTGTTTTAAAGCAAATGAATCATGTAGTGTAGACTGTAGGCTGTCATAGTGGTTTAAAGGCACCACATGTATTTCCTTTTCGTCATTGTTTTATTTCACAAACCCAAAGCTTGCAAGACTACATTTGAGCACCAAATGTTGCATGGATTAAAAGCAGAATACATGACCAACCCACAAGCTTCCCACTGTGGTATCCGTTTCTTGTATGTGCAATTAGTAAAATTGCACAAAACTAAAATAGTGACACTGGTTAGCTGAGTTGATCTGTTTACAATTAAATACACTTTAAAACTATGTGACCCTGGACCACAAAACCAGTCGTAAGTAGCAATAGCCAATAATACATTGTATGGATCAAATTTATCAATTTTTCTTTTATGCCAAAAATCATTAGGATATTAACTAAATATCATGTTCCATGAAGATATTTTGTAAATTTCCTACCGTAAATATATCAAAACTTATTTTTTGATTAGTAATATGCATTACTAAGATCTTCATCTGGACAGTGAAAACGGAGTGAGTGAAATGAGAGGCGAGCGGATCTATTCGCAAGCTTTTATTAAGGGGACGAGACAGATACATGGTCAAAGACAGGCAGGGTCGAAACAACAGCAAACAGGTATGTCAAAGGCGAGACGAGAGAATAATCCTAGAAAACGCGCTAGAGTCCAGTAGGCAGGCGGCGAGACAGACGAAAACGAGAAGACCAGGCGAGAGAACTAAACACTGGAAACTTGGAAACTAGGAATGCTAACAATAGAAACACAACAACAATACTCCGTGATTTGTAAGGGGAAAGACCGGGGCTTTTATAGGGCGCCTGATTGGTCACATGTGTTGACGCAATCAGCGTGATGGGTGATGGGAGTAGTAGTCCGGGGTGTAGTACAACAGTCAGTGTGTAATGATAAGGTGAGAGCGACATCTGGTGGTGAGCGGTCCGCAGAACACCGACCAGATTCGTAACATAGCCCCCCAAGGCTTCCAGACGCTCCAACAGAAAAACAGTCCTGGGGAGCGGTGGGAGGACCAGGAGACTGAGGCAGAACCGGCAAGGCAGAAGCCTTCCAGGGCGGAGCAGGAGGCGCAGGAGCCCTCCAGGGCGGAGCCGGAGGCAGAGCAGGAGGCGCCGGGGCCCTCCAGGGCAGAGCAGGAGGCGCGGGGGCCCTCCAGGGCAGAGCAGGAGGCGCGGGAGCCCTCCAGGGCGGAGCCGGAGGCCGAGCATGAGGCGCAGGAGCCCTCCAGGGCGGAACAGGAGGCAGAGCAGGAGGCGCCGGGGCCCTCCAGGGCAGGGCAGGAGGCGCAGGGGCCCTCCAGGGCAGAGCAGGAGGCGCAGGGGCCCTCCAGAGCAGAGCAGGCACCCGCGTCAAGGACTGGGACCTGGGGAGAGCAGGGATAGAGGAGACAAACAGAATAGGGAGAGAAGCAGAGAGTCCAAAGGATAACGCCCCCTCCATAAGAGGTTCTACAGCTGATGCTGACACCTCTGGAGGCACTGGCGCAGCTTCCCTGATGGGGAAGGCCTCTGGAGCTGACTCGTGGTCAGACGGGACCTCTGGAGCAGACTTGGGACCAGACGGGACTTCTGGAGCAGACTTGAGACCAGACGGGACCTCTAGAGCGGACTTGAGACCAGACAGGACTTCTGGAGCAGACTTGAGACCAGACGGGACCTCTGGAGCGGACCTGAGATCAGACGGGACCTCTGGAGCAGACTGGAGACCAGGCGGGACCTCTGGAGCAGACTTGAGACCAGACGGGACCTCTGGAGCAGACTGGAGACCAGACGGGACCTCTGGAGCAGACTGGAGACCAGACGGGACCTCTGGAGCAGACTTGTGAAGTGACGTGACCTCTGGGGCAGACTTGTGAACAGACATGATCTCAGGAGCAGACTTGTGAAGAGACGTGACCTCAGGAGCACAGTGTGCAGCCCACACACACCAAATGGCAACCGCCATCAAGGGAAGAGTAGCAGCGGGTGACAGGGTCTCTTTACTGGAGGGTTTAGAAGGTGTTGATGCCACTGGGAGGCTGGCTGCCCGTACTGACACCAGTGGTGGGTCCAGTACGCTGGCCATCATGACAGGCCGTGCCCCTGGGATGTCAGACGAGACATAGCGAGGCTCTGGGCGGTCAGACGAGACATGGCGAGGCTCAGGACAGACAGACGAAACGTGACGAGGCACTGGGCGGTCTGACGTGACATGACGGGGCTCTGGAAGGTTAGACAAGACGTGACTTGGCTCTGGACAAATAGACGAGACATGACGAGGCACTGGGAGGTCTGATGAGATATGGCGAGGCTCTGGGCCGTCAGGCGGGACGTGACTCGACTCTGGGCGACTAGCCGGGACATGACTTGACTCAGAAACAACAGCAATAACTTGACTTGGCTCAATAAGTGCTGCTGTGACTTGACCTGACGCGTGAAGTCCAGCGGTGATTTGACTTGGCCTATGAAGATCAACGGTGACTTGACCTGATTCATGGAGATAGATAGTGACTTGACTTGACTCATGAAGACCAGCAGTGACTTGACTTGGCTCGAGGAGATCGGCTGTGAATTTGCTTGACTCAGGAATCACGGCTGTGACTTTGCCTGACTCAGGAACCATGGCTGTGACTTTGCTTGACTCAGGAGCCACGGCTGTGACCTTGCTTGACTCAGGAACCGCTTCAAGAAGGCCATGATGGGTGCAGAACATAACATGAACAGGCGCTGGCGCTGGCGTGGCTGACGTGGCGTTAGTGGGTGCTGACGTGGCTGATGTGGCGTTAGCGGGCGCTGGCGTGGCTGGCGTGGAGGCCATCTTGGCGACAGGCTCAGGCGTGGCGGCCATTTTGTGCAGAGGCTTTGGGCTCTCAGGTGAGACCTTGCTTGACCCAGGAAACGTGGCTTTAACTTGACTTGACTCAGGAAACGCAGCTGTAACTTGACTTGTCTCGGAAACTTAACTTGACTTGACTCAGGAAACACAGCTGCAACTCGACCTGACTCAGAAACTTGGAAACTAGGAATGCTAACAATAGAAACACAACAACAATACTCCGTGATTTGTAAGGGGAAAGACCGGGGCTTTTATAGGGCGCCTGATTGGTCACATGTGTTGACGCAATCAGCGTGATGGGTGATGGGAGTAGTAGTCCGGGGTGTAGTACAACAGTCAGTGTGTAATGATAAGGTGAGAGCGACATCTGGTGGTGAGCGGTCCGCAGAACACCGACCAGATTCGTAACAGACAGCTTTAAAGGAGATTTTCTCAATATTTTAATTTTTTTTAATTTCAATTTTTCTTATGACTGGTTTTGTGGTCCAGTGTCACATATATACAATCATATATAAATGATCTGCATGTGAACAGATTATTTTGTTGCATTTCCAAACTGTTTTTTGTCAGCTTTGATTAGGTAGTTGATTTAAAACTGTGATATCTAAGCCTGGAAATGAGGTCATGTATTATTTTAAATGAAAATGAATGAAAATTCGTTTTCAAAAATTAAAATTCTGTCATTAATTATCATGTCGTTCCAAACCTGCAAGACCTTTGTTCATCTTCGGAACACAAATTAAGGTATTTTTTATGAAATCCGAGCGCTTTCTGACCCTGCACAGACAGCAATGTAAATGACACGTTCAAGGCTCAGAAAGGTACCAAGAACATCGACAAAATGGTCCATATGATCAGTGGTTCAACCTTATTTTTATGAAGAAACTGCTTTATTCAACAATTCTTCTTTCCTGAGTCTTACGCCATTATATATGGTTTCCTGTAACCTTGTGCTACTTCGTAATTACCCTTAGTTTGAGTCTTATTCTGTCTGTTCTCACACTCGCTGTAATGAAGTTCTTCACCTTCATGATTGTTCAGCTTCTTGTGGAGGTTCAGTCCTACAGTAAGTAATTTAATTTATCTTCTTAAAAACTTTAATTTTTAACATTAATTTTTTGGTTAAGCTTCATTGTCTAGAATATTTCTGCATGTCTAAAACTGAAGATTAATATGTATACAGAAATATTTGAATAACTATGAAGCATGTGAAGGTCTTATTCAAATGAATTAAAAGTCTCAGCCAGAATATGAACCTCGTTCATTTAATGTTGCACTTGTAAACATGGTCAATTAAGAGATAGCAATTGATCTGTTTTGGGTTGTTGCAGAATTTCTTAAAGTCAAAGTATCTCCAGATGTCATAAGAGAGTCCAGCTCAGTGAAGATCAGCTGTGAGACGCCATACATTTTAGTGAATTGGTGTTATTTCTACACCAACAGAGAAGAGAAGAATATAAAAGTCAGTTCATCATGTGAGCTCGAGCTCACTGGTGCTGAAGTGCTCAGATGGGCAGCTGTAAAATCACCTGTATCACTCAACATTTACTGTTACTACACAATACATGTGTTAAACATACCATCATCTGAGTCTCCTCCTGCCACAGTGACGGTTCTAGGTGAGATATTTCACTACTGTTCATCTGTGTTAGAAACTGTCACTGCAATGTTTTTAATAACTGTGGATTATTTCTCCTCAGATGCACTTCAGAAACCAATCATCAGTGTTAGTAAAGATGATGACTTGCTCATGATGATAGCATGTAGAATACCACCTTCAGTCAGAGCTGATTTCAACTGTAGTCTCTTTTTCTTGTTGTTTCGTGTAAAATATTTCATTTGCTAGAGATTCTTCTTTGAGAGACATAAATCTGTCTGATGAAGGTCACTTAATCACTTTTCTCAAAAACAAATGACTATTTACCTACTTGTATTTGTCCATTATGTGATAGTCTCAACAGCGACCGCTACTGGTAAAGCTTTGACAACAGCCACAAAATCAAGTGAGTAATATGGAGTGAATTTTGTGCCAATATTCATCAAACTAATTCAGCGTTTTGCAAATAAACACAATCTGCTTTGCAAAGAAAAACCACAACTTTCGAACAAACGCAAAGTGATTTGCAAATACAAGACAAATATATGTATTGTGTGTTACAACTGTGAGACTCAGTTGCCTTTTTATGGGGAAACTTGCCTGGATTTTCTCACAAATGCGTACAGGCAGATTTTCTCACAAATGCAATTGAGCAACTTCCTTTTCCAAAAAAACAGCAGATGGCGCTGTCGGTCCATTTACGCTAGTCTTCTGAGACCCGAAACACCCTTACCTTTTCAGGGAATACAGCAGACATACATGTTTTCACAAAGTGACCCTATACTACAATGTCAGTGAAATTCACAATAAGTGCTGTAAAGCTGTTAACATGATTGATTTTTTCAAAAATCAGTAGAGGCATGGCTACCCTCTTTTGGATCACGGGATATAGAATATATACATATGTTGATACAATTGTTCAACATTCAAAAAAACGCGGGGGTATAATAACAATATATCATGTCACAATACATTGTAATACTAAAATGCCGACATGGGTGAAGACACACTTTGGGCAGCAAGGACTCTTCTTGGAGTGACTCAGATGAGGAATGTTTGCATTTTGAGGAGCCACTAATATAATTCCTGACAGTAGCTTTTGATTCTTAACTTCATGAGTTAAAATGTTGCTCGGATATATATAAAAAGCTACATATTTTTAGATGGATTTTTCCAAACAGGCTATTGTCAGACTCGTCTTTCCATAGCTGAATCACAATAAAGCTCACCTGAACTTAAACTAGTTTGATTATAGTAGCCTATTTGTAGAATTTGATTAGCCTGCTAGGTTGTTTATGTGTAGTTTTATACTTATACTTTATACTATGTTTCTCTCCACTGTAGGCTATGTCTCAACATAAATAGCAGAACGACAATAAATCTTACTTTTAATGTAAAAATAAAATTCAAAACGCTTTTATTGTTGGTACACAGTTGTCGCTATCCACAATACATTTGCATTTTAGTATTACAATATATTGTGACATGATATATTGTTATTATACTCCTGCGTTGTTCTGAATGTTGAACAATTGTATCAACATATGTATATATCCCATGATCCAACAGAGGATAAGAAGTATGGCGAATGGATCAGTTTTTATAGGGAAGGACTGCATAGTTAAATGTTTAGCCATGTCTCTACTGATTTTTGAACTAATCAATCATGTTAACAACTTTACAGCATTTATTGTGAATTTCACTGACATTGTAGAATAGGGTCGCTTTGTGAAAACATATCAACGGTGATCATTTGTGAGAGAATCAAGGCAAGTTTCCTCATATTTGAAAGTTGAGTTTTTCTTTGCAAAGCAGATTGTGTTTATTTGCAAAATGCTGGATTAGTTTGATGAATATTGGCACAAAATTCACTCCATAGGAGTAACCTTACATATACCTGTAGAGGATTCTCATAGTAGAGCATTTCTGATATTGTTATGTTATATTATTGTATTTTGTGCTTAATTTTAATAGCAGTACTAAGCATAATTTTATTTCCAAGTTAAGTTAACAATGTAACATTGTTGAATCCTGTTTTATGTCTTAACAGTTTTAACAGTGACCTCTACTGGTGAAGCGTTGACAACATCCAAAAAAATGAATTTTGCTATTAAAATAAAACATACTTGACAAGGATAGAAATATTTTGCTCATTTTACTTTAAACTTCTTCAGTGTAAAAAAGTTTATGGATTGGTCAGTTAAAGCATTTTGCAGACAGATATTGTCATATCAGTAAACCGTATTGTCTCTGGCAACTGATTTATTCCATACACACTCTGACACAATGTTGATTCTGTCAGCTGTTTCCACAGCAGCCTCGACTTTCATCAGAAAGACAGAAATTTGTAGGCCTTTATTTTTACTTTGTATGACAGAACATTAAATCTGTGTTAAATGTTAAAGAATATGAATCTTTTTCCTGACAGGAAATCTGATAGATCTGATATCTGACAGAAAAACTGATGTCTGTAATCATTATGCAATCACTGAGTTTTTACTCTTATTATGATTTAATCTGAGATGTTCTGTTGCAGCTGTTCCTCATACTGTTCACACTCATTCTGAATGTTGTTCATTCACTCACAACACAAAACAAAACAGCTATTCTGAATATTTGATAAACAAAAATGATCATATCATGGTGCATATTAATTTAAAATAAACGTAAGAGAAACTGCACATACTCATCAGATTTTGTGTAATTAAATGTATTCCCTTATTGCAATATAAACATGGATTATTATTTTTTCTTTTGACAGACTCATGGGTTAATTTCTGTCTGAACTCATAGGATTCATCTGTCTGTGCTGCTTTACCAGTAAGTACAATGTACAGGTTTGGTTGTGCATGAACTGAACTTCATGATGTAGAAACATAAAATAGTCTGTATCTCTGCAGGTTCTGCTGATGTTCTCACAGAGCTGAACTACACCTCCTGCCAGATGGAAACAACATCTTTTTTGGTTCACTTTCCTTTTCTGTTTCCTCTTTCATTCATTTGATGGACTAACATTTATAAAGTACTAAATATTAAATCTAATTCAGTCCATACTTACATAATTCTTCACTGAACCATTTGAGCTTACACATTGCTGTCAACATGCACACAAATCCCAATAATAAAGTTGATAGTTGAGAGTTGAACTTAAAAATTAGTGTCATACTTTTTTTTTTTTTTTTTTTTTTAAAGTTGTTTCAATGATCTGATTTTTTTGTTCTTTTTTTGCATTGAGGAGCAAACATTTAGCTAATAAAGTGACCACTGAGTGTACATCTGTGTGAGTGTAAAATCACTGACCTATTCATTATGTTATGCTATAAAAATGAGAGAGAATGCATCAGAAGAAAACGCATATTTTGCTTTCTTGATGGAACAGCAGGTGAGAAGCCTGTTGCTTTACTAAAGAAATGAACTGACGGAGAGTTAATTTAGTGAAGGTTTCGTCAGACTGATTCAAACTTGTAACTTCTGAGTTTGAGAGTATTTAAAAAAAAAAATATTAAAACAACTATTACAGTCATTCGTTCATAAATCCCTATTACACCAGCAACTGCTAAAAAAACCCCACTAGTAAAATATGTAAAACAAACTTATGTCCATCTAAATATTGTTAAACTTGTGACCCATGGTTGAAACAGCACTATATTGAAGTAAAGGATTGCTTACATGTTACAGTGCACACAACTGTCATGATCATGTCCGTTTTCATAAAACGGACTGCAGAAAGCATATGGTTTCCTGTGTTCTGATGTGTTACTTCCTAATTCACCTATTGTGTGAGTCTTGTCTCTTTTCTCACACTCGCTGTAATGGAGTTGTTCATCTTCATAGTTTTTCAGTTCCTGGCAGAGGTTCAGTCTTACAGTAAGTGATTTCTATTGTTTAAATACTGTACACAGTTGTGGTAAGCATCATTGTCTAAAAAAATTAGGCATTTCTGATCAGTAGGGCTTTACTTTACATGTAAACCTACCTGACATATTCATTTTGTTGCAGAATATTTTGGATATTATCAGCAGTATCTTATGAGGAGATGTTATGATTGATTGATCTATTTTGGGTTGTTGCAGAATTTCCTAGAGTAAAAGTATCATCAGATGTCATAAAAGAGTCCAGCTCAGTGAAGATCAGCTGTGAGACGCCAGCAGATGCTAGCGTGAATCAGTGTTATTTCATCACAAACAGAGAAGAGAAGAATAAGAAAGCCAGTTCATCATGTGAGCTCGAGCTCACTGGTGCTGAAGTGCTCAGATGGGCAGCTGTAAAATCACCTGCATTAATCAGCATCAACTGTTACTACACATTAAATCAGTTAGGGTTTAATATACCATCATCTGATTCTGATCCTACCACAGTGACCATTCTAGGTAAGATATTTCACTGCTGTAATTGTGGTTTGGAACTGCAATATTTTTAATGGCTGTGGGTTATTTCTCTTCAGATGCACTTCAGAAACCCATCATCAGTGTTAGTAAAGATGACGACTTGCTCATGATATCATGTGAAATACCACTTTCAGTCAGAGCTGATTTCATCTGTAGTCTCTACACTGAGGATGATGATCTTCTGTATCAACGTGACTCTCAGAGGAGACAGTCTGGAGAGCATCTTTGTATGTTTTATTTAAGTCACAGTGAACTCTTGGGACGATCAGTGAACAGCAGACAGCTGATCTGTGTTTATTCACTCAAGACTAAACCTGAGTTCAGATCACCACACAGTGACACATACACCATCAGAGGTGAGTTATTGTTACTGTTATCATTTTAGTTTATACATACATATATATTATATACTAAGACCCTTTCAGTAGGCTGTACAATACTAAATGGAGAAATACACTAAACATAGTAGAATTGAATGTTGATTATCATAATACCCAGCGCACTAAGACTCATTCAAAAACAACATATTAAGTTGCAGTGGTGTGATGCTGTTAGACACTGAAGTAGACAGTTATATGTCAAGTCTTGACGAAGAAAAACTTTACAAATAAAAAGTCCTTTGAAGTCCTTTGATACATTTAGGCACAAAGGTAGAGCTGTTTGTCAGAGCAACTAGAGATTCTCAGAGATTATATTTTTTCAGGCACTGGAAGGACCTGTACCTTCAACAAAGAAACTTTGCTTTTAAGTTTGCAAATAATGTAAACTGACTTCCTGTAATTCTCATGAACTGTCTCTGCAGTTTCAACATCAACCACCACTGAACAAACTACTACAACAACCATGAAAAGTAATTGAGTTTGTAAATCAGTTATTTTTAATCCTTTCTGAATGTCTCAAAATGACCATCATTTTTTTTTAAACTCATGGTTACTTGTTGAACATTTACTATATGCAATATTTCAAAATGTCTTTTTTTTTTTTTAATAATAGCGTTAGCTGTAATATCCACTTCTAAAACCACAACAGACAGTGAAACTGGTAAGTTACTGATAATAGCTTTTCTGGTTATTCCAGATTTAAATTTGAGAAACAACTGCCTTCTTGAAAGAGATTCCCTTTGCAATATGTTATTTTTATATCAGCAGCAGACGTCCAATCCAAGACAAACCAGCCAACTAGTAAGGCAAAGGAAACCTCGAGTAAGTTAATTCACTATTGTTCAATGATAAAAGTCACTGGGTGAAATGAATATGTTGGATTCAAAAGTCATATTCAAAAATATCTCTGGCATCTGTGTTCAAAGTTTATTCATACATGGTAAGCAGTAGCACTCAGAATATACAACAATGATGTAGTTCATAATTATGCTGCTTTTTTCCCCTTCAGGTTGAACATTTTAATGTTTATTAAAAATAAGGAGAAAAAATATTTTCTAATACAAGCAATGAAATGCTTAAATGAAAAAATAATATATTAACAACTTTACTTGAAATGTTAAGTTGTACTAAGTGACAACTTAGATATTTATGCTTGTTAAACTTAAAAGCTGGGTAAGTAACCCGGCTGTCTTAAAATTTTAAGTTGAATCAACTCAAATATCTAAGCTGTGACAGTATAACTTAATAAACTCTTTCTGAGCTGAATGAACTTAAAATTTTAAGGCAGCCAGGTAACAAATTATTTTAACTTGACTCAACAAATTGTTTTTTACAGTGTACAGGTATGTAGAGATCTTTGCTATATTGGTAAGTTAGCTTAAAGGATAAAGCCAAATCTTATTTCATGATATAGTAATTTTATTTCACAACAACAATTTATATCATGACATAGTCATTTTTTATTTTATCTTTGTTATTATTAATAAGATCCTACATGCAAGTAACATACTAAAGGACAACTACAATAAAACAAAAACACAAATTAAATAAAGAGGGCCCTATGAAATCCGTTTTAATTTTTCCTAAATTCCATTTTAAATTTTCTAGACTCTATTTTAGTGGTTACATTAAAAAATAAAATGATCAAAAAGCATGTCTATTTAACTGAAATGATGAAACTTACAGAATTTAACAGCAATTTATTGAAAGTTTTTTAAAAATTGCATGTTTTTAAGGCCCTATGAAATACGTTTTAATAATTTTTCTCAAATTCAGTTTTGTTTGTGAATCTCCGTTTTCCATTAATTTTCTGGATTCTATTTTAATTGTTTCATTACATTTTAATAATCAAAAGCATGTCTAATGAATTTATAAATGATAATTAGATGTGATAAAGAGTTAATTAGTTATAGGCTATTTCTTTTTTTTTTTTTTTTTTTTTGCAGAAATACTGTGTTGTGTATTTACAATTTTCTGGTAAATAAATTCTGGTAAATATTTTTTTCTGGTAAATATTTCTTAAACATTGTTTTAATAATATTTTTAGTAGTAGTAGTACAATCTTTACATTAAGTAATATATTAATATATTTCTGACTGTCAAGTTAAACTTTTATTTTGACGGGTTGCTGTGAAGACCTTTAGGGTCTTCATTATATGACGATAGTTTTCCGCAAAAGAAACGGTAAAATGCTCATGAAGTGACTCTCAGAGAATTTCTAGAAATTATGTTCATGTGTTCATGTACCCACATATTGAGGCGGCAGAGGCTGAAAACACCGCGAGTGTCACGCATATGTGTGTAGTAAACAAAACTGCGCATCCACGCCATTAACTAACACAGACATGCAGAAATACGGCTATTATTAAAATGCATTCTTAAAGTACCGGTAAGTTAGTGGTAAAATGCGGAATCGTACCGTTTTTAAAAGCAGGGTATCACGATACTTTTTCCATACCAGTATATCCTGCAACACTACTAGTACTACTACATGATATTACAAAAGGACTGAAAGTTCAGGGTTTTTTTTTTTAGGTATTTGAGGAACCTGTACCTTCAACAAAGAAACTTTGTTTTAAAGTTTGCACATAAGCTGACTACCTGTAATTCTGATAAATTGTCTCCACAGTTTCAACATCAACCACCACTGAACAAACTACTACAACAAGCATGAAAACCAGTGAGTAATTCAGTTTGTAAATCAGTTATTCATACTCCATTCTGAATGTCTCAAAATGACAATCTTTTTTTTTTTTTTCAAACTCATGATTAAATATTGAACATTTACTATATGTCATATTTCAAAATATCTTTTTTAACATCAGCTGTAATGTCCACTTCTGAAACCACAACATACAGTAGAACATGTAAGTTACTGATAACAGCTTTACTGGTTATTCTAGATTAAATGTGAGAAACGATTGCCTTCTTGAATGAGGTGCCCTTTGCAATATGTTATTTTTATATCAGCAGACTTCCAATCCAAGACAAACCAGGCAACCAGTAAGGCAAAGGAAACCACAAGTAAGTTCATTCACTGTTACTTAAAAGTCACTGTGTGAAATTAATATTTTGGATTCAAAAGTCATATTTTCAAAGTTTATTCGTACATGGTAAGCAGTAGCAGAATATACAACAATAATGACATGGTTCATGATTATGCTCCTTTTTTCTACATGGTTATGGGCCGTTCACACAGAACATGTTTTTCCATTCCACTGTGCTACTTTTCCATTGTTTTTATATGTAAATGCACTAGACGGATGTGCTTGACTATTAGGCTTGTGTCTTGCATCTTTTGCATACTGTTTCGCATATGACACAGCGTTATAAAAACACAGCGCTCAATATAAAATGTAACTTTTGCATATAACTGCAAATTTCTTAAAAACGTCTTTTCAACAGTATTAACTGTAATGTCCACTTCTGAAACAATAACATACAGTAAAGCTGGTAAGTTACTAATACCACAGATTATTCTAGATCATTTTAAATTTGAGAAACAATGTAATATGTTATTTTTATATTAGAAGAACTCCATTCCAAGACAAACCTGCCAAGCATGACAAAGAAAACCAAGTGTAAGTTCATCCAGTGCTCAAATTAAATTGAAGTTTAAAAGATTTTTTTTTTCACTGTCCTAACATTGTCCTGTTGTGTTTATTATGGTTAGTTTTACAGTGTTTAGTTCATTGCAATGTACATAGGCCAGTCTTTGTTAAATACAACTTAGGCTTTTCTCACTGTAGTTTCAACAGCAACATCCACTGAAAAATCTTCACAAAAGGACATTTCCATAACTGAACCCCACTCACACATACACATATATGTATTATTCGAAGCAACTATCATCCATATTTGAAATAATTTGACCATTTAATTCTCATTCAAATCTCTGTAAAATGTTTACTCGTTTCCATGCACACAGCAAAAATAAAACCAATTTATAATGTACATTAATTTTCTCAGTTCATCTGTTTATGTATCACTATCAGTTGTCAGGTGGACTGATGTATTTAAAACATCCAAATTAAACATAATACACATAAATATGTATTAAAGTGTTGGTTTTGTTTTGACACAGATATATGGTTTATAGTGCTTTTTTCCTCTGGTGTTACTTTAATCTTGTCTGGACTTATGGGACTCATCTGTTTATGCCGGTTTGCAAGTAAGCATTTTAATGTTAATATCAATTTATGTGTATGGGAATAAAAACTGAACATTTAATGCAGTAGCTCATTTTTTTTCAGGTAAAAAAGGAAAGAAACAGTAAGTTTGTTTTCATCATGCTTTCAGTATTCTGTGATATGTACTGTAGAACTTTTTTTTATTGATTAAATCTTTCTGTAAAACATACATTTGTAGTTTAGGAGCTGTATGTGTAGATGCTTAGCATCTTATCTGATGTTTGATATTTGATTCTTAGAAATAAAATTAGATCAATAAACCCTTATGGGACCGATCAAGGAACTGGTATGGTGAGTGTCACAATAATATTTATAATAATAAATAGTTAGAATCCATAATTAATAAGACTGCCATAAGAGATTGGATCTTAATTATTGATTATGTTATTTAGAGTTGTTCTGGACCTGCAGAGACATATTCTCTGATCAGTTCTGTACCAGCCACATCTCTAACAGCTATATCTGGAGGTAAGTGAATGTCATTCTCAGAAAATAATAAAAGAATCTAAGAATAATCATGCAGTAGCTGATGTCACCAAGTTAGATTGATTTGTGCAGTGGCCACAGCTACTGGTACTCCACCTATTTCCTCTTTCAAGTCTTCAGAAGATCAGTATTATTAGCCTCGTCTTCTCTTCATTAAACATTTCACACCAAAATAAAAATCATTTATCATAAACATCTCATAAAAGTAGTGCAAAGAACTTGAGCTCTATATTCCAAGTATTCAGAAGATCTTTCCCCTTCTTCCTGTAGATTTCTGCAGTGATGATGTAGTTTTGTAGGCCATTGAGAAGTCACCCTCACCCTGATTCTCAAGACAAAAACTAATATGATTTTTCCACTGGCTTGGAGAGCTTTCTGTTGACTCTGTTTGACCCTCTTCATCATGTTGTTCTTTCAAAGGCCTCGAACACCCAAAGTCATATGAGGACAGCACAGCAGATCCCACAGACACTCGCTCTGTCATTACATCCATTAATCCCATTTACCAGCCCTCAGGTAATAAAATGTTTCTATTAGGTGTTGAGAAAAAGTAAGCTGAAGTAGGACAAATACTAAATTCATGACAACAATGAAGGACAGAATGAATCTGAGAAGAGATGATACTAATGTGCAAAGTGTCAAAGCTTAAAATACACTACAGCTTTATGGCATAGAGCTTGTTTAGCAAGGTCAACACAAGTTCTTAAATTGATATGACGCCTCTGCATTGTATTACAGATGTTTTGGCCAATAAACAACAGAAACAGGGAAATACAGAGGAAAATGAGGTATGTGTGAACACTGCCACACACCAAACATACATACAGTGCCTTGCAAAAATATCCTTTATTTTTTTCACGTTTTATGTTGCTGCCTTATGTTAAACAGTTTTAAATTACTTTTTTCCCCCCACATAAATCTACACTCCATGCACTATAGTGACAAACCAAAGACAGAATTGTCACAACTTCATACATTTAGTATAAATAAAAATCTGAAATAAGTATATTGCATAAGTATTCATACTCTTAACTCAGTACTGAAGCACCTTTACAGCCTCAAGTCTTTTTGGGTATGATGCAACAAGATTTGCACATCAATATTCAGCAATTTTTTTTTTTTTTTTTGGCTCAGTTTGCCCATAAGGCCAGCTCTAGGAAGAGTCATGGTTGTTTTAGACTATGTGCTTCTGTAAACCTTCAATGCAGCAGAATCTTTCCCAGATGTGTGGCTTGATGCAATCCTGTCTTTGAGCACTCCTGTCTTTTTTTTTTTTTTTTTTTAACCTCAGGGCTTAGTTTTTGCTCTGATATACATTTTTAGCTGTTAGACCTTTTATTAAGATGTGTGTGCCTTTCTAAATCATACCCATTCAGTTGAATTTGCAACAGGTTAACTTCACTCGAAATCTACAGGGTGGGCCATTTATATGGATACACCTTAATAAAATGGGAATGGTTGGTGATATTAACGTCCTGTTTGTGGCACATTAGTATATGTGAGGGGCAAACTTTTCAAGATGGGTGGTGACCATGGTGGCCATTTTGAAGTCGGCCATCTTGGATCCAACTTTTGTTTTTTCAATAGGAAGAGGGTCATGTGACACATCAAACTTATTGGGAATTTCACAAGAAAAACAATGGTGTGCTTGGTTTTAACGTAACTTTATTCTTTCATGAGTTATTTACAAGTTTCTGACCACTTATAAAATGTGTTCAATGTGCTGCCCATTGTGTTGGACTGTCAATGCAACCCTCTTCTCCCACTCTTCACACACTGATAGCAACACCGCAGGAGAAATGCCAGCACAGGCTTCCAGTATCCGTAGTTTCAGGTGCTGCACATCTCGTATCTTCACACCATAGACAATTGCCTTCAGATGACCCCAAAGATAAAAGTCTAAGGGGGTCAGATCGGGAGACCTTGGGGCCATTCAACTGGCCCACGACGACCAATCCACTTTTCAGGAAACTGTTCATCTAGGAATGCTCGGACCTGACACCCATAATGTGGTGGTGCACCATCATGCTGGAAAAACTCACTGAAGCTCACGTGCCAGCTTCAGTGCATAAAGAGGGAAACACATCATCATGTAGCAATTTCAAATATCCAGTGGCCTTGAGGTTTCCACTGATGAAGAATGGCCCCACTATCTTTGTACCCCATATACCACACCATACCATCACTTTTTTTGTTCCAACAGTCTTGGAGGGATCTATCCAATGTGGGTTAGTGTCAGACCAATAGCGGTGGTTTTGTTTGTTAACTTCACCATTCACATAAAAGTTTGCCTCATCACTGAACAAAATCTTCTGCGTGAACTGAGGGTCCTGTTCCAATTTTTGTTTTGCCCATTCTGCAAATTCTGTGCGCCGATCTGGGTCATCCTCGTTGAGATGCTGCAGTAGCTGGAGTTTGTAAGGGTGCCATTTGTGAGTAGCTAATATCCGCCGAAGGGATGTTCGACTAATGCCACTCTCCAGTGACATGCGGCGAGTGCTACGCTGTGGGCTCTTGCTGAATGAAGCTAGGACAGCCACTGATGTTTCTTCATTAGTGCCGTTTTTCATTCGTCCACATTTTGGCAAATCCAACACTGAACCAGTTTCACGAAACTTAGCAAGCAGTTTGCTAACTGTAGCATGGGAGATGGGTGGTCTCGTAGGGTGTCTTGCATTGAAATCTGCTGCAATGACCCGGTTACTGCGTTCACCAGATATCAACACAATTTCGATCCGCTCCTCACGTGTTAACCTCTTCGACATGTCAATGGCTGTAAACAAAGAGAAACTTGTAAATAACTCATGAAAGAATAAAGTTACGTTAAAACCAAGCACACCATTGTTTTTCTTGTGAAATTCCCAATAAGTTTGATGTGTCACATGACCCTCTTCCTATTGAAAAAACAAAAGTTGGATCCAAGATGGCCGACTTCAAAATGGCCACCATGGTCACCACCCATCTTGAAAAGTTTGCCCCCTCACATATACTAATGTGCCACAAACAGGACATTAATATCACCAACCATTCCCATTTTATTAAGGTGTATCCATATAAATGGCCCACCCTGTAGTAACATCTACTGTACAAGCAATATGAATGCTCCTGAGCTAAATTTCAACTGTCCCAGATAAGGGTATGAATACTTATGCAATGGAATCATTTAAGTTTTTTATTTTTAATAAATTTGCTAAGATGTTAAAAGCTTGTTTTTTGCTTTGCCATTATAAATAAAGTAATTTAAAGCAGTTTAACATAAGGCAGAAACATAACAAAATGTGAAAAAAATGAAGGGGTATGAATACTTTTGCAAGGCACCGTAACTGTCGATCATGAACCGAATACAAACACATTTACTTCACATTTATTTCATGTGTGCCTTTTGTATCTTTCTTTCTTCTTTCTTAAGAGTGTTTATCATCTGTACGACACGATCCCTGACAAACCAATTCACTCAAATGCAGGAGATCAAACCTACAGTTTGGTGAAGATGCAGTGATGAGTCTGAAGTCTGGTTTCATTATGTACAGCCACTATAATTAAAGTGTCTTTACTTGCAGATAAATACAGTAGGTGTTTATTTTCATTATTCAGAGTTTGGTCTGGAATATACTGTGACATCAGTGAATATCCAGAGCTAAACTAAAAATGATACATGTAAATGAAAATGTTTTACTTCTTGTAATGACATTTAAACCATATGAAGGTTTAAACCAAATATTTTTTTCTTTGTATTATTCTGAATTACTCAAAAGATCTGTGTTTAGATCTTTCCATCATGTGTTTATGCATTATATACAAACATGCATTCAGCCAATATATTAGGCCAGGAGTCCAGGACACACCAAGCTGACAGCTAACGGCTTTATTAAAATAGACAAAAAATAATGTATAAAATTTTGTTCTCAAACCTAATTGGTTCTCACAAGTCAAAAGCACTTTTGAGCTTCCATTTACCATATTTAATGTGCATAAGAAAATAAAAATGCAATAAAGTAACAAGTACTTTTCAAGTTGAAACAAAATTGTAAGGAGTAAGAAGTACTGCTTTTTCTTCAGAAATGTAATCAAGTAAAAGTGCAAGTAGTCAATTAAATTGTACTTAATTAAAGTATGAATACTGCAAAACTCTTGAGTGCAGCAATCAAGTAAAATGACTAAAGTATTTTACACCCCTGACTATAAGTATTATATTCTTTTTCGCACTCAGTCGCATACATGTAAATGTTGCACTGCACATGGCTGTGAGTGTGGTCTAACGATCTTTACTTTGATCTACATAAAACTGCTCGGTGCATTAAATGGTTTTCTGTGGTCTGATCTGACACTTCATAATTTACCTATTGTTTGAGTTTCATTCTGTCTCCTTCACACTCTAATGGAAATGTATACATTGATTCATTTAGTATACGCCAAAGCGACTTACAACTGAAGAATGCAACAAGCGATAATCATAAGGAAGAAAATAAACACAGGAAAGCTTCAGTTGTGTTGTTGTCTTTTCAGGGTCAGAAAAGTTTTCGGATATTATCAGAAATATCTTAAATTGTGTTCTGAAAATAAACTATGGTCTTACAGGTTTGGAATGACATGAGGGTGAGTAATTAATGACAAGCGGGCCCTTTTGGGCTCGTTGAAGACCAGTCACGCTGCACTCACGCTTTTAGTGTGAGTGTTTGCCCCAGATCTGTTGTACATGTGGTCACACGATCAAAGTTCATCTTCAACGTTCATTGCACAATGCATTAAATAGTTTGTGGTTTGATGTTCCACTTTCTAATTCATCCATTGTGTGAGTCTCAGTCTATCTCTTTTCTCACATTCGCTGTAATGGAGCTGTTCATCTTAGTTTTTTAGCTCTTGATGGAAGTTCAGTCTCACAGTAAGTGACTGATGTTGACTAAATATGGTATGTACACATTTGTACATAAAAAAAAGTTTAATTATATTTCAGCATATGTGATCAGTACAGGGGTGGATTTAGTGATTTGGGGGCCCCTGACAAAATAAAGTATTGGGGCCCTGTACATTTGCCCAAGGTGGTCACCCGCCTTTGCTTAATGGATAACTGGATCACTACATGTTTTAGTACCTCTCTGCTTGCATATTAGTTTTACTTTGGCCATGTCGTGAAAATGCATTAACCTGATTGCAACAGCAAACAAACACCCAGCAAATTACAAAATTATCTATCAAATAAAAAAGGCTACTATACCTCCATGACTAATAAAGTGAAAACATTATTAATGCAAAGATACTTACAATAACACAAAATATACAAAAAGAAAAGAGGATGCACTCAACAGGCAGTCAAACCAGCATACAATTCAACAGGCCATCTGTTATATTTAATTAAATATAACAATAAAGTCATATTTAAAGTCATATATAAAGTCATATATAAGTCATATAAAGTCTAAGTTCATTAATGGTAGTTGTTTTCGCTATACTTAAAAGAAGAACATATGTGACGCTGGACCACAAAACCAATCATAAGGGTCAATTTTTCAAAACTGAGATTTATACATTAACTGAAAGCTAAATAAATTAGTTTTCTATTTATGTATGGTTTGCTGGATAGGACAATATCTGAGGAATCTGAGGGTCCAAAAAAATCGAAATATTGCCTGTGAAGTTCTTAGCAATGCATATTACTAATCAAAAATTAAGTTTTGATATAATTACGGTAGGAAATTTACAAAATATCTTCATGGAACATGATCTTTACTTAATATCCTACAGATTTTTTGCATAAAATTAAAATTTTAGACATTTTGACACATACAGTGTATTGCTACAAATATACCTGTGTATTTGTATACCTGTCCTTCTTATGACTGGTTTTGTGGTCCAGGGTCACCTATGTGGCCAATTTCAAAACAGCATTCTAGCATCCTACTCTTACTCTTTACATATGCTATCTCTATATGGCAGAAATAGCATGTGTAGTATGCTAATATGTAATCAACCAGTGAGTACAAAGTGGGTGCATCTAGTCCAATCTGGCCTATGTTACAGTGCACACGCTTGTGCATGCGGTCTTATGATCTACATATACGAACTGCGCAATATATTAAAAGATTTCCTGTGGTCGAATGTTTTAATCTTCTTAGTGTGTGAGTCTCGTTCTGTCATTTTCTCACGCTCGCTGAGATAGAGTTGTTCATCTTTATTGCTTTTCAGCTCCTGATGGAGGTTCAGTCCTACAGTAAGTGATTTATGATGTTCATTTTTGATTAAATACTATATGTTCACATTTATAGTGGAAAAGTGTAATTGTCTAAACTATTGCAGCATTCTGATTGTTATGTGTGAAGTTTTAATATAAATATTCAAACACATGAACTGTAACCCACATGATATTTATTTTGCTCTTAAATTTTTCCTGTATGTAATCAGCTGCTACAATCTGAAATATTTGGTTATAGAAATCAGCTTAATGACTGTACTTGGGGTTTACATCATAATATGAAAATTTGTGTTATATGATAATATTCTTGTTAATGTCAGTTTGTATGTATTATCTGTTTGGGTTGTTGCAGAATCGCCCACTGTAAAAGTATCTCCAGATGTCATAAGAGAGTCCAGCTCAGTGAAGATCAGCTGTGAGATGCCAGCAGATGTTACAGTGAATCAGTGTTATTTCATCACAAACAGAGGAGAAGAATATAAACTTCAGTACATCAAGAGAGCTCAAGCTCACTGGTGCTGAAGTGCTCAGAATAGCTATGCATACACACGTTAGACACAACATAAGCTGATTCTAGCAGTTGTATGATGCTGTCACATGATCAATACACTTTAATTTATGAAGCCTTGCTTTCATACAAAGAACATATGTTGAAATAACTGATCTATTTACAAATGTAATCACTTCTCAAAAAATGACTAGCCTACATCTATTTGTCCATTGTGTGACAGTCTCAACAGCGACCTCTGCTGATGTAACTTTAACAACCGCCACAAAAACAAGTGAGTGACCTTACATCTCAGTATAACTGTAGAGAATTCTCATAGTACGGCAGTTCTGATATTATGTTATTGTATATTGGGTTTTTAATATTAATTTCACTACTAATTAGAGTTTTATTTCCAAACTAAATGGACACTTTTAACATTGTCGAATCCTATGTTTCTGTCTGAACAGCGACCTCTACTGTTGAAGCTTTGACAACAACCGTAAAAACTTGTGGTTGCCGATTATTTTTAAATTAAACATTCCAAGTCAAACATTCGGTACATATACCTTACATCTCAACATATGAGCTTTTATTATAGTGTATATCATCACAGATTTTACAATCTATTAAAAAAACCTTCGAATATTAATTTGCTCATCATGAAGATCTGAAGATGGAGATGTGTGTCTTTATCATAAATGGAAGAGAAAGAAACTAAAAACTGAGCTCATCATGTCAGCAATGACTCACTGGATCTCTGATCAGTATTTATTTATTTTTTAAATTCATATATTAATATTGCTTATATATATAAAACAGCAAAATGAATTATATTTCCCAAGACTATGCATTTGTCCAATCTGTAATAGTCTCAACAGCGACCTCTGTTGGTGAAACTTTGACAACAGCCACAAAAACACACACCTGACAAGCAGACTGATTCTACCAGAAAGTCAGAAACTTATACATTTCTTTATTTATTTATAAGAGAACAGAGTACTGCTACCACTTCAGAAAAGATAAATAAATAAAAATAAACAAGATCAAGCTAATTCTTTTTTGAGAGTGATCATCATAGTTGAGATGTCTATAATCATTATTAATTAGTTTAGGTTGCAGTTTTGTTCTGTCTCTTATGATTTAATATTTATTTAATAATTTCAGCAAACAATGATCAGATCAAGGAACAAATGAATCGCTTATCTGCTTTTATGCAACAAACAAGTAAATATAAATAAACACTTAATAAATTGGCCATTGAGATAATAAATATGTCCACAGTACTAATTTTGATATCATGATCTAGTCTTTCTTCAAACAGTACAGTTATTTTTTGGCACATTTACTTTTACAAAACTACCTTCGATCTTTAGTATGAGTTTGAGCATAAAATATGTCCCATATCTGCTCTCTGTTAGCGTATTTGAATTGTATTGTACATGTGGTCACATGATCTACATTCATCTTCATAGAACTGACTGCACAAAGCATTAAATACTTCCTGTGGTCTGATGTGCTACTTCCTAATTCACTCATTGTCTCATTGTGTCTCTCACATTCGCTGTAATGGAGTTGTTCGTTTTCATAGTTTTTCAGCTTCTTATTGAGGTTCAGTCTTACAGTAAGTGATCTCTGTTAATGTTAAATAAATTCTGTACACTGTTGCACTTGTAGTGAACAAAATAGACAAATTATTGTCTATAATATTTCAGCATTATTTTTCTCATGTGACATGAAGTTTTAGTACAACCTACCTGACATATTCTTTGTACTATAGAATGTACCTGTATATAGTACATTTTATCAGCAGCTGTCCTTTCCACATTTTTAGAACCCACAATATGTGATTACTATTGAAATATTATGGTACAGTACTTGTAAACATTGTCAATGAGATGTAATGATCTGTTTTGGGTTGTTTCAGAACCTCCTACTGTACAAGTATCTCCAGATGTCATAAGTGAGTCCAGCTCAGTGAAGATCAGCTGTAAGACGCCAGCAGATGTTACAGTGAATCAGTGTTATTTCTACCCAAACAAAGAAAAGAATCAAACAAAAACCAATTGGAAATGTGAGCTTGAGCTCACTGGTGCTGAAGTGTTCAGATGGGCAGCTGTAAAATCACCTGGATCACTCAACATTTACTGTTACTACACAATACATTTGATTAATGAAACATCACCTCATTCTCCTCCTGCAACAGTGATGGTTCTAGGTGAGAAATTTCAGCCTGGTCTCATCGTTTATACATAGGTATTACAGTAGTATGTAACATTTACAGGTACAAAATGTAAATTTTTGTATGTTTGGATAGATGTTGAAATGTACAGTATGTACATATTGACAACTAAAATGTTAAAATTATTACATATATAGAGCTAAAGCAACACAATATTTATCAATCTTTTATATCATTTAGAGAATTTGTATCACTGCATTTTTAAAATCCATTTTATAGATACATTTTTGATCCCTTAACCCTACCTTAAGAGTTTTATAGAGAATATAAAATATATACATATATAAACAATGGAGAGAAATGGACAGACAGTGTAGGCCTTCAATGGGAATTTTGGTAATATAGCATTAAAAATATATTAAATATATATTAAAAATATATTTAAATAAAAAAAATATTTTAAGTCACTAATCCTACTCCTACATGTAAACCTAACCATAACCGTTTGCTAAAATATGTACGAATAAAAGCATTACAGGCAGACAGGTGTAATCATAATTTATTTATTGACATTTAAAAAGTGTTGCAAGCTGTAACGTGGGGAGTGAGGCGGGAGGCGAGCGGATCTATTTGCAAGCTTTTATTTAACGGGCGAGACAAAGACATATTCGGACAGGCAGGGTAGACAACAGCAAACAGGTATATTGGAGCGAGACAAAAGAGTGGTCCATAAAGCAGGCAGGGGTCGATCAGTGGCGAACGTTATCCGAAGGAGGGCAAGGCAAAAGAGTAATCCGAAAAAACAGGCAAGGGTTTCAAAAGGCAGGCAGCGAGACAGACTAAACAAAAATAACAAGGCTAAATTACAAGACTGGGGCGGGGGCGAGACAGGGCGAGGGTTGGAGGACCAAGTCCTTGTGGAGGACCAGACGACTGAGTCAGGGCAGGAGCCCTCCAGGGTGGAGCAGGCAACCGCGTCATGAACTGGGACCTGGGGAGAGTAGGGACAGCGGAGGCAGACAGAATAACAAGGAGAGAAGGAGAGAGTTTGTTGGTCGCCAACTCAGCTGTGACTTGACGGGCAGAGAGTCCAAAGGGGAACGCCGCCCCTTCTGGGGGTTCTGCAGCCGGAGCTGCCACCTCCAGGGGCACTGGCGTGGACTCATGGACGGAAGAGGCCTCTGGAGCGGACTCGCGGTCCGACGAGGCCTCTGGATCAGACCTCTGGTGAGATGAGGGCTCCGAAACAGACCCGTGAACTAACGAGATCTCTGAAGCAGACTTGTAAACGGACGGGACCTCTGGAGCAGATTTGTGAGCAGACGAGACCTCTGGAGTAGGCTTGTGATCAGACGGGACCACTGGAGCAGATTTGTGATCTGACGGGACCTCTGGGGTAGACTTGTGAGCAGACGAGACCTCTGGAGCAGACTTGTGGTCAGACAGAACCTCTGGAGCACAGTGTGCAGCCCACACACACCAAATGGCAACCGCCATTAAGGGAACAGCAGCAGCGGGTGGCAGGACCTCATTAATGGTTGGTTTATAAGGCGCTGACGCCACTGGGATGTTTGCTGCCCGCACAGACACTAGTGGTGGGTCCAGCACGCTGGCCATCATGAGGCCGTGACCTTGGAGTTTCAGACGAGACGTGGTGAGGCTCTGGGCGGTCAGACGAGACGTGGCTTGACTTGATTCAAGACGAACAGCTGGAACGTGCCTTGGTTCGTGGAGATCAATTGAGACTTGACTAGGCTCACGATGGTCAGCTGCTACTTGACTTGGCTCATGGAGATCAACTGTGACTTGACACAGGAACCACAATTTCGACTTTACTTGGTTCAGGAACAGCAGCTTTGATGTTGCTTGAATCAGGAACGGCAGCTTTGACCCTGCTTGACTCAACATCAGCTTTGACTTTGCTTGACTCAGGAACGACAGCTGTAGCTTGACTTGACTCTGAAACAGCAGCTGCAGCCTGACTTGACACTGGAGTGACAGCTATGACTTTACTTGACTCCGGAGATACAGCCGTGACTTTGACAAGGCAAAAACAAGAAAACTAGATACAGGATAACACGGAAAAAACACATTGTATGAATGCCAGAAACAATTAAATACTCGGCAACTAGAGAACAGAAGTCCGGGGCTTAAATAGGGCGCCTGATTGGCCACAGGTGTGAACGCAATGGATGATGGGAGTAGTAGTCCGGGGTGCAATACAACAATCGGTGCGATAAGACAGAGTGAGAGCGACCTCTGGTGGTGAGCGGACCGAAGGTCACCGACCAGATTCTTGACACAAGCAGTACCAAAAGTAGTCCAAATGATGATGTGTTGATTATGACTTGATTATCATGATTTTTACACAGTAGCAATAAAATAAACAAGATGCAAATAAAAGCTAGTTTAAATGAACATATCAACCAATTTTTGAAGGGTTGATATTATAATACTGATGTAATGCCACAAAACATTGTTTAATTAGAAACTAATTGCTGATGTTTATACTGTTGTTTTCTCTCAAAAATCACTCATTATAAAAGGAATAACAGGATGAAAGTTAGGGACACTGGAGGGGAAAAAACAGTTTTTCACCAGAATCTAATCTGAGATCTCTAGATTAAATATTCATAGTTTTTCAGCTTCTTATTGAGGTTCAGTCTTACAGTAAGTGATCTCTGTTGTGTAATGTTAAATAAATTCTGTACACTGTTGCACTTGTAGTGAACAAAATAGACAAATTATTGTCTATAATATTTCAGCATTATTTTTCTCATGTGACGTGAAGTTTTAGTACAACCTACCTGACATATTCTTTGTACTATAGAATGTGCCTGTATATAGTACATTTTATCAGCAGCTGTCCTTTCCACATTTTTAGAACCCACAATATGTGATTAATATTGAAATATTATGGTACAGTACTTGTAAACATTGTCAATGAGATGTAATGATCTGTTTTGGGTTGTTTCAGAACCTCCTACTGTAAAAGTATCTCCAGATGTCATAAGACTGTCCAGCTCAGTGAAGATCAGCTGTGAGACGCCAGAAGGTCCTCCTGTGCAACAGTGTTATTTCTACCCAAACAAAGAAAAGAATCAAACAAAAACAAATTGGAAATGTGAGCTTGAGCTCATTGGTGCTGAAGTGTTCAGATGGGCAGCTGTAAAATCACCTGGATCACTCAACATTTACTGTTACTACACAACACATTTGATTAATGAAACATCACCTCATTCTCCTCCTGCAACAGTGATGGTTCTAGGTGAGAAATTTCAGCCTGGTCTCATCGTTTATACATAGGTATTACAGTAGTATGTAACATTTACAGGTACAAAATGTAAATTTTTGTATGTTTGGATAGATGTTGAAATGTACAGTATGTACATATTGACAACTAAAATGTTAAAATTATTACATATATAGAGCTAAAGTGACACAATATTTATCAATCTTTTATATCATTTAGAGAATTTGTATCACTGCATTTTTAAAATCCATTTTATAGATACATTTTTGATCCCTTAACCCTACCTTAAGAGTTTTATAGAGAATATAAAATATATACATATATAAACAATGGAGAGAAATGGACAGACAGTGTAGGCCTTCAATGGGAATTTTGGTAATATAGCATTAAAAATATTAAATATATTAAAAATATTAAAAAAAAAATATTTTAAGTCACTAATCCTACTCCTACATGTAAATCTAAACATAACCGTTTGCTAAAATATGTACGAATAAAAGCATTACAGGCAGACAGGTGTAATCATAATTTATTTATTGACATTTAAAAAGTGTTGCAAGCTGTAACGTGGGGAGTGAGGCGGGAGGCGAGCGGATCTATTTGCAAGCTTTTATTTAACGGGCGAGACAAAGACATATTCGGACAGGCAGGGTAGACAACAGCAAACAGGTATATTGGAGCGAGACAAAAGAGTGGTCCATAAAGCAGGCAGGGGTCGATCAGTGGCGAACGTTATCCGAAGGAGGGCAAGGCAAAAGAGTAATCCGAAAAAACAGGCAAGGGTTTCAAAAGGCAGGCAGCGAGACAGACTAAACGAAAATAACAAGGCTAAATTACAAGACTGGGGCGGGGGCGAGACAGGGCGAGACAGGGCGAGGGTTGGAGGACCAAGTCCTTGCGGAGGACCAGACGACTGAGTCAGGGCAGGTGCCCTCCAGGGTAGAGCAGGAGGCGCTGGAGCCCACCAGGGCGGAGCAGGCAACCGCGTCATGAACTGGGACCTGGGGAGAGTAGGGACAGCGGAGGCAGACAGAATAACAAGGAGAGAAGGAGAGAGTTTGTTGGTCGCCAACTCAGCTGTGACTTGACGGGCAGAGAGTCCAAAGGGGAACGCCGCCCCTTCTGGGGGTTCTGCAGCCGGAGCTGCCACCTCCAGGGGCACTGGCGTGGACTCATGGACGGAAGAGGCCTCTGGAGCGGACTCGCGGTCCGACGAGGCCTCTGGATCAGACCTCTGGTGAGATGAGGGCTCCGAAACAGACCCGTGAACTAACGAGATCTCTGAAGCAGACTTGTAAACGGACGGGACCTCTGGAGCAGATTTGTGAGCAGACGAGACCTCTGGAGTAGGCTTGTGATCAGACGGGACCACTGGAGCAGATTTGTGATCTGACGGGACCTCTGGGGTAGACTTGTGAGCAGACGAGACCTCTGGAGCAGACTTGTGGTCAGACAGAACCTCTGGAGCACAGTGTGCAGCCCACACACACCAAATGGCAACCGCCATTAAGGGAACAGCAGCAGCGGGTGGCAGGACCTCATTAATGGTTGGTTTATAAGGCGCTGACGCCACTGGGATGTTTGCTGCCCGCACAGACACTAGTGGTGGGTCCAGCACGCTGGCCATCATGACCTTGGAGTTTCAGACGAGACGTGGTGAGGCTCTGGGCGGTCAGACGAGACGTGGCTTGACTTGATTCAAGACGAACAGCTGGAACGTGCCTTGGTTCGTGGAGATCAATTGAGACTTGACTAGGCTCACGATGGTCAGCTGCTACTTGACTTGGCTCATGGAGATCAACTGTGACTTGACACAGGAACCACAATTTCGACTTTACTTGGTTCAGGAACAGCAGCTTTGATGTTGCTTGAATCAGGAACGGCAGCTTTGACCCTGCTTGACTCAACATCAGCTTTGACTTTGCTTGACTCAGGAACGACAGCTGTAGCTTGACTTGACTCTGAAACAGCAGCTGCAGCCTGACTTGACACTGGAGTGACAGCTATGACTTTACTTGACTCCGGAGATACAGCCGTGACTTTGACAAGGCAAAAACAAGAAAACTAGATACAGGATAACACGGAAAAACACATTGTATGAATGCCAGAAACAATTAAATACTCGGCAACTAGAGAACAGAAGTCCGGGGCTTAAATAGGGCGCCTGATTGGCCACAGGTGTGAACGCAATGGATGATGGGAGTAGTAGTCCGGGGTGCAATACAACAATCGGTGCGATAAGACAGAGTGAGAGCGACCTCTGGTGGTGAGCGGACCGAAGGTCACCGACCAGATTCTTGACACAAGCAGTACCAAAAGTAGTCCAAATGATGATGTGTTGATTATGACTTGATTATCATGATTTTTACACAGTAGCAATAAAATAAACAAGATGCAAATAAAAGCTAGTTTAAATGAACATATCAACCAATTTTTGAAGGGTTGATATTATAATACTGATGTAATGCCACAAAACATTGTTTAATTAGAAACTAATTGCTGATGTTTATACTGTTGTTTTCTCTCAAAAATCACTCATTATAAAAGGAATAACAGGATGAAAGTTAGGGACACTGGAGGGGAAAAAACAGTTTTTCACCAGAATCTAATCTGAGATCTCTAGATTAAATATTCATAGTTTTTCAGCTTCTTATTGAGGTTCAGTCTTACAGTAAGTGATCTCTGTTGTGTAATGTTAAATAAATTCTGTACACTGTTGCACTTGTAGTGAACAAAATAGACAAATTATTGTCTATAATATTTCAGCATTATTTTTCTCATGTGACGTGAAGTTTTAGTACAACCTACCTGACATATTCTTTGTACTATAGAATGTGCCTGTATATAGTACATTTTATCAGCAGCTGTCCTTTCCACATTTTTAGAACCCACAATATGTGATTAATATTGAAATATTATGGTACAGTACTTGTAAACATTGTCAATGAGATGTAATGATCTGTTTTGGGTTGTTTCAGAACCTCCTACTGTAAAAGTATCTCCAGATGTCATAAGACTGTCCAGCTCAGTGAAGATCAGCTGTGAGACGCCAGAAGGTCCTCCTGTGCAACAGTGTTATTTCTACCCAAACAAAGAAAAGAATCAAACAAAAACAAATTGGAAATGTGAGCTTGAGCTCATTGGTGCTGAAGTGTTCAGATGGGCAGCTGTAAAATCACCTGGATCACTCAACATTTACTGTTACTACACAACACATTTGATTAATGAAACATCACCTCATTCTCCTCCTGCAACAGTGATGGTTCTAGGTGAGAAATTTCAGCCTGGTCTCATCGTTTATACATAGGTATTACAGTAGTATGTAACATTTACAGGTACAAAATGTAAATTTTTGTATGTTTGGATAGATGTTGAAATGTACAGTATGTACATATTGACAACTAAAATGTTAAAATTATTACATATATAGAGCTAAAGTGACACAATATTTATCAATCTTTTATATCATTTAGAGAATTTGTATCACTGCATTTTTAAAATCCATTTTATAGATACATTTTTGATCCCTTAACCCTACCTTAAGAGTTTTATAGAGAATATAAAATATATACATATATAAACAATGGAGAGAAATGGACAGACAGTGTAGGCCTTCAATGGGAATTTTGGTAATATAGCATTAAAAATATTAAATATATTAAAAATATTAAAAAAAAAATATTTTAAGTCACTAATCCTACTCCTACATGTAAATCTAAACATAACCGTTTGCTAAAATATGTACGAATAAAAGCATTACAGGCAGACAGGTGTAATCATAATTTATTTATTGACATTTAAAAAGTGTTGCAAGCTGTAACGTGGGGAGTGAGGCGGGAGGCGAGCGGATCTATTTGCAAGCTTTTATTTAACGGGCGAGACAAAGACATATTCGGACAGGCAGGGTAGACAACAGCAAACAGGTATATTGGAGCGAGACAAAAGAGTGATCCATAAAGCAGGCAGGGGTCGATCAGTGGCGAACGTTATCCGAAGGAGGGCAAGGCAAAAGAGTAATCCGAAAAAACAGGCAAGGGTTTCAAAAGGCAGGCAGCGAGACAGACTAAACGAAAATAACAAGGCTAAATTACAAGACTGGGGCGGGGGCGAGACAGGGCGAGACAGGGCGAGGGTTGGAGGACCAAGTCCTTGCGGAGGACCAGACGACTGAGTCAGGGCAGGTGCCCTCCAGGGTAGAGCAGGAGGCGCTGGAGCCCACCAGGGCGGAGCAGGCAACCGCGTCATGAACTGGGACCTGGGGAGAGTAGGGACAGCGGAGGCAGACAGAATAACAAGGAGAGAAGGAGAGAGTTTGTTGGTCGCCAACTCAGCTGTGACTTGACGGGCAGAGAGTCCAAAGGGGAACGCCGCCCCTTCTGGGGGTTCTGCAGCCGGAGCTGCCACCTCCAGGGGCACTGGCGTGGACTCATGGACGGAAGAGGCCTCTGGAGCGGACTCGCGGTCCGACGAGGCCTCTGGATCAGACCTCTGGTGAGATGAGGGCTCCGAAACAGACCCGTGAACTAACGAGATCTCTGAAGCAGACTTGTAAACGGACGGGACCTCTGGAGCAGATTTGTGAGCAGACGAGACCTCTGGAGTAGGCTTGTGATCAGACGGGACCACTGGAGCAGATTTGTGATCTGACGGGACCTCTGGGGTAGACTTGTGAGCAGACGAGACCTCTGGAGCAGACTTGTGGTCAGACAGAACCTCTGGAGCACAGTGTGCAGCCCACACACACCAAATGGCAACCGGCATTAAGGGAACAGCAGCAGCGGGTGGCAGGACCTCATTAATGGTTGGTTTATAAGGCACTGACGCCACTGGGATGTTTGCTGCCCGCACAGACACTAGTGGTGGGTCCAGCACGCTGGCCATCATGACCTTGGAGTTTCAGACGAGACGTGGTGAGGCTCTGGGCGGTCAGACGAGACGTGGCTTGACTTGATTCAAGACGAACAGCTGGAACGTGCCTTGGTTCGTGGAGATCAATTGAGACTTGACTAGGCTCACGATGGTCAGCTGCTACTTGACTTGGCTCATGGAGATCAACTGTGACTTGACACAGGAACCACAATTTCGACTTTACTTGGTTCAGGAACAGCAGCTTTGATGTTGCTTGAATCAGAAACGGCAGCTTTGACCCTGCTTGACTCAACGTCAGCTTTGACTTTGTTTGACTCAGGAACGACAGCTGTAGCTTGACTTGACTCTGAAACCGCAGCTGCAGCCTGACTTGACACTGGAGTGACAGCTGTGACTTTACTTGACTCCGGAGATACAGCCGTGACTTTGACTTGACCTGGGAATCACAGCTGCAACTTGACCTGACTCAGGAAAAGCAGCTTTAGCCTTGTTTGGCTCTGGGGTAGCAGCTGTGACGTGGCGGAACGTTTTCGCCACCACTTTGTGAACGGGCTCCGCCGTTGCCGGCATTTTGTGAGCGTGCACCGGCACGGCTGCCATCTTGCGAACGGGCACCGCTGTCGCCGCCATTTTGTGCACGGGCTCCGCTGCCGCCAAGGTATGAACGAGCTCCGGCGCGGGCGCCATTACGAGAGTGGTCTCCGGTGAAGCCGCCTTTTCACGAGCGGGTTCCGCGCCCGACATCACCGCGATGTTGCGCTCCTCATGCACGACACCCACAGTAAAAGATGAGCCCACAGTCAATAATGCAAAGTCCATGAATGCCGCCAGTGAAGACGCGGACCCTCGAGTCTCAGTCTCACTTTTAACAGTTCATTTACACTTTTACAAAAAAATTCTATTAAGATACAGTCCGGGAGATCTGAATGATTTGCTACAGCCAAAAACTTGAGCAGACGTGATGCTCAAGTGACCGCGGGCCTTGTTGGCGAACGTTATCCGAAGGAGGGAAAGGCAAAAGAGTAATCCGATAAAACAGGCGAGGGTTTCAAAAGGCAGGCAGCGAGACAGACTAAACGAAAATAACAAGGCTAAATTACAAGACTGGTAGGCAAGGCAAAAACAAGAAAACTAGATACAGGATAACACGGAAAAACACATTGTATGAATGCCAGAAACAATTAAATACTCGGCAACTAGAGAACAGAAGTCCGGGGCTTAAATAGGGCGCCTGATTGGCCACAGGTGTGAACACAATGGATGATGGGAGTAGTAGTCCGGGGTGCAATACAACAATCGGTGCGATAAGACAGAGTGAGAGCGACCTCTGGTGGTGAGCGGACCGAAGGTCACCGACCAGATTCATGACACAAGCAGTACCAAAAGTAGTCCAAATGATGATGTGTTGATTATGACTTGATTATCATGATTTTTACACAGTAGCAATAAAATAAACAAGATGCAAATAAAAGCTAGTTTAAATGAACATATCAACCAATTTTTGAAGGGTTGATATTATAATACTGATGTATTTTGTCGAAACAACTAATGCCACAAAACATTGTTTAATTAGAAACTAATTGCTGATGTTTGTACTGTTATTTTCTGTAAAAAATCACTCATTATAAAAGGAATAACAGGATGAAAGTTAGGGACACTGGAGGGGAAAAAAACAGTTTTTCACCAGAATCTAATCTGAGATCTCTAGATTAAATATTATATACATTTTATACTCATTAGGTCCTCAGGCCAAGTTGAGAGCATCTGCTTCAGTTATTCTGGAAAAAGACACAGTTGAGCTGAGCTGTGAGAATACTGAAGATCTGAAGATGGAGATGTGTTACTTCAACATAAATGGAAGAGAAAGTAACTCAAAACAGAACTCATCATGTCAGCTCTCACTCACTGGATCTCAGATCAGTATTTGGTCTGGAGATCAGAGTTCATCTGTGACAATAACCTGCTTCTACATTGTGATGAAGAGACAAACTCAAATTCCATCTAATCACTCTGATCCATTGACAGTAACAGTTGAGAGTAAGTTTTTTATTGATATATTCATAGCTTGTTTATTAAGGTCAATACGTTTTTGTAAGCGATAAATGCTTCTGCATTGCATTACAGATGTTGTGGTCAATAAACAACAGGAACAGGGAAATATAAAGGAAAATGAGGTATATGTGAACACAGTCACATACCAAACATATATTATTATCCATCCTGAACAGAATATAAACACATTTACTTGACGTCTTTAATAATCGTTCTTCTTCCTTAAGAATGTTTATCATCTGTACTGCACGATCCCTGACAAACCAGTTCACTCAAACACAGAAGATCAAGTCTACAGTTTGGTGGGGATGCACTGATGAATCTCATGTCTACTTCGTACAACCACTATAAATAAAGTATCATTACTTGCAGAAAAGTAGGTGTTTATTTTCATTAGTCAGTATATATATATGTTTTGTGAGAATAATCCTGAAACTTATACCAGAATTTAAATATTTATCTTTAAACATATTTAAGGCCTCTATTATATACAATCTTCTTGTTCACACTGTACGATATACATGTTACATGTGAAAGTTACATTTGCACATGTCTAATGATCTGCACTTTGTTCTACATTAAACTGCTCAATGCATTAAATGGTTTCCTGTGCTCTGATCTGCCACTGCCTAATTCACCCATTGTTTAGGTCTCACTCTGTCTCTTTCACTCTTATGTTGTTCATCTTCATAGTTTTTCAGCTTCTTTTGGAGGTTTAGTCTTACAGTAAATCTCTGCTGATTCTTGTCCTCTTAAAAATGTATTTAAAATAAAGTTTCACTAAAATATTTCAGCATGTCTGATCGGTGTGAAGGTTTTCTATAAACACAAACACATGAACCTGACATATTTGTTTTACTATATAGTATTACTGTAGTTAAAAGTCAAATTTATTGTAATTTTTAGGACATTGCATGACAGTGGATGAAAATTAAACAGTAGAGTGTAGTAGACAGTAACAAGGGCTAAAAGACAACAATAAATATGGACAATAGTACTACAAGGTACACACCGTAAAAACAGAATTGCCAGTTCAATAAGTAATATATAAAGTCTAGCAGCAGTGGGATATGATTGATTTTTATTTAGGTGAATAGATACAGTGCATAAGTAAATTAAGTAAATATAAAATTATTATATTAATATATTAAGTAAATATAAAATACACAGTACAATTTAACAAAATGAGCATACTGACTTAATTTGTATTATTTTCTCTGTCAGTTGTCTGATAAATGAGCAACTGAACCACTTGAGGGTTTTTTTTGGCACATTTATATGTAACTTTTACAAAACGACTTCCTTCTTTTAGTGTGAGTCTTTGTACACAGCTGTACATGTGGTCACACGAACAACGTTCATCGTCATAGAAATGACCATACAATTGCATTAAATAGTCTGTGTTCTGATGTGCCACTTCCTAAAACACCCAAAGTTTGAGTCTCATTCTGTCTCTTTTCTCACACTCGACTTGCATTGGAGAATTATATATAAACCAGTTCACTCAAGCACAGAAGATCACGTGTAGGCCTACAGTTTGGTAAAAATCCACTAACCAGTCTCAAGTATAGTTTTATTATGTACAACCACTATAAATAAAGTATCTTTACTTCCAGATAAATAAGTGTTTATTTTCATTATTCAGTGTTTGGTGTGGAATATACTGTGACTGAAGTGAATATCCAGAGCATTTTGTCCAGCAAGCCCCAGCAATGCAGTTCTACACTGTAAGAAGAGCTTAAGCATTCAATGAGAGCTGAACTATCTATCTATCTATCTATTATATTTCAGACCTCTAAAACTATTACATCAGATATTATTGTTCATGCTCTGATACACATATATGTAAATGTTACATTGTACATGTCCGTAAATGTGTATCATGATCTATACTTTCACCTAAATTAAAACACACATTACATTATAAGGTTTCCTGTGGACTGATGTGCTACTTCCTTATTCACCCACCGTGTGAGTCTCATTCTGTCTCTGTCACACTCGCTGTAATGGAGTTTTTTATCTTCATAATTTTTCAGCTCCTGATGGGTGTTAAGTCTTATGGTAAGTGATCGCTGCTGTTTATTGTCTACTTAAAAAATGTCCACATTTATAGGTAACAAAGTTTTATTAGAACAAAAAACTGACAGTTAAATCAGTAGATAGTATAGTGTAGCAGCAGTGAGATATTTATAGCAGACAGCTGCAACACAGGCTCATGATAAAATGTGTCTGTGGCAACATTTTGGCAAAATGATATTATATCACTTTATATCACTCAGTTTCAAAGTGAAATGTCCAGTGAGTGGCTAAAAAGCATGTTCAGTTTTCTCTGAAACAGATAAACATAACTGTGCCAACATTTTGGTTCATGCATATATCACAGCAATTCAGAAATCAAATGCCTGATGAGTAAAAGGTTATCATACATATAGAGCTGAAAAATTAGAAAAAAAAAAAAGTCTTTAGTAATCAATAATTTTCCCCTATAATTTGAATAAGATTTGTTGATGTTTTGCTTCCTGTAATATTAATTTCAGCTGAAAACTGCAGTGAATTTTATTTATAGGTAGGTTTTTTTGAGTTTTGCAAAAATGTTAGGGAAAAAAATCTTTAGAAAAATCTTTTTGGAGATGTGCAGGCCCAATAATTTTAAGTTTTGTGCTGTTTCCACTTGCGTGTATAAATGTAATCAGCAGCTGTCTTTTTAGATTTTTTTTTAACACAAAACATGTGAATAATATTTGAATACTATTTCTACATAAACAGAGAAGAGAAGAATATAAAAACCATTTATAGATGTGAGCTTGAGCTCACTGGTGCTAAAGTGCTCACATGGGCAGCTGTAAAATCACCTGAATCAATTTACATTTACTATTACTACACAATGCTGGGGATTGATAAACAATCACCTCATTCTCTTCCTGCTACAGGTGAGATATTTCACTGCTGTTCTTCTGTGTTAGTAAGCGTTACCACGTTTTTCACAACTAAATTCATTTTCAAAAATTAAAATTCTGTCATTAATTATCATGTCGTTCCAAACCTGCAAGACCTTTGTTCATCTTCGGAATACAAATTAAGGAATTTTTTATGAAATCCGAGCGCTTTCTGACCCTGCACAGACAGCAATGTAAATGACACGTTCAAGGCTCAGAAAGGTACCAAGAACATCGAGAAAATGGTCCATATGATCAGTGGTTCAACCTTATTTTTATGAAGAAACTGCTTTATTCAACAATTCTTCTTTCCTGAGTCTTACGCCATTATATATGGTTTCCTGTAACCTTGTGCTACTTCGTAATTACCCTTAGTTTGAGTCTTATTCTGTCTGTTCTCACACTCGCTGTAATGAAGTTCTTCACCTTCATGATTGTTCAGCTTCTTGTGGAGGTTCAGTCCTACAGTAAGTAATTTAATTTATCTTCTTAAAAACTTTAATTTTTAACATTAATTTTTTGGTTAAGCTTCATTGTCTAGAATATTTCTGCATGTCTAAAACTGAAGATTAATATGTATACAGAAATATTTGAATAACTGTGAAGCATGTGAAGGTCTTATTCAAATGTATTAAAAGTCTCAGCCAGAATATGAACCTCGTTCATTTAATGTTGCACTTGTAAACATGGTCAATTAAGAGATAGCAGTTGATCTGTTTTGGGTTGTTGCAGAATTTCTTAAAGTAAAAGTATCTCCAGATGTCATAAGAGAGTCCAGCTCAGTGAAGATCAGCTGTGAGACGCCATATATTTTAGTGAATTGGTGTTATTTCTACACCAACAGAGAAGAGAAGAATATAAAAGTCAGTTCATGTAAGCTCAAGCTCACTGGTGCTGAAGTGCTCAGATGGGCAGCTGTAAAATCACCTGTATCACTCAACATTTACTGTTACTACACAATACATGTGTTAAACATACCATCATCTGAGTCTCCTCCTGCCACAGTGACGGTTCTAGGTGAGATATTTCACTACTGTTCATCTGTGTTAGAAACTGTTACTGCAATGTTTTTAATAACTGTGGATTATTTCTCCTCAGATGCACTTCAGAAACCAATCATCAGTGTTAGTAAAGATGATGACTTGCTCATGATGATAGCATGTAGAATACCACCTTCAGTCAGAGCTGATTTCAACTGTAGTCTCTTTTTCTTGTTGTTTCGTGTAAAATATTTCATTTGCTAGAGATTCTTCTTTGAGAGACATAAATCTGTCTGATGAAGGTCACTTAATCACTTTTCAAAAACAAATGACTATTTACCTACTTGTATTTGTCCATTATGTGATAGTCTCAACAGCGACCGCTACTGGTAAAGCTTTGACAACAGCCACAAAATCAAGTGAGTAATATGGAGTGAATTTTGTGCCAATATTCATCAAACTAATTCAGCGTTTTGCAAATAAACACAATCTGCTTTGCAAAGAAAAACCACAACTTTCGAACAAACGCAAAGTGATTTGCAAATACAAGACAAATATATGTATTGTGTGTTACAACTGTGAGACTCAGTTGCCTTTTTATGGGGAAACTTGCCTTGATTTTCTCACAAATGCGTGCAGGCAGATTTTCTCACAAATGCAATTGAGCAACTTCCTTTTCCAAAAAAACAGCAGATGGCACTGTCGGTCCATTTACGCTAGTCTTCTGAGACCCGAAACACCCTTACCTTTTCAGGGAATACAGCAGACATACATGTTTTCACAAAGTGACCCTATACTACAATGTCAGTGAAATTCACAATAAGTGCTGTAAAGTTGTTAACATGATTGATTTTTTCAAAAATCAGTAGAGGTATGGCTACCCTCTTTTGGATCACGGGATATAGAATATATACATATGTTGATACAATTGTTCAACATTCAAAAAAACGCGGGGGTATAATAACAATATATCATGTCACAATACATTGTAATACTAAAATGCCGACATGGGTGAAGACACACTTTGGGCAGCAAGGACTCTTCTTGGAGTGACTCAGATGAGGAATGTTTGCATTTTGAGGAGCCACTAATATAATTCCTGACAGTAGCTTTTGATTCTTAACTTCATGAGTTAAAATGTTGCTCGGATATATATAAAAAGCTACATATTTTTAGATGGATTTTTCCAAACAGGCTATTGTCAGACTCGTCTTTCCATAGCTGAATCACAATAAAGCTCACCTGAACTTAAACTAGTTTGATTATAGTAGCCTATTTGTAGAATTTGATTAGCCTGCTAGGTTGTTTATGTGTAGTTTTATACTTATACTTTATACTATGTTTCTCTCCACTGTAGGCTATGTCTCAACATAAATTCAAAACGCTTTTATTGTTGGTACACAGTTGTCGCTATCCACAATACATTTGCATTTAGTATAACAATATATTGTGAAATGATATATTGTTATTATACTCCTGCGTTGTTCTGAATGTTGAA
Source organism: Cirrhinus mrigala (assembly GCA_036247105.1). NCBI lineage: Eukaryota > Metazoa > Chordata > Actinopteri > Cypriniformes > Cyprinidae > Cirrhinus > Cirrhinus mrigala. The sequence goes on along the minus strand of CM070017.1, from coordinate 6,620,928 downwards.
CAATTGTATCAACATATGTATATATCCCATGATCCAACAGAGGATAAGAAGTATGGCGAATGGATCAGTTTTTATAGGGAAGGACTGCATAGTTAAATGTTTAGCCATGTCTCTACTGATTTTTGAACTAATCAATCATGTTAACAAATTCACAGCATTTATTGTGAATTTCACTGACATTGTAGAATAGGGTCGCTTTGTGAAAACATATCAACGGTGATCATTTGTGAGAGAATCAAGGCAAGTTTCCTCATATTTGAAAGTTGAGTTTTTCTTTGCAAAGCAGGTTGTGTTTATTTGCAAAATGCTGGATTAGTTTGATGAATATTGGCACAAAATTCACTCCATAGGAGTAACCTTACATATACCTGTAGAGGATTCTCATAGTAGAGCATTTCTGATATTATGTTATATTATTGTATTTTGTGCTTAATCTTAATAGCAGTACTAAGCATAATTTTATTTCCAAGTTAAGTTAACAATGTAACATTGTTGAATCCTGTTTTATGTCTTAACAGTTTTAACAGTGACCTCTACTGGTGAAGCTTTGACAACATCCAAAAAACTGAATTTTGCTATTAAAATAAAACATACTTGACAAGGATAGAAATATTTTGCTCATTTTACTTTAAACTTCTTCAGTGTAAAAAAGTTTATGGATTGGTCAGTTAAAGCATTTTGCAGACAGATATTGTCATATCAGTAAACCGTATTGTCTCTGGCAACTGATTTATCCCATACACACTCTGACACAATGTTGATTCTGTCAGCTGTTTCCACAGCAGCCTCGACTTTCATCAGAGAGACAGAAATTTGTAGGCCTTTATTTTTACTTTGTATGACAGAACATTAAATCTGTGTTAAATGTTAAAGAAGATGAATCTTTTTCCTGACAGGAAATCTGATAGATCTGATATCTGACAGAAAAACTGATGTCTGTAATCATTATGCAATCATTGAGTTTTTACTCTTATTATGATTTAATCTGAGATGTTCTGTTGCAGCTGTTCCTCATACTGTTCACACTCACTCTGAATGTTGTTCATTCACTCACAACACAAAACAAAACAGCTATTCTGAATATTTGTATAAACAAAAATGATCATATCATGGTGCATATTAATTTAAAATAAATATAAGAGAAACTGCACATACTCATCAGATTTTGTGTAATTAAATGTATTCCCTTATTGCAATATAAACATGGATTATTATTTTTTCTTTTGACAGACTCATGGGTTAATTTCTGTCTGAACTCATAGGATTCATCTGTCTGTGCTGCTTTACCAGTAAGTACAATGTACAGGTTTGGTTGTGCACGAACTGAACTTCATGATGCAGAAACACAAAATAGTCTGTATCTCTGCAGGTTCTGCTGATGTTCTCACAGAGCTGAACTACACCTCCTGCCAGATGGAAACGCCATCTTTTTTGGTTGACTTTCCTTTTCTGTTTCCTCTTTCATTCATTTGATGGAATAACATTTATAAAGTACTAAATATTAAATCTAATTCAGTCCATACTTACATAATTCTTCACTGAACCATTTGAGCATACACATTGCTGTCAACATGCACACAAATCCCAATAATAAAGTTGATAGTTGAGAGTTGAACTTAAAAATTATCAAGTGTCATACTTTTTTTTTTTTTTTTAAAGTTGTTTCAATGATTATCTGATTTTTTTGTTCTTTTTTTGCATTAAGGAGCAAACATTTAGCTAATAAAGTGACCACTGAGTGTACATCTGTGTGAGCGTAAAATCACTGACCAATTTATTATGTTATTCTATAAAAACGAGAGAGAATGCATCAGAAGAAAATGCATATTTTGCTTTCTTGATGGAACAGCAGGTGAGAAGCCTGTTGCTTTACTAAAGAAATGAACTGACGGAGAGTTCATTTAATGAAGGTTTCGTCAGACTGATTCAAACTTGTAACTTCTGAGTTTGAGAGTATTTTGAAAAATGTATTAAAACAACTATTACAGTCATTCGTTCATAAATCCTATTACACCAGCAAGTGCTGAAAAAAAAAAAAACACTAGTAAAACATGTAAATCAAACTTATGTCCACCTAAAACTTGTTAAACTTGTGACCCATGGTTGAAACAGCACTATATTAAAGTAAAGGATTGCTTACATGTTACAATGCACACAACTGTCATGATCATGTCTGTATTCATAAAACGGACTGCAGAAAGCATATGGTTTCCTGTGTTCTGATGCGTTACTTCCTAATTCACCTACTGTGTGAGTCTTGTCTCTTTTCTCACACTCGCTGTAATGGAGCTGTTCATCTTCATAGTTTTTCAGTTCTTGGCAGAGGTTCAGTCTTACAGTAAGTGATTTCTGTTGTTTAAATACTGTACACAGTTGTGGTAAGTATCATTGTCTAAAAAAATTAGGCATTTCTGATCAGTAGGGCTACATGTAAACCTACCTGACATATTCATTTTGTTGCAGAATATTTTGGATATTATCAGCAGTATCTTATGAGGAGATGTTATGATTGATTGATCTATTTTGGGTTGTTGCAGAATTTCCTAGAGTAAAAGTATCTTCAGATGTCATAAAAGAGTCCAGCTCAGTGAAGATCAGCTGTGAGACGCCAGCAGATGTTAGCGTGAATCAGTGTTATTTCATCACAAACAGAAAAGAGAAGAATAAGAAAGCCAGTTCATCATGTGAGCTCGAGCTCACTGGTGCTGAAGTGCTCAGATGGGCAGCTGTAAAATCACCTGCATTAATCAGCATCAACTGTTACTACACATTAAATCAGTTAGGGTTCAATATACCATCATCTGATTCTGATCCTACCACAGTGACCATTCTAGGTAAGATATTTCACTGCTGTCCTTGTGGTTTGGAACTGCAATATTTTTAATGGCTGTGGGTTATTTCTCTTCAGATGCACTTCAGAAACCCATCATCAGTGTTAGTCAAGATGATGACTGGCTCATGATATCATGTGAAATACCACTTTCAGTCAGAGCTGATTTCATCTGTAGTCTCTACACTGAGGATGATGATCTTCTGTATCAACGTGACTCTCAGAGGAGTCATTATGGAGGGAATCATTGTGTGTTTTATTTAAGTCATAGTGAACTCTTGAGACGATCAGTGAACAGCAGACAGCTGATCTGTGTTTATTCACTCAAGACTGAACCTGAGTTCAGATCACCACACAGTGATGCATACACCTTCAGAGGTGAGTTATTGTTACTGTTATCATTTTAGCATATACATACATATATATTATATACTAAGACCCTTTCAGTAAGCTGTACAATACTAAATGGAGAAATACACTAAACATAGTAGAACTGAATGTTGATTATCATAATACCCAGCGCACTAAGACTCATTCAAAAACAACATATTAAGTTGCAGTGGTGTGATGCTGTTAGACACTGAAGTAGACAGTTGAAGTAGACAGAAAAACTTTACAAATAAAAAGTCCTTTGAAGTCCTTTGATACATTTAGGCACAAAGGTAGAGCTGTTTGTTAGAGCAACTAGAGATTCTCAGAGATTATATTTTTTCAGGCACTGGAAGGACCTGTACCTTCAACAAAGAAACTTTGCTTTTAAGTTTGCAAATAATGTAAACTGACTTCCTGTAATTCTCATGAACTGTCTCTGCAGTTTCAACATCAACCACCACTGAACAAACTACTACAACAACCATGAAAAGTAATTGAGTTTGTAAATCAGTTATTTTTAATGCTTTCTGAATGTCTCAAAGTGACAATCATTTTTTTTCAAACTCATGGTTACTTGTTGAACATTTACTATATGCAATATTTCAAAATGTCTTTTTTTTTTTTTTTTTTAATAGCGTTAGCTGTAATGTCCACTTCTAAAACCACAACAAACAGTGAAACTGGTAAGTTACTGATAATAGCTTTTCTGGTTATTCCAGATTTAAATTTGAGAAACAACTGCCTTCTTGAAAGAGATTCCCTTTGCAATATGTTATTTTTATAGCAGCAGACGTCCAATCCAAGACAAACCAGCCAACTAGTAAGGCAAAGGAAACCTCGAGTAAGTTAATTCACTATTGCTCAATGATAAAAGTCACTGGGTGAAATGAATATGTTGGATTCAAAAGTCATATTCAAAAATATCTCTGGCATCTGTGTTCAAAGTTTATTCATACATGGTAAGCAGTAGCACTCAGAATATACAACAATGATGTAGTTCATAATTATGCTGCTTTTTTCCCCTTCACACTGTAAAAACTAATACCTAGATCTAACTTATAAAAAGTGAGGCAAGTGGCTGCATTGGATGTTTTAAGTTGAGTCAACTTGCAGCCTTTTTTAAGTATAATAAACACTGTAACATTACTTAACACAAATACAACAAAATCAAGTTGAGTTAACTAATAGTACAAGTATTACTCGGTTAGATAAACCTACTTTTCTTGGTACAGGTAACTTATTTATGGGTTGCTACAAGTACAACCTGTACTCATTTTAATTAGGTTTTATGAAGTTCATGTTCTTAGTAAAATTAACCTAATCATATGTGAATAAACAGTCCTGCCTATAACCTCAGAAAAATAAAAATAAAAATTTGAAATGGCTATATAGTCTAAAAACTACAGTGATTAATGTTACATAAACAGACTTTGTCAATAACAATTTAAAATTAAATTGAAGAAGAAAAAGATGGGAAGATAGATTGAAGGCAATAACATTTATTCAATGTCAACCAGTGTCACTTTTAACAGGGACTACAAAACAGCCAATAAATGTGGCTGCACATGTACACAATAATATAAAACAAACACTGTATACAGTAAGTGTATTTTCAACCTGTTCTGAACAGTAAAGTGAAATATGCAAACAGCCCAATCTGCAATGTTTAGATAAAGGTAAATGTGAGCCATAACATCACATTGTATCACACTGGAACTACAATGTCAAAAATGATGCAGTATTTGTATATTTTGAACAACTATTATTTTTAAGAACTCCCAAATTGTCCATACAATACTGTTGAGTATTTACCTCATGAGGTAATAATCGGCACAGAACACAGTCCAAAGTCCACATTAATTAAGGCACTGAATGTTCAAAAAAGGAAAATAACCATGGAAATTATATTACCTGAGCAACTCGTACCAGTCAAATGAGTCTTAAGGTCAAAAACAAAAACAAAAAAAAAAAAAAAAAAAAAAATGAAAAGAAAAGAAGACTATTTTGTAAGACTAATTATTTTCAATTAAAATACTGGTAAAATTCAGAGACAAATATTTATATCTGATTATGTTACAGTACATTTAAGTTGGTATTTGGTAAACTCACCTACCAAAGTGATTGCATTTTTTCAAATGATGGCAAACAATGCCAGATGCCATTGAGAAATCATCTAAGACAACTTGGTCAGGAGGTCTGCATACTTGGATGATGGCTTAGGACGCATGGGGTCCAATCCCACAAAGAGCCTCTGATATATCTCAACAGCATACACCAGTTTTTGAGGGATACTTGAGTTCGAGGGCATAGGTAAGTCCAAACAAGAGGCAGCATGCTTTCAACAGGTTATTGTGTCGAGCTGATGGCACATGTAAATTTTCAGTGGGCAACTGCCAAGCTCAGCGTGCACCTCTGTTTCATCACGACTCTATTGGTGGAGACAAAAAAGAATCAAGAGTTTGGTCAGACAAACAGGTAATGAGATGAATAGAGCAGAAAGGTAGAATACAGATAAGACACAAAGTCAAAATTGTACTTTTGTTGCTAAAGGTAGTGGATACTAGACAAATACTGTAACTAGAGCATGTGACCAGAGTGAAGTCTACCATGACAATGCCATAGAGTGTGGGTACTATAATATCATGATCTGCTGTAGCATGAGTGTTGTCTGCTTCAAAGGATGCATTACAATAAAACAATGCGATTGTCCTTGCCTGTACCTGATTGGTCATCACATTACTGTTTATTAAGCTACAGATTTTAAATATCTTTCAAGAGCAAAAGTACCCCACATCATCACAATATTAATACATACAGACAGAAAAATAGACAAGTAGCTTTAAGCCCAATACATACGTGGTGGTCACTGATAAGGCCTTCCTGTCTCTCCCCCATGTACTCAATCAGGCATCTCAGGGCCACTTCTCTCCTTTCTCTCAAGTGATATGCCACAGATCTGTAAAGAGAAGTATACCATCTTAGTTATACCAAAAGTAATGTTTTTTTCTGTGATTTAAACAACATGAGAGTTTTGGATACAAATTTGTTTTCAATCAAATGAAAATCATGGACAGTGTCAAGCAGTAAAGGAACATATTCACTATATAGTTATTTTTAAGTATGAAAAATGCAAGAATGAAATTTAATCTTTGGTCAAGTTTGTTGCCTTATATGTGCCGTCTTCACAACTATCGGCCATTTACCATAATTGAGCAATGTGAAATTCAACTGAATGTAGCACAGCATAAAAGAAACAGAGTCTGATGGTGAAGAAAGTTTGCATTATAATTTAAAAAAGATACTGTTGACTTAGTGCATACTGCACTGTATTTTGTAGCCATGCCAGTAACGTTAGATGACAAAGAATTGGATTTTAGCTAGTCAGCTTTGTTAAGTTTACCTTACCTGTGATGGTTCAAAAGGCAGGCCATCTCTAGAAGATTTGCGACATTTCTGTTTTAAGGCTACTTTGGCTTTAATTTTAACAATAATATTACTTTTAATCGTTAGTTAGCGTTAACTTAAACTAATATTTGACATTAAACGGTAAGGGAAAAGTCCTAGACAAAACACGTTAACATTAGTACTATGCTAGTTTAAGTTAACGCTAACTAACGAAAAGTGGTATTATTGGTAAAATTAAAGCCAAAGTAGCCTAAAAACACATAGTAGGCATGACTACAGCACTTATTTAATTTCATATTAACAACACGGTCTCAACCACCGTTGTCTGCCGATCGTTGCCTACAAGACCACACTGCTGTACAGCCAACTTAGCTTGTCATGTGTGCAGGATAGCTAACTATACAGTACAATTTGTAAACCTAACCTCAGCTTCCTAGTGGAGTAAGCGATTTCGCGTGACTTTACATCACAAATCATTCGGCTAAATTTGCTCAACTTACCGTGTTAATCAGTCCCTGAAATTCAGATCCGCTGCAGCAAACAAACAGTTGAAGTGCCGAGGAAGATGCTGCATCTGCCTGGGAAAGTCTCCGCCAATGAAAAACATATAATAATTTTAAAATATTTACGTTTGATGAACACACCTGCCACATCGACAGCTGCTTTAAAAAAATGTGTATGTCAACTCACTTTTATAACATTTCTTGTACACAATAAACACATAAAAATAACTACCCAAATAAATTGCAATAGTTTTATTTAAAATATATTGTTATATAAAAAACTGATATACTTTAAGTAAAGAGGAAGTATATTGATGCTTTTTAGTATAAAACAAATAAAATAAACTAGATTACAACTATTTAAAGTATATAAAACCTACTTTGTGGGTGTAGCACTTTTTACAGTGCAGGTTGAACATTTTAATGTTTATTAAAAATAAGGAGAAAAAATATTTTCTAATACAAGCAATGAAATGCTTAAATGAAAAAATAATATATTAACAACTTTACTTGAAATGTTAAGTTGTACTAAGTGACAACTTAGATATTTATGCTTGTTAAACTTAAAAGCTGGGTAAGTAACCCGGCTGTCTTAAAATTTTAAGTTGAATCAACTCAAATATCTAAGCTGTGACAGTATAACTTAATAAACTCTTTCTGAGTTGAATGAACTTAAAATTTTAAGGCAGCCAGGTAACAAATTATTTTAACTTGACTCAACAAATTGTTTTTTACAGTGTACAGGTATGTAGAGATCTTTGCTATATTGGTAAGTTAGCTTAAAGGATAAAGCCAGACTCTATTTTAGTGGTTACATTAAAAAATAAAATGATCAAAAAGCATGTCTATTTAACTGAAATGATGAAACTTGCAGAATTTAACAGCAATTTATTGAAAGTTTTTTAAAAATTGCATGTTTTTAAGGCCCTATGAAATACGTTTTAATAATTTTTCTCAAATTCAGTTTTGTTTGTGAATCTCCGTTTTACATTAATTTTCTGGATTCTATTTTAATTGTTTCATTACATTTTAATAATCAAAAGCATGTCTAATGAATTTATAAATGATAATTAGATGTGATAAAGAGTTAATTAGTTATAGGCTATTTCTTTTTTTTTTTTTTTTTGCAGAAATACTGTGTTGTGTATTTACAATTTTCTGGTAAATAAATTCTGGTAAATATTTTTTTCTGGTAAATATTTCTTAAACATTGTTTTAATAATATTTTTAGTAGTAGTAGTACAATCTTTACATTAAGTAATATATTAATATATTTCTGACTGTCAAGTTAAACTTTTATTTTGACGGGTTGCTGTGAAGACCTTTAGGGTCTTCATTATATGACGATAGTTTTCCGCAAAAGAAACGGTAAAATGCTCATGAAGTGACTCTCAGAGAATTTCTAGAAATTATGTTCATGTGTTCATGTACTCACATATTGAGGCGGCAGAGGCTAAAAACACCGCGAGCGTCAGGCGTATGTGTGTAGTAAACAAAACTGCGCATCCACGCCATTAACTAACACAGACATGCAGAAATACGGCTATTATTAAAATGCATTCTTAAAGTACCGGTAAGTTAGTGGTAAAATGCGGAATCGTACCGTTTTTAAAAGCAGGGTATCACGATACTTTTTCCATACCAGTATATCCTGCAACACTACTAGTACTACTACATGATATTACAAAAGGACTGAAAGTTCAGGGGTTTTTTAGGTATTTGAGGAACCTGTACCTTCAACAAAGAAACTTTGTTTTAAAGTTTGCACATAAACTGACTACCTGTAATTCTGATAAATTGTCTCCACAGTTTCAACATCAACCACCACTGAACAAACTTCTACAACAAGCATGAAAAGCAGTGAGTAATTCAGTTTGTAAATCAGTTATTCATACTCCATCTGAATGTCTCAAAATGACAATCTTTTTTTTTTTTTTTTCAAACTCATGATTAAATATTGAACATTTACTATATGTCATATTTCAAAATGTCTTTTTTTTTATAACATCAGCTGTAATGTCCACTTCTGAAACCACAACATACAGTAGAACACGTAAGTTACTGATAACAGCTTTACTGGTTATTCTAGATTAAATGTGAGAAACGATTGCCTTCTTGAATGAGGTTCCCTTTGCAATATGTTATTTTTATATCAGCAGACTTCCAATCCAAGACAAACCAGGCAACCAGTAAGGCAAAGGAAACCACAAGTAAGTTCATTCACTGTTACTCAGAAGTCACTGTGTGAAATTAATATTTTGGATTCAAAAGTCATATTCAATATTATTCGTATTTATTCGTACATGGTAAGCAGCAGCAGAATATACAACAATAATGACATGGTTCATGATTATGCTCCTTTTTTCTACATGATTATGGGCCGTTCACACAGAACATGTTTTTCCATTCCACTGTGCTACTTTTCCATTGTTTTTATATGTAAATGCACTAGACGGATGTGCTTGACTATTAGGCTTGTGTCTTGCATCTTTTGCATACTGTTTCGCATATGACACAGCGTTATAAAAACACAGCGCTCAATATAAAATGTAACTTTTGCATATAACTGCAAATTTCACATCTTTTCAACAGTATTAACTGTAATGTCCACTTCTGAAACAATAACATACAGTAAAGCTGGTAAGTTACTAATACCACAGATTATTCTAGATCATTTTAAATTTGAGAAACAATGTAATATGTTATTTTTATATTAGAAGAACTCCATTCCAAGACAAACCTGCCAAGCATGACAAAGAAAACCAAGCGTTAGTGCTCAAATTGAATTCAAATTTAGAAGATTTTTTTTTTCATTGTCCTAACATTGTCCTGCTATGTTTATTATGGTTAGTTTTACAATGTTTAGTTCATTGCAATGTACATAGGCCAATCTTTGTTAAATACAACTTAAGCTTTTCTCACTGTAGTTTCAACAGCAACATCCACTGAAAAATCTTCACAAAAGGACATTTTAATTTCCACAACTGAACCCCACTCACACATACACATATATATGTATTATTCGAAGCAACTGTCATCCATATTTGAAATAATTTGACCATTTAATTCTCATTCAAATCTCTGTAAAATGTTTACTTGTTTCCACGCACACAACAAAAATAAAACCATTTATAATGTACATTAATTTTCTCAGTTCATCTGTTTATGTATCACTATCAGTTGTCAGGTGGACTGATGTATTTAAAACATCCAAATTAAACATAATACACATAAATATGTATTGAAGTGTTGGTTTTGTTTTGACACAGATATATGGTTTATAGTGCTTTTTTCCACTGGTGTTACTGTAATCTTGTCTGGACTCATGGGACTCATCTGTTTATGCCGGTTTGCAAGTAAGCATTTTAATGTCAATATCAATTTATGTGTATGGGAATACAAACTGAACATTTAATGCAGTAGCTCATTGTTTTTTAGGTAAAAAAGGAAAGAAACAGTAAGTTTGTTTTCATCATGCTTTCAGTAGTCTGTGATATGTACTGTAGACTTTTTTTTTTATTGATCTAATCTTACTTTTTGTAAAACATACATTTGTAGTTTAGGAGCTGTATGTGTAGATGCTTAGCATCTTATCTGATTTTTTTCATATTTGATTCTTAGAAATAAAATTAGACCAATAAACCCTTATGGGACCAGTCAAGGAACTGGTATGGTGAGTGTCACAATAATATTTATAATAATAAATAGTTAGAATCCATAATTAATAAGACTGCCATAAGAGATTGGATCCTAATTATTGATTATGTTATTTAGAGTTGTTCTGGACCTGCAGAGACATATTCTCTGATCACTTTTAAAGTGACAGCTATATCTGGAGGTAAGTGAATATCATTCTCAGAAAATGTTGCAAGAATAAAAATGCGGTAACTGATGTCACCAAGTAAGCTTGTTTTGTGCAGTGGCCACAGCTACTGGTACTCCACCTATTTCCTCTTTCAAGTCTTCAGAAGATCAGTATTATTAGCCTCGTCTTCTCTTTTATCATTTATCATAAACATCTCATAAAAGTAGTGCAAAGAACTTGAGCTCTATATTCCAAGTATTCAGAAGATCTTTCCCCTTCTTCCTGTAGATTTCTGCAGTGATGATGTAGTTTTGTAGGCCATTGAGAAGTCACCCTCACCCTGATTCTCAAGACAAAAACCAATATGATTTTTCCACTGGCTTGGAGAGCTTTCTGTTGACTCTATTTGACCCTCTTCATCATGTTGTTCTTTCAAAGGCCTCGAACACCCAAAGTCATATCAGGACAGCACAGCAGATCCCACAGACACTCGCTCTGTCATTACATCCATTAATCCCATTTACCAGCCCTCAGGTTATAAAATGTTTCTATTAGGTGTTGAGAAAAAGTAAGCTGAAGTAGGACAAATTCTAAATTCATGACAACAGTAAAGGACAGAATGAATCTGAGAAGAGATGATACTAATGTGTAAAGTGTCAAAGCTTAAAATACACTAAAGCTTTATGACAAAGAGCTTGTTTAGCAAGTTCTTAAATTGATATGACGCCTCTGCATTGTATTACAGATGTTTTGGCCAATAAACAACAGAAACAGTTGTACTTTCCCACCCCCACATAAATCTACACTCCATGCACTATAATGACAAACCAAAGACAAAATTGTCACAACTTCATACATTTATTATAAATAAAAATCTGAAATAAGTATATTGCATAAGTATTCATACTCTTAACTCAGTACTGAAGCACCTTTACAGCCTCAAGTCTTTTTGGGTATGATGCAACAAGATTTGCACATCGATATTCGGCAGTTATTTTTTTTTGGCTTAGTTTGCCCATAAGGCCAGCTCTAGGAAGAGTCATGGTTGTTTCAGACTTCTTCCATTTATTAAAGTTAATGGAGACTATGTGCTTCTGTAAACCTTCAATGCAGCAGAATCTTTCCCAGATGTGTGGCTTGATGCAATCCTGTCTTTGAGCTCTACAGGCATTTATTTATTTATTTATTTTTTACCTCAGGGCTTAGTTTTTGCTCTGATATACATTTTTAGCTGTTAGACCTTTTATTAAGATGTGTGTGCCTTTCTAAATCATACCCATTCAGTTGAATTTGCAACAGGTTAACTTCACTCGAAATCTAGTAACATCTACTGTACAAGCAATATGAATGCTCCTGAGCTAAATTTCAACTGTCCCAGATAAGGGTATGAATACTTATGCAATGGAATCATTTAAGTTTTTTATTTTTAATAAATTTGCTAAGATGTTAAAAACCTGTTTTCTGCTTTGCCATTATAAATAAAGTAATTTAAAGCAGTTTAACATAAGGCAGAAACGTAACAAAATGTGAAAAAATGAAGGGGTATGAATACTTTTGCAAGGCACTGTAACTGTCCATCATGAACCGAATACAAACAAATTTACTTCACATTTATTTCATGTGTGCCTTTTGTATCTTTCTTTCTTCTTTCTTAAGAGTGTTTATCATCTGTACGACACGATCCCTGACAAACCAATTCACTCAAATGCAGGAGATCAAACCTACAGTTTGGTGAAGATGCAGTGATGAGTCTGAAGTCTGGTTTCATTATGTACAGCCACTATAATTAAAGTGTCTTTACTTGCAGATAAATACAGTAGGTGTTTATTTTCATTATTCAGAGTTTGGTCTGGAATATACTGTGACATCAGTGAATATCCAGAGCTAAACTAAAAATGATACATGTAAATGTTTTACTTCTTGTAATGACATTTAAACCATATGAAGGTTTAAACCAAATATTTTTTTCTTTGTATTATTCTGAATTACTCAAAAGATCTGTGTTTAGATCTTTCCATCATGTGTTTATGCATTATATACAAACATGCATTCAGCCAATATATTAGGCCAGGAGTCCAGGACACACCAAGCTGACAGCTAACGGCTTTATTAAAATAGACAAAAAATAATGTATAAAATTTTGTTCTCAAACCTAATTGGTTCTCACAAGTCAAAAGCACTTTTGAGCTTCCATTTACCATATTTAATGTGCATAAGAAAATAAAAATGCAATAAAGTAACAAGTACTTTTCAAGTTGAAACAAAATTGTAAGGAGTAAGAAGTACTGCTTTTTCTTCAGAAATGTAATCAAGTAAAAGTGCAAGTAGTCAATTAAATTGTACTTAATTAAAGTATGAATACTGCAAAACTCTTGAGTGCAGCAATCAAGTAAAATGACTAAAGTATTTTACACCCCTGACTATAAGTATTATATTCTTTTTCGCACTCAGTCGCATACATGTAAATGTTGCACTGCACATGGCTGTGAGTGTGGTCTAACGATCTGTACTTTGATCTACATAAAACTGCTCGGTGCATTAAATGGTTTTCTGTGGTCTGATCTGACACTTCATAATTTACCTATTGTTTGAGTTTCATTCTGTCTCCTTCACACTCTAATGGAAATGTATACATTGATTCATTTAGTATACGCCAAAGCGACTTACAACTGAAGAATGCAACAAGCGATAATCATAAGGAAGAAAATAAACACAGGAAAGCATCAGTTGTGTTGTTGTCTATTCAGGGTCAGAAAGTTTTCGGATTTTATCAGAAATATCTTAAATTGTGTTCTGAAAATAAACTATGGTCTTACAGGTTTGGAATGACATGAGGGTGAGTAATTAATGACAAGCGGGCCCTTTTGGGCTCGTTGAAGACCAGTCACGCTGCACTCACGCTTTTAGTGTGAGTGTTTGCCCCAGATCTGTTGTCTGTTAAAATGAAGACAGTTGTACATGTGGTCACACAATCAAAGTTCATCTTCAACGTTCACTGCACAATGCATTAAATAGTTTGTGGTTTGATGTTCCACTTTCTAATTCATCCATTGTGTGAGTCTCATTCTATCTCTTTTCTCACATTCGCTGTAATGGAGCTGTTCCTCTTAGTTTTTCAGCTCCTGATGGAAGTTCAGTCTCACAGTAAGTGACTGATGTTGACTAAATGGTATGTACACATTTGTACATAAAAAACGTTTTATTATATTTCAGCATATGTGATCAGTACAGGGGTGGATTTAGTGATTTGGGGGCCCCTGACAAAATAAAGTATTGGGGCCCTGTACATTTGCCCAAGGTGGTCACCTGCCTTTGCTTAATGGATAACTGGATCACTACATGTTTTAGTACCTCTCTGCTTGCATATTAGTTTTACTTTGGCCATGTCGTGAAAATGCGTTAACCTGATTGCAACAGCAAACAAACACCCAGCAAATAACAAAATTATCTATCAAATAAAAAAGCCTGCTATACCTCCATGACTAATAAAGTGAAAACATTATTAATGCAAAGATACTTACAATAACACAAAATATACAAAAAGAAAAGAGGATGCACTCAACAGGCAGTCAAACCAGCATACAATTCAACAGGCCATCTGTTATATTTAATTAAATATTGTTATATTTAATTAAATATAACAATAAAAGTCATTAAAGTCTAAGTTCATTAATGGTAGTTGTTTTCGCTATACTTAAAAGAAGAACATATGTGACGCTGGACCACAAAACCAATCATTTTGGTTCATTTTGGTCAATTTTTCAAACTGAGATTTATACATTAACTGAAAGCTAAATAAATTAGTTTTCTATTTATGTATGGTTTGCTGGATAGGACAATATTTGGCCAAGATATAACTAAAATCTGGAATCTGGAATCTGAGGGTCCAAAAAAATCGAAATATTGCCTGTGAAGTTCTTAGCAATGCATATTACTAATCAAAAATTAAGTTTTGATATAATTACGGTAGGAAATTTACAAAATATCTTCATGGAACATGATCTTTACTTAATATCCTACAGATTTTTTGCATAAAATTAAAATTTTAGACATTTTGACGCATACAGCGTATTGCTACAAATATATTTGTATATATGTCCTTCTTATGACTGGTTTTGTGGTCCAGGGTCACCTATGTGGCCAATTTCAAAACAGCATTCTAGCATCCTACTCTTACTCTTTACATATGCTATCTCTATATGGCAGAAATAGCATGTGTAGTATGCTAATATGTAATCAACCAGTGAGTACAAAGTGGGTGCATCTAGTCCAATCTGGCCTATGTTACAGTGCACACGCTTGTGCATGCGGTCTTATGATCTACATATACGAACTGCGCAATATATTAAAAGATTTCCTGTGGTCGAATGTTTTAATCTTCTTAGTGTGTGAGTCTCGTTCTGTCATTTTCTCACGCTCGCTGAGATAGAGTTGTTCATCTTTATTGCTTTTCAACTCCTGATTGAGGTTCAGTCCAGTCCACAGTCAGTAAGTTATTTATGTTGTTTATTTTTTATTAAATACTGTATGTTCACATTTATAGCCATTGTCCAAACTATTTCAGCATTCTGATTGTTATGTGTGAAGTTTTAATATAAATATTCAAACACATGAACTGTAACCCACATGATATTTATTTTGCTATTGATTTTTTCCTGTATGTAATCAGCTGCTACAATCTGAAATATTTGGTTATAGAAATCAGGTTAATGACTGTACTTGGGGTTTACATCATAATATGAAAATTTGTGTTATGTGATAATATTCCTGTTAATGTCAGATTGGATGTATTATCTGTTTGGGTTGTTGCAGAATCGCCCACTGTAAAAGTATCTCCAGATGTCATAAGAGAGTCCAGCTCAGTGAAGATCAGCTGTGAGACGCCAGCAGATGTTACAGTGAACCAGTGTTATTTCATCACAAACAGAGGAGAAGAATATAAACTTCAGTACATCAAGAGAGCTCAAGCTCACTGGTGCTGAAGTGCTCAGAATAGCTATGCATACACACGTTAGACACAACATAAGCTGATTCTAGCAGTTGTATGATGCTGTCACATGATCAATACACTTTAATTTATGAAGCCTTGCTTTCATACAAAGAACATATGTTGAAATAACTGATCTATTTACAAATGTAATCACTTCTCAAAAACAAATGACTAGCCTACATCTATTTGTCCATTGTGTGACAGTCTCAACAGCGACCTTTGCTGATATAACATCGACAACCGCCACAAAAACAAGTGAGTGACCTTACATCTCAGTATAACTGTAGAGAATTCTCATAGTACAGCAGTTCTGATATTGCTATGTTACTGTATATTGGGTTTTTAATATTAATTTCACTACTAATTAGAGTTTTATTTCCAAACTAAATGGACACTTTTAACATTGTCGAATCCTATGTTTCTGTCTGAACAGCGACCTCTACTGTTGAAGCTTTGACAACAACCATAAAAACTTGTGGTTGCCAATTATTTTTAAATTAAACATTCCAAGTCAAACACTCGGTACACATACCGTACATCTCAACATATGAGCTTTTATTATAGTGTATATCATCACAGATTTTACAATCTATTAAAAAAACCTTCGAATATTAATTTGCTCATCATGAAGATCTGAAGATGGAGATGTGTGTCTTTATCATAAATGGAAGAGAAAGAAACTAAAAACTGAGCTCATCTTGTCAGCTCTGACTCACTGGATCTCTGATCAGTATTTATTTATTTTTTAAATTCATATATTAATATTGCTCATATATATAAAACAGCTAAATGAATTATATTTCCCAAGACTATGCATTTGTCCAATCTGTAATAGTCTCAACAGCGACCTCTGTTGGTGGAACTTTGACAACAGCCACAAAAACACACACCTGACAAGCAGACTGACTGATTCTACCAGAAAGTCAGAAACTTACACATTTTTTTATTTATTTATAAGAGAATAGAGTACTGCTACCACTTCAGAAAAGATAAATAAATAAAAATAAACAAGATCAAGCTAATTCTTTTTTGAGAGTGATCATCATAGTTGAGATGTCTATAATCATTATTAATTAGTTTAGGTTGCAGTTATGTTCTGTCTCTTATGATTTAATATTTATTTAATAATTTCAGCAAACAATGATCAGATCAAGGAACAAATGAATCGCTTATCTGCTTTTATGCAACAAACAAGTAAATATAAATAAACACTTAATAAATTGGCCATTGAGATAATAAATATGTCCACAGTACTAATTTTGATATCATGATCTAGTCTTTCTTCAAACAGTACAGTTATTTTTTGGCACATTTACTTTTACAAAACTACCTTCGATCTTTAGTATGAGTTTGAGCACAAAATATGTCCTATATCTGCTCTCTGTTAGTGTATTTGAATTGTATTGTACATGTGGTCACATGATCTACATTCATCTTCATAGAACTGACTGCACAATGCATTAAATACTTCCTGTGGTCTGATGTGCTACTTCCTAATTCACTCATTGTCTCATTGTGTCTCTCACATTCGCTGTAATGGAGTTGTTCGTTTTCATAGTTTTTCAGCTTCTTATTGAGGTTCAGTCTTACAGTAAGTGAGCTCTGTTGTGTAATGTTAAATAAATTCTGTACACTGTTGCACTTGTAGTGAACAAAATAGACAAATTATTGTCTATAATATTTCAGCATTATTTTTCTCATGTGACGTGAAGTTTTAGTACAACCTACCTGACATATTCTTTGTACTATAGAATGTACCTGTATATAGTACATTTTATCAGAAGCTGTCCTTTTCACATTTTTAGAACCCACAATATGTGATTACTATTGAAATATTATGGAACAGTACTTGTAAACATTGTCAATGAGATGTAATGATCTGTTTTGGGTTGTTTCAGAACCTCCTACTGTAAAAGTATCTCCAGATGTCATAAGAGAGTCCAGCTCAGTGAAGATCAGCTGTGAAGACGCCAGCAGAGGTCTACAGTGCAAACAGTGTTATTTCTACCCAAACAAAGAAAAGAATCAAACAAAAACCAATTGGAAATGTGAGCTTGAGCTCACTGGTGCTGAAGTGTTCAGATGGGCAGCTGTAAAATCACCTGGATCACTCAACATTTACTGTTACTACACAATACATTTGATTAATGAAACATCACCTCATTCTCCTCCTGCAACAGTGATGGTTCTAGGTGAGAAATTTCAGCCTGGTCTCATTGTTTATACATAGGTATTACAGTAGTATGTAACATTTACAGGTACAAAATGTAAATTTTTGTATGTTTGGATAGATGTTGAAATGTACAGTATGTACATATTGACAACTAAAATGTTAAAATTATTACAAATATAGAGCTAAAGTAACACAATATTTATCAATCTTTTATATCATTTAGAGAATTTGTATCACTGCATTTTTAAAATCCATTTTATAGATACATTTTTGATCCCTTAACCCTACCTTAAGAGTTTTATAGAGAATATAAAATATATACATATATAAACAATGGAGAGAAATGGACAGACAGTGTAGGCCTTCAATGGGAATTTTGGTAATATAACATTAAAAATATTAAATATATTAAAAATATAATATATTAAAATATAATATATTAAATATATTATAATATAAAATATAATATATAAAAAAAAAAAGTCACTAATCCTACTCCTACATGTAAACCTAACCATAACCGTTTGCTAAAATATGTACGAATAAAAGCATTACAGGCAGACAGGTGTAATCATAATTTATTTATTGACATTTAAAAAGTGTTGCAAGCTGTAACGTGGGGAGTGAGGCGGGAGGCGAGCGGATCTATTTGCAAGCTTTTATTTAACGGGTGAGACAAAGACATATTCGGACAGGCAGGGTAGACAACAGCAAACAGGTATATTGGAGCGAGACAAAAGAGTGGTCCATAAAGCAGGCAGGGGTCGATCAGTGGCGAACGTTATCCGAAGGAGGGCAAGGCAAAAGAGTAATCCGAAAAAACAGGCAAGGGTTTCAAAAGGCAGGCAGCGAGACAGACTAAACAAAAATAACAAGGCTAAATTACAAGACTGGGGCGGGGGCGAGACAGGGCGAGGGTTGGAGGACCAAGTCCTTGCGGAGGACCAGATGACTGAGGCAGGGCAGGAGCCCTCCAGGGTGGAGCAGGAGGCGCTGGAGCCCACCAGTGCGTAGCAGGCGGAGCTGGAGGCGCAGGAGCCCCCCAGGGTGGAGCAGGAGGCGCAGGAGCCCACTAGGGCGGAGCAGGCAACCGCGTCATGAACTGGGACCTGGGGAGAGTAGGGACAGCGGAGGCAGACAGAATAACAAGGAGAGAAGGAGAGAGTTTGTTCGTCGCCAACTCAGCCGTGACTTGACGGGCAGAGAGTCCAAAGGGGAACGCCGCCCCTTCTGGGGGTTCTGCAGCCGGAGCTGCCACCTCCAGGGGCACTGGCGCGGACTCATGGATGGAAGAGGCCTCTGGAGCAGACTCGCGGTCCAACGAGGCCTCTGGATCAGTCCTGTGGTGAGATGAGGGCTCCGAAACAGACCCGTGAACTAATGAGATCTCTGAAGCAGACTTGTAAACAGACGGGACCTCTGGAGCAGATTTGTGATCAGACGGGACCACTGGAGCAGATTTGTGATCTGAAGGGACCTCTGGGGTAGATTTGTGAGCAGACGAGACCTCTGGAGTAGACTTGTGATCAGACGGGACCACTGGAGCAGATTTGTGATCTGACGGGACCTCTGGGGTAGACTTGTGAGCAGACGAGACCTCTGGAGCAGACGAGACCTCTGGAGTAGACTTGTGATCAGACAGAACCTCAGGAGCACAGTGTGCAGCCCACACACACCAAATGGCAACCGCCATTAAGGGAACAGCAGCAGCGGGTGGCAGGACCTCATTAATGGTTGGTTTACAAGGCGCTGACGCCACTGGGATGTTTGCTGCCTGCACAGACACTAGTGGTGGGTCCAGCACGCTGGCCATCATGATAGGCCGTGACCTTGGAGTTTCAGAGGAGACGTGGCTTGACCCTGGGTGGTCAGGCGGGACGTGACTTGACCCTGGGCAGTCAGACGGGCCGTGACTTGATTCAAGATGAACAGCTGGAACGTGCCTTGGTTCGTGGAGATCAATTGAGACTTGACTAGGCTCACGATGGTCAGCTGCTACTTGACTAGGCACATGGAGATCAACTGTGACTTGACACAGGAACCACAATTTCGACTTTACTTGGTTCAGGAACAGCAGCTTTGATGTTGCTTGAATCAGGAACGGCAGCTTTGACCCTGCTTGACTCAACGTCAGCTTTGACTTTGCTTGACTCAGGAACGACAGCTGTAGCTTGACTTGACTCTGAAACAGCAGCTGCAGCCTGACTTGACACTGGAGTGACAGCTGTGACTTTACTTGACTCCGGAGATACAGCCGTGACTTTGACTTGACCTGGGAATCACAGCTGTAACTTGACCTGACTCAGGAAAAGCAGCTTTAGCCTTGTTTGGCTCTGGGGTAGCAGCTGTGACGTGGCGGAACGTTTTCGCCACCACTTTGTGAACGGGCTCCGCCGTTGCTGCCATTTTGTGAGCGTGCACCGGCACGGCTGCCATCTTGCGAACGGGCACCGCTGTCGCCGCCATTTTGTGCACGGGCTCCGCTGCCGCCAAGGTATGAACGAGCTCCGGCGCGGGCGCCATTACGAGAGTGGTCTCCGGTGAAGCCGCCTTTTCACGAGCGGGTTCCGCGCCCGACATCACCGCGATGTTGCGCTCCTCATGCACGACACCCACAGTAAAAGATGAGCCCACAGTCAATAATGCAAAGTCCATGAATGCCGCCAGTGAAGACGCGGACCCTCGAGTCTCAGTCTCGCTTTTAACAGTTCATTTACACTGTCGCAAAAAAATTCTATTAAGATACAGTCCGGGAGATCTGAATGATTTGCTACAGCCAAAAACTCGCAGACGTGATGCTCAAGTGACCGCGGGCCTTGTTGGCGAACGTTATCCGAAGGAGGGAAAGGCAAAAGAGTAATCCGATAAAACAGGCGAGGGTTTCAAAAGGCAGGCAGCGAGACAGACTAAACGAAAATAACAAGGCTAAATTACAAGACTGGTAGGCAAGGCAAAAACAAGAAAACTAGATACAGGATAACACGGAAAAACACATTGTATGAATGCCAGAAACAATTAAATACTCGGCAACTAGAGAACGGAAGTCCGGGGCTTAAATAGGGCGCCTGATTGGCCACAGGTGTGAACGCAATGGATGATGGGAGTAGTAGTCCGGGGTGCAATACAACAATCGGTGCGATAAGACAGAGTGAGAGCGACCTCTGGTGGTGAGCGGACCGAAGGTCACCGACCAGATTCATGACACAAGCAGTACCAAAAGTAGTCCAAATGATGATGTGTTGATTATGACTTGATTATCATGATTTTTACACAGTAGCAATAAAATAAACAAGATGCAAATAAAAGCTAGTTTAAATGAACATATCAACCAATTTTTGAAGGGTTGATATTATAATACTGATGTATTTTGTCGAAACAACTAATGCCACAAAACATTGTTTAATTAGAAACTAATTGCTGATGTTTGTACTGTTGTTTTCTCTCAAAAATCACTCATTATAAAAGGAATAACAGGATGAAAGTTAGGGACACTGGAGGGGAAAAAAACAGTTTTTCACCAGAATCTAATCTGAGATCTCTAGATTAAATATTATATACATTTTATACTCATTAGGTCCTCAGGCCAAGTTGAGAGCATCTGCTTCAGTTATTCTGGAAAAAGACATAGTTGAGCTGAGCTGTGAGAATACTGAAGATCTGAAGATGGAGATGTGTGTCTTTATCATAAATGGAAGAGAAAGTAACCCAAAACAGAGCTCATCATGTCAGCTCTCACTCACTGGATCTTAGATCAGTATTTGGTCTGGAGATCAGAGTTTATCTGTGACAATAACCTGCTACTACACTGTGGTGAAGAGACGAACTCAAATTCCATCTAATCACTCTGATCCAGTGACAGTAACAGTCCAGAATATTTTTTTTATTGATATATTCATAGAGTGAGGTTATGTCAAGTTACATCACCAGTATGTGACATATGCTTTGTATCTAAAGGACCTGTACCTTCAACAAACAAACTTCATTTTAAAGTTCACAAATAATGCAATTGACACTGTAATTTTGATAAATTGTCTCTGCAGTTTCAACATCAACCACCATTGAACGAACTACTACAACAGCCATTAAAACCAGTGAGTATTTTTGTTTGTGAATCATTTATTCTTACTCCATTCTGAATGTCTTTAAAATGACAATTATTCTTTCAGGTTCATGATTGTTTGTTGAAAATTTACTATACTGCTATACTGTGCATTTCACACATTTCACAATGTCTTTCAACAGCTTTACCTGTTATGTCCGCTTCTGAAACCACAACAGACAGCAAAACTGGTAAGTTACTGATAACACCTTTTCTGGTTATTCTATTATTCTATACTACATGACTTTTAAAATCTGAACAGACTGTAAAACTTAGCTTCCCAATCACGCTGCGCTAATAAGGAGGAAACTGGAAAAAGCTAAAAATGCGTTAAAGTTTTATAACAAAGAGCTTGTTCATTAAGGTCAACACTTTTTTTTTGAGCGATATATGCTTCTGCATTGCATTACAGATGTTGTGGTCAATAAACAACAGGAACAGGGAAATAAAGAGGAAAATGAGGTATATGTGAACACAGTCACACACCAAACATACATAATTATCCATCCTGAACAGATACAAACACATTTACTTGACGTTTTTAATAATCGTTCTTCTTCCTTAAGAATGTTTATCATCTGTACTGCACGATCCCTGACAAACCAGTTCACTCAAACACAGAAGATCAAGTCTACAGTTTGGTGGGGATGCACTGAAGAATCTCATGTCTACATTGTACAGCCACTATAAATAAAGTATCATTACTTGCAGAAAAGTAGGTTTATTTTCATTAGTCAGTATATATATATGTTTTGTGAGAATAATCCTGAAACTTATACCAGAATTTAAATATTTATCTTTAAACATATTTAAGGCCTCTATTATATACAATCTTCTTGTTCACACTGTACGATATACATGTTACATGTGAAAGTTACATTTGCACACGTCTAATGATCTGCACTTTGTTCTACATTAAACTGCTCAATGCATTAAAGGGTTTCCTGTGGTCTGATCTGCGATCTGCCACTACCTAATTCACCCATTGTTTAGGTCTCATTCTCTCTCTTTCACTCTTATGTTGTTCATCTTCATAGTTTTTCAGCTTCTTTTGGAGGTTTAGTCTTACAGTAAATCTCTGCTGATTCTTGTCCTCTTAAAAATGTATTTAAAATAAAGTTTCACTAAAATATTTCAGCATGTCTGATCGGTGTGAAGGTTTTCTATAAACACAAACACATGAACCTGACATATTTGTTTTACTATATAGTATTACTGTAGTTAAAAGTCAAATTTATTGTAATTTTTAGGACATTGCATGACAATGGATGAAAATGAAACAATAGAATGTAGTAGACAGTAACAAGGGCTAAAAGACAACAATAAATATGGACAATAGTACTACAAGGTACACACCGTAAAAACAGAATTGCCAGTTCAATAAGTAATATATAAAGTCTAGCAGCAGTGGGATATGATTGATTTTTATTTAGGTGAATAGATACAGTGCATAAGTAAATTAAGTAAATATAAAATTATTATATTAAGTAAATATAAAATACACAGTACAATTTAACAAAATGAGCATACTGACTTAATTTGTATTATTTTCTCTGTCAGTTTTTTGATAAATGAGCAACTGAACCACTTGGGTTTGTTTTGGCACATTTATATGTAACTTTTACAAAACGACTTCCTTCTTTTAGTGTGAGTCTTTGTACACAGCTGTACATGTGGTCACACGATCAACGTTCATCGTCATAGAAATGACCACACAAATGCATTAAATAATCTGTGTTCCGATGTGCCACTTCCTAAAACACCCAAAGTTTGAGTCTCATTCTGTCTCTTTTCTCACACTCGACTTGCATTGGAGAATTATATATAAACCAGTTCACTCAAGCACAGAAGATCACGTGTAGGCCTACAGTTTGGTAAAAATCCACTAATCAGTTTCAAGTTTAGTTTTATTATGTACAACCACTATAAATAAAGTATCTTTATTTGCAGACAAATAAGTGTTTATTTTCATTATTCAGTGTTTGGTGTGGAATATACTGTGACTGAAGTGAATATCCAGAGCATTTTGTCCAGCAAGCCCCAGCAATGCAGTTCTACACTGTAAGAAGAGCTTAAGCATTCAATGAGAGCTGAACTATCTATCTATCTATCTATTATATTTCAGACCTCTAAAACTATTACATCAGATATTATTGTTCATGCTCTGATACACATATATGTAAATGTTACATTGTACATGTCTGTAAATGTGTATCATGATCTATACTTTCACCTAAATTAAAACGCACAGTACATAATAAGGTTTCCTGTGGACTGATGTGCTACTTCCTTATTCACCCACTGTGTGAGTCTCATTCTGTCTCTGTCACACTCGCTGTAATGGAGTTTTTTATCTTCATAATTTTTCAGCTCCTGATGGGTGTTAAGTCTTATGGTAAGTGATCGCTGCTGTTTATTGTCTACTTAAAAAATGTCCACATTTATAGGTAACAAAGTTTTATTAGAACAAAAAACTACAACCTACCTGACATACTTGTTTGACTATAGAGACTATTACTGCAGTAAGTCAAATTTATTTTTACTGCATGACAATGGATAAAAATGAAACACAATAGTGTGTAGCAGACAGTAACAAGGGCTAAAAAAAAATTAATAAATACAGACAATAGTACTACAAGGGACACAGTAAAAACTGACAGTTAAATCAGTAGATAGTATAGTGTAGCAGCAGTGAGATATTTATAGCAGACAGCTGCAACACAGGCTCATGATAAAATGTGTCTGTGGCAACATTTTGGCAAAATGATATTATATCACTTTATATCACTCAGTTTCAAAGTGAAATGTCCAGTGAGTGGCTAAAAAGCATGTTCAGTTTTCTCTGAAACAGATAAACATAACTGTGCCAACATTTTGGTTCATGCATATATCACAGCAATTCAGAAATCAAATGCCTGATGAGTAAAAGGTTATCATACATATAGAGCTGAAAAATTAGAAAAAAAAAAGTCTTTAGTAATCAATAATTTTCCCCTATAATTTGAATAAAATTTGTTGATGTTTTGCTTCCTGTAATATTAATTTCAGCTGAAAACTGCAGTGAATTTTATTTATAGGTAGGTTTTTTTGAGTTTTGCAAAAATGTTAGGGAAAAAAATCTTTAGAAAAATCTTTTTGGAGATGTGCAGGCCCAATAATTTTAAGTTTTGTGCTGTTTCCACTTGCGTGTATAAATGTAATCAGCAGCTGTCTTTTTAGATTTTTTTTGAACACAAAACAATGAATAATATTTGAATACTATTTTTACATAAACAGAGAAGAGAAGAATATAAAAACCATTTATAGATGTGAGCTTGGGCAGCTGTAAAATCACCTGAATCAATTTACATTTACTGTTACTACTGGGTATTGATAAACAATCACCTCATTCTCTTCCTGCTACAGGTGAGATATTTCACTGCTGTTCTTCTGTGTTAGTAAGCGTTACCACGTTTTTCACAACTGTAGTTTATTTCTCTTCAAGTGCTCTTCAGATACCCTTCAGTGTTAGGAAACACAATCTGTCCAAACATCTCTCTAAAATAATTTACAAAAAACATCTTAATTTAATTATTAAATATTCTAATTTAATCATTTAATATGAATGACTGGGAAGATCATGGAAATTCATTAGTTAAATAATGTGGAAATTTTAAATATACCAATGCCAATCACAGTCAATTCATACATTTTTGACAAAGTGGCTAATTCAGAGCTCATCATGTCAGCTCTCACTCACTGGATCTCAGATCAGTATTTGGTCTGGAAATTAGAGTTCATCTGTGACAATAACCTGCTTTTACACTGTGATGAAAGAACAAGTTAAAAAACTATCTGCTTATTCTGATCCAGTGACAGTAACAGTCCAGAGTAAGCTTTATATACATGTTGAAATAACTGATCTATTTACAACAGTAAATTAAAAAAAAAAAAAAAATACAGGTGCATCTCAAAAAATTAGAATATCGTGAAAAAGTTCATGTTTTTATTGTAACTAAATTAAAATTTCATATATTCTAGATTTGCTACATGTAAAGCAAAACATTTCAAAAGTTTTTTTTTGTTTTGTTTTAATTTTAATAATTAGAACGTACAGCTCATGAAAGTCAAAAATCCAGTATCTCAAAATATTAGAATATTTCCTAAGATCAATCAAAAAAAAAAGGATTTGCAAAACAGAAAAGTTCAAGTTCTTTAAAGTATGTTCATTTATGCACTCAATACTTGGTCAGTAGCACATATTACAGCAAATGACTTGCTCCTAGCAGAAATTGCAAGAAGGATATAACTGCAGCCTGGAAATCTCCAAAGTTTGAACTTCTTAATGACATAAACAGGAATCTTATGTAGGCATCACCCCAAGCTCTCCCGAGAGCCGTCCCAATGTAGAAAGGTTTTACTCTATCACTTTGTTTTAAGATACGGGGGAATCCTGGGACTTGAAATTCACAGGGTAGGAGGGGGTAGTGATGCTGGGTGTAACTAAAAAGGTCCCATTTTCCGCACCCTATTTTGAAGCGCCCATCCCGTTCTGGAGTTCTCTCCCCCATTTGGAGATCTCCAGGCTGCGGTTATACCCTTCTCCAATCACTGACACCTTTACATCCGTCCATAGAGGGCGCAGTTGTCATGGAATGGCGCTGTGTGTGAACATTGGTGAACTGTGAAGCGTCATTCTGATTAAGGTTACTGGAGAAGAAACATGAACTTTTGGGTATACACGCTTTGCAAATGTATGTTTAAAAGGCTTCTCCCTACCTCTTAGCTCCTGGCTGATAAAGGGCACAAGGTACCGTTTAATTTCTATCTGTGTGTTAAACTTTGAGAGACTTTTAAGTGTTTATTTAGCGATCTCGTTAGAGCGTTTTATCGGGTTGTTTTGTTTTGTATTTGTCCATTGTGTGACAGTCTCAACAGCGACCTCTACTGATATAACTTTGACAACCGCCACAAAAACAAGTGAGTGACCTTACATCTCAATATAACTGTAGAAAATTCTCATAGTACAGCAGTTCTGATATTATATTATGTTATTGTATATTGGGTTGTAATATTAATTCCACTACTAATTAGAGTTTTATTTCCAAACTAAATGGACACTTTTAACATTGTCGAATCGTATGTTTCTGTCTGAACAGCGACCTCTACTGTTGAAGCTTTGACAACAACCGTAAAAACTTGTGGTTGCTGATTATTTTTAAATTACACATTCCAAGTCAAACATTCGGCACATATACCTTACATCTCAACATATGAGCTTTTAGTACAGTGTGTATCATCACAGATTTTACAGTGTATTAAAAAAAACCTTTGAATATTAATTTGCTCATCATAAATATATGAAGATGGAGATGTGAGTCTTTATCATAAATGGAAGAGAAAGAAACTAAAAACTAAGTTCATCATGTCAGCTCTGACTCACTGGATCGCAGATCAGTATTTATTTATTTATTTTTGTTTGTTAATTCATATATTAATATTGCTCATCTATATAAAACAGTGATATGAATCATGTTTCCCAAGACTATGCATTTGTCCAATCTGTAACAGTCTCAACAGCGACCTCTGTTGGCGAAACTTTGACAACAGCCACAAAACATACACCTGACAAGCAGACTGACTGATTCTACCAGAAAGTCAGAAACTTATACATTTTTGTTTTATTTATAAGAGAACAGAGTACTGCTACAGAGTACTGAATTATATTGTACATGTGGTCACATGATCTACATTTATCTTCATAGAACTGGCTGCACAATGCATTAAATACTTCCTGTGGTCTGATGTGCTACTTCCTAATTCACCCATTGTCTCATTCTGCCTTTCACATTCGCTGTAATGGAGTTGTTCGTTTTCATAGTTTTTCAGCTTCTTATTGAGGTTCATTCTCACAGTAAGTGATCTCTGTTGTGTAATGTCAATTAAATTCTGTACACTGTTGCACTTGTAGTGAACAAATTAGACAAATTATTGTCTATAATATTTCAGCAATATTTTCTCACGTGACATGGTGTTTTAATACAGCCTACCTGACATATTCTTTGTACTATAGAATGTACCTGCATATAGTACATTTTATCAGCAGCTGTCCTTTTCACATTTTTAGAACCCACAATAAGTGATTAATATTGAAATATTATGGTACAGTACTTGTAAACATTGTCAATGAGATGTAATGATCTGTTTTGGGTTGTTTCAGAACCTCCTACTGTAAAAGTATCTCCAGATGTCATAAGAGACTCCAGCTCAGTGAAGATCAGCTGTGAGACGCCAGAAGGTCCTCCTGTGCAACAGTGTTATTTCTACCCAAACAAAGAAATGAATCAAACAAAAACCAATTGGAAATGTGAGCTTGAGCTCACTGGTGCTGAAGTGTTCAGATGGGCAGCTGTAAAATCACCTGGATCACTCAACATTTACTGTTACTACAAAATACATTTGATTAATGAAACATCACCTCATTCTCCTCCTGCAACAGTGATGGTTCTAGGTAAGAAATTTCAGCCTGGTCTCATTGTTTATACATAGGTATTACAGTAGTATGTAACATTTATAGGTTCACAATGTAAATTTTTGTATGTTTGGATAGATGCTAAAATGTACGGTGTGTACATATTGACAACTAAAATGTAAAATTATTACATATATAGAGCTAGAGTAATTTATCAATCTTTTATATCATTTAGAGAATTTGTATCGCTGCATTTTTTAATCCATTTTATAGATACATTTTCGATCCCTTAACCCTACCTTAAGAGTTTTATAGAGAAAAAAAAAAAAAAAAAATACATACACTACCGTTCAAAAGTTTGGGGTCAGTACATTTTTATTGTTTCTTTTTTTTTTTTAAGAAATTAATACTTTTATTCACCAAGGATGTATTAAGTTAATAATTAAAAGTTTATTAAAAGTTAATAATAAATAATTTACATTGTTATAAAATATTTATATTTTGAATAAACACTGTACTTTTTAAACTTGTTATTCATGAAAGAATCCTGAAAAAAAAAAAAAATTACAGGTTCCAAAAAATATTTGGCAGCACAACTGTTGATATTATCCAACATTGATCATTCTAATTGTAACAGGGTAAACGAGACGAGAGGCGAGCGGATCCACTTGCAAGCTTTTATTAGGACGAGACAAAGACATGGTCTTACAGGCAGGGTCAAAACAGGAGCAGACAGGTATAATCACAGGCAAGACGAAGAGAATAATCCAATAAACAAGAGCGAGAGTCCGAAAAGGCAGGCGGCTAGACAGTCGAAAACGAGATAACCAGGCAGGAGAACAAAACACTGGGAACCAGGAAACTAGGGAACGCTAACAATAATAAACTCACAATACTCCGTGGTTTGCATGGGGAAAGTCCGGGGCTTTTATAGAGCTGCTGATTGGTCACATGAGTTGACGCAATCAGCGTGATGGATACTGGGAGATGTAGTCCGGGGTGTGGAGCAACAGTCTGAGTGTAATGATAGAGCGAGGGCGACATCTGGTGGTGAGCGGAACGCAGGTCACCGACCAGATTCGTGACACTAATAATAAATCTGCATATTAGAATGATTTCTGAAGGATCATGTGACACTTAAGACTGGAGTAACAGCTGATAAAAATTCAGCTTTTCATCACAGGAATAAATTCTATTTTATAAGTATGTTAAAATAAAAAACATTATTTTATATTGTAAAAACATTTTGCAATATTACTGTTTTTTTTCTATATTTTTAATCAAATAAATGCAGCCTTGATGAGCATAAGAGACTACTTTAAAGACTATTACAAGTCTTACTGACCCCAAACTTTTGAACGGTAGTGTATATATATACATATATATATATATATAAACATAATGGAGAGAAATGGACAGATAGTGTAGGCCTTCAATTGGATTTTTGGTAATAATATAACATTAAAAATATATTTTAAGTCACTAATCCTACTAACCGTTTGCTAAAATACAGTCAGGTCCATAAATATTGGGACATCGACACAATTCTAACATTTTTGGCTCTATACACCACCACAATGGATTTGAAATGAAACGAACAAGATGTGCTTTAACTGCAGACTGTCAGCTTTAATTTTGTAATTACATCCAAATCAGGTGAACGGTGTAGGAATTGCGTCTATGGAATTGTCTATGCGTTCCAGACTTCAGGCTGTAATTGACTGCAAAGAATTTGCAACCAAGTATTAAAAAAGTGAAAGTTTATTATTCTGTCCCATTACTTTTGGTCCCTTATCAAGTGGGAGGCACATATGCAAACTGTTGTAATTCCTACACCGTTCACCTGATTTGGATGTAAATACCCTCAAATTAAAGCTGACAGTCTGCAGTTAAAGCACATCTTGTTCGTTTCATTTCAAATCCATTGTGGTAGTATATAGAGCCAAAAATGTTAGAATTGTGTTGATGTCCCAATATTTATGGACCTTACTGTATTACAGGCAGACAGGTGTAATTATAATTTATTTATTGACATTTAAAAAGTGTTACAAGCAGTACCAAAAGTAGTCCAAATGACGATGTGTTGATTATAACATGATTATCATGAGTTTTACACAGTTGCAATAAAATAAACAAGATGCAAACAAAAGGCCAGTGATTGACAGTTAGTTTACATGAACATGTCAAGCACCTTTTGAAGGGTTGATATTATAATACTGATGTATTTTGTCGAACCAACTAATGCCATAAAACATTGTTTAATTAGAAACTAATTGCTGATGTTTGTACTGTTGTTTTCTCTCAAAAATCACTCATTATAAAAGGAATAACACGATGAAAGTTAGAGGCACTGGAGGGGGAAAAAACTGTTTTTCACCAGAATCTAATCTGGAATCTAATTCTGGAAACAGACACAGTTGAGCTGAGCTGTGAGAATACTGAAGATCTGAAGATAAAGATGTGTGTCTTTATCATAAATGGAAGCGAAAGTAACTCCAAACAGA
>CM070017.1:6404586-6589296 GCA_036247105.1 Cirrhinus mrigala | reverse complement strand
GCTCATCATGTCAGCTCTCACTCACTGGATCTCAGATCAGTATTTGGTCTGGAGATCAGAGTTTAACCTGCTTCTACACTGTGATGAAGAGACAAACTCAAATTTCATCTAATCACTCTGATCTAGTGACAGTAACAGTCCAGAATAAGTTTTTTTTATTGATATATCCATAGAGTGAGGTTATGTCAAGTTACATCACCAGTATGTGACATATGCTTTGTATCTAAAGGACCTGTATCTTCAACAAACAAACTTCATTTTAAAGTTCGCAAATAATGTAATTGACTCTGTAATTCTGATAAATTGTCTCTGCAGTTTCAACATCAACCACCATTGAACAAACTACTACAGCAGCCATTAAAACCAGTGAGTAATTTTGTTTGTATATCATTTATTTTTACTCCATTCTGAATGTCTTTAAAATTACCATTATTCTTTCAGGTTCATGATTGTTTGTTGAACATTTACTATACTATGCATCACCACTCGTTTCACAATGTCTTTCAGCAGCTTTACCTGTTATGTCCACTTCTGAAACCACAACATACAACAAAACTGGTAAGTTACTGATAACACCTTTCCTGGTTATTCTGTTATGTTAAAATGTGAGAAAATATTCCCTTCTAAAAAGCAATTTACCTCAAAATATTAGGCCTTCATTCCACAACAAACCTGTCAACAAGCAAGACAAATGAAACCATAAGTAAGTTAATCTATTGTTCCTCAGTGGTAAAAGTCACTGTGTAGAATTAATGCTGGATTAATCCATTGGATTCATGGATATTGAAGATACATGATTTTTATTAATATTAATATTCTATTAATATTCTGTTTTAATACTATAACTCTGCTGTTTTTGCTGCAGTTTCCACTACAACCTCCACTCTTCCTAGCAACAGCAGAATGCCAGAACATACAAGTAGGACTTGAGTACAGTACATGACTTTTAAAATCCGAACAGATTGTAAAACACCAGGCATCATACACTTGCTGACTTTGTAAACTGGCAATCATACATTAAACAACTGAGGATCATACACAACCATACTTTCAAGTCCTTCTGGTCTCAACACACTGTACACAGAAACACCTACCTTCTTGCTATGAGATGCACAGCAATCAATTATTGTTACAGTGTTTGGTTCAGTACAACGTAAAGATGTATACATGTTAGTCTTTGTTTGTTGTTTCCATGTTGAATATAAAATGTTCTCACTGCAGATTCAACAGAAATACAAAAAAAAAAAAAAAATAATAATAATAATAATAATATATATATATATATATATATATATATATATATATATATATTATTTATTTATTTATTTTTTTTTTTTTTTTTGAAACTGTAAAATAATGAATACTGATAATATATATGTGTGTATATATATATATATATATATATATATATATATATATATATATATATATATATAATATAATATTAGCAGTATTCATTATTTTACAGTTTCAACTTCAGCAACGACATGTTCCAGAACAGGTAACTTACTGCTTTTCTGCATGTCAGTAGACTGCAATATGTATTTTATTATTTATGTTTATTTTATTTTACCATAACTTCATCAAACACTAAAATATGGAAGTACTGTTGTATAGAATAAACATACATCAGTCAAGTAGCTTATGATTTAATTTAAGGTCTTTTCTTTTGCAGCCCTTTCTAGTCTTCACACTTCAACAGCTCATCCTACAGATCCACTCACATCACAAAACACAGGTTTTATTATTATTTGAGTCCCTTTCTTCCATATTTTAATTGATTTGACTAGTTCAAATCTGTATAAAAAAAATCTCTATAAAGTATATAATTTACTTCTTTCCATGCACAAAACAAAACAATATATTAAAGATTATTGTTTTGTGTATCTAAAGCACATATATTAAACATAATAATACACATAAACATGAATTAAAGTGTTGGTTTTAACACAGAAATATTGTTTATAGCGTTAGTTTCCACTGGTGTCGCTGTCATTTTGTCTGGACTCATCTGTCTGTGCTGGTTTGCAAGTAAGTAAAGTTTACAAATATACATTCTTTGGGCCTTGTTAATAAAACGTTCCGAGTAAATTCAGAGTCATTTGTGCATAAAAAGTAAATGCATTGTAAACCTCTGATGTTAATGAATTTGAATCATTCGTAAATAGTGTGCATTTGCATACTCATTCACAATCAGCATTATCCCTGCCCATGAATTACAACTATGTGAATTGTGTACAGGAATTCTGTGTGATCTTTGGAACAATTTCATGAATACGAAAATTTAAGTCATGAATGAGGCCTATTATACGTTCTTTTGTATATATACTGGACTTCATGCTGATGAATACAGAATTTATCATGCAATGTAGAATTGAACATATAATGCAGTAGCTCATTGTTTTCTAGGTAAAAAAAGAAGAAAACAGTAAGTTTTTTTTTTTCATTTTTTTTTCATGCATTGAATTTAGTAGTCTGTGATATATTGTTGTATATGTTTCTTTTTCATAAAAAAATACTTTTGTAGTCTAGGAGATAATTGTGTACATTTTTAGCTTCTCACCTGATATATATGCATTTATGAAATGATGCCATAAAGATCAATATTTGATTCTTAGCAATAAAATGAGATCAATAAAACCGGATGTGCCCAGTCAAGAAATTGGTATGGTAAGTATCTGTGCATTTAAAATCTTTAAAATCACTATATGTGAAAGGGACTTGATCTTAATTATTAATTATGTTATTACACATTTAGATATATTCTCTGATCACTTCTGTACCAGCCACATCTCAACCTATATTTGGAGGTAAGAGAACGTCATTCTCAGGAAATGATCTTGGATTAAAAGCGTAGTAGCTAACAAATGACGCAGTGTCTGGTACTATTTCCCCTTTCAAGTCTTCACCAGATCATCATTATTGTGTTATTAACCACATCTTCTTTTAAAGGAACAGTTCAGGCCCAAATGAAAATAATTTACGCTGTTACAAAACTATAGACTTACTTTCTTCTGTGCAAATGTATCATTTAGTCATGGTGTGGTCATTTTGCATTTGTCCTCTGGTTTTCTATTGGCTCTGTTTGACCCTCTTTATCATGTTGTTTTTTCAAAGGCCCCGAACACACAGAGTCACATCAGGACAGCACAACAGATCCCACAGACACTAACTCTCTCATTATGTCTGTAAATTCAATTTACCAGCCCTCAGGTAATGAAATGTTTCTTTCATTAAAATGGTCATACATTATCATGAGGAATCAAATCGCTCTCTTTCTTTTCACATAAGAGTTTTAACTATAAAAACACTGTGATTTTACAACTTAAAACTTCCTCTCCAATCCAAAAACAGCATTTTTAATGTTTATATTTAGAAGATGGGAAGCTTAGCTTCCCAATCATCCTGAGCTAATAAGGAGGAAGCTGGACAGATATTAAATTCATCTGAGAAAAGATGATTCTGCTGTGCAAAGTGTCAAAGCTTAAAATAGATTAAAGGTTTATGACAAAGAGCTTATTCAACTTGTTTTCAAAAGTGATAAACGCTTCTGAATTGCATTACAGATGTTTTGGTCAATAAACAACATGAACAGGGAAATATAGAGGAAAATGAGGTATATGTAAACACAGTCAAACACCAAACATACATAATCATCCATTTTGAGCAGAATACAAACACATTTACTTGTGTGTCTTTCATAATTGTTCTTTTTCTTTAAGAATGTTTATCATCTGTACTGCACGATCCCTGACAAACCAGTTCACTCAAACGCAGAAGATCAAGTCTACAGTTTGGTGGGGATGCACTGATGAATCTCATGTCTACTTCGTACAACCACTATAAATAAAGTATCACTACTTTTATATATTTTTTTGTCAGAATAATCCTGGAACTTATACCAGAATTTTAATATTTATGTTTAAACATGTTCAAGGCCTCTAAAAGTATTATATCAAATCTTCTTGTTCATACTGTACGATATACATGTTACATGTGAAAGTTACATTTGCACATGTCTAATGATCTGCACTTTGTTCTACATTAAACTACTCAATGCAATAAATGGTTTCCTGTGGTCTGATCTGCCACTGCCTAATTCACCCATTGTTTAGGTCTCTTTCGCTCTTATGTTCATCTTTATAGTTTTTCTGCTTCTTTTGGAGGTTTAGTCTTACAGTAAATCTCTGCTTTTATTGTTTTCTTAAAATTGTATGTAGATATATTTATAATAAACTAAGTTTCACTAAAATATTTCAGCATGTCTGATTGGTGTGAAAGTTTTCTAAAAACACAAAGACATAAACCTGACGTATTTGTTTTACTATATAGTATTACTATATGTATAAAAGTCAAATTTATTGTCCTTTTTAGCACCTTGCTTGACAATGGATGAAAATGAAACAACAGAGGGCAGTAGACAGTCACATGGGCTAAAAGACAACAATAAATACTGACAATACTACAAGGTACACACAGTAAGAACAGAATTGACAGTTCAATAGGTAATATATAAAGTATAGCAGCAGTGGGATATGATTGATTTTTTATTTACTAGTTGAGTAGACACAGTACACTTATTAATATTATTAAGTAAATACAATATACACAGTACTGGAGATTAGTTATGTAAAAGAAAAGGCCTAAACCAGTTGTGGGAAGGGTGAGAAGAGTATTTTCTGATAGAAATTGCCTTCACATGCATAAACAGGGCTCCTATATGCAGTATGGAAAAGTACAAAATAAAGAAAACCAAGTGTAGAAAAATATGTGTTTTCAGACTATTGCCCTTTCCCAAAAAAATAAAAATAAAAAAAATAAATAAATAAATAAATTTATCGTCATACAAGTACAATGTGTATTAAACATAATCCTAATAAAGTTGCAGCATGTTATAAACAATTTAACAAAATGAGCATACTGACTTAATTTGTATTATTTTCTCTGTCAGCTGTCTGATAAATGAGCAACTGAACCGCTTGAGTGTTTTTTTGGCACATTTATATGTAACTTTTACAAAACGACTTCCTTCTTTTAGTGTGAGTCTTTGTACACAGCTGCACATGTGGTCACATGATCAACGTTCATCGTCATCGAAATGACCACACAATGCATTAAATAGTTTGTAGTCTGATGTGCCACTTCCTAAAACACCCATAGTTTGAGTCTCATTCTGTCTCTTTTTTCACACTTGACTTGCATTTGAGAATTATATATAAACCAGTTCACTCAAGCACAGAAGATCACGTGTAGGCCTACAGTTTGGTAAAAATCCACTGATCAGTCTCAAGTATAGTTTTATTATGTACAACCACTATAAATAAAGTATATTTATTTGCAGACAAATACGTGTTTATTTTCATTATTCAGTGTTTGGTGTGGAATATACTGTGACTGAAGTGAATATCCAGAGCATTTTGTCCAGCAAGCACCACCAATGCAGTTCTACACTGTAAGAAGAGCTTGGATATTCAATGAGAGCTGAACTAAAATCTATCTATCTATCTATCTATCTATCTATCTATCTATCTATCTATCTATCTATTATATTTCAGACCTCTAAAACTATTACATCAGACCTTATTGTTCATGCTCTGATACACATATATGTAAATGTTACATTGTATATGTCTGTAAATGTGAATCATGATCTATACTTTCACCTACATTAAAATGCACTGTACATTTTAAGATTTCCTGTGGACTGATCTGCTGCTTGCTTATTCACCCATTGTGTGAGTCTCCTTCTGTCTCTTTCACACTTGCTGTAATGGAGCTGCTGTTTATTGTCTACTTAAAAAATGTCCACATTTATAGGTAACAAAGTTTTATTAGAACAAAAAACTACAACTGGCATACTCGTTTGACTATAGAGACTACTACTGCAGTAAGTCACATTTAACTGTGTAAGTTTAAGCGTGTAACTGCTTAAAATTAAATACACAATATAGTCGTGGGAGGAGAAATTGTACAAAAACTGTATAAATGTGCAGGCTATTTATTGAATACTTAACATTTTTTATATAATCTTTTTTTAAATAAAAAGATTGTTTGTAAGATCTTATTAGATCATTCTGTTCTGAAGCATTTTTCAGTGTCCTTTGGAAATGTGCTTTAGTTAAACCCATGTGTTTTATTATGACTTGATCACTTATGATTTTTGCACACTGGCAATAGAATAAACATGATGCAAAAATAAAAAGCTATTGCTCAGTTTTTGTGCTGTTGTTTTCCCCCCAAAATGATATTACAAAAGAACTGAAAAGGACTAAAAGTAAATGTTTTTGTAACTTTCTAAAGTATGTTGTGCTGTAATAAAATACCACTACTAATTATAGTTTTATTTCCAAGCTAAATGGACACTTTAATATTTAACATAAATTCTATATTTCTGTCTGAACAGGGACCTCTACTGTTAAAGCTTTGACAACAACCATAAAGCTTGTGGATGGATTTTATTTTTAAATTTTAAATATTTATTACATATGCCTTACATATCAACAAACAAGCTTTTGTTACACTGATACACGTAGCAGATTTTACAATATAATAACACTTTGGATATGAAATATAAATGTTTTTAATGTAATGTTTATCACATTACATTATAATGTACAGCTCACTTTTCTGATTTTCTGATATTTTAATATTGTATTATTGTATGTTATACTGTATTAATGCCACAACTAAAGTTTTACTTCCAAAATGCACGCTGTTAATATCTCATTGCAGCTTCAACTGCGACCTCTACTGGTGAAACTGAAATAAATAGTTCCAACACCTACCATCCAGTGGAAAAAAAAAAAAAAAAAAAAAAAAAACTGCCTCTTTAACATCCGATAACCGGAAATCAGTCTGTCACACAGCACTTGTATACGTTATATACGTTATATAATGTATACGTTTGACCACAGAGGCTTCTGCCCATTTAAGGTCCTGCCACAGCATCTCAACTAGGTTCAAGTCAGGATAATCAAGTGCTTGAGCTTTGATTTACAGACTAAAAAGCCAGGCATTCTGCTTCAGGTTTTACTGGTAGAAAGCACAATTCATATTATTACAGTTTGGCCAAGGTTTGAATCAGCAAAGCATCCCACATTGTGGGTTGAATTTTATAACAGAACTAGACATTAATGCTTGTCTGGGACAAGTGGATTTTTTGAAGGGGCAAGTTAAAATGGATAATGTATTGACAGTAACAAGATCATGCCAGTTGAGGATCATTTGTGAGAGAATCTCGTGGAGAAATCAACACAAATGAACTGCACACAGAAGAAACATACTGCGGTAAAAATGTAGTTTTAATATTTATAACATATAGCTTAGTTTTAGTTAAGCAACATGACAACCAAGAGAGTGCAGTTTTCCCTGAAAACCACAACTGTAAATTTGACACTCATTTTATACAAATAGTTCAAATGAGTAGTTAATACATATTTTAGAACAATATTGTCAGGGTGGACTGTTTTTTGCTTGATTTGGTTAACGAAAATAGTTCAAAACAAAGATCACAACAGAACAGTCACGCATCTCTGAGCAACACAGCACTGTTTCGTTACTGAATGATTTGGCGTTTTATTTTTATTTATTAGTGAATATATCATTTGAGTCAATGACTTAGTGGTCCATTCATAAAGACAGGCACTTGCTTCATTCTTAAATGAATCAGCCGTCTTAACGAATCGACTCAATGAGAAAAAAAAACTGAATTTTAACACCAGGCTCATAAAAGATGATGCATGCATTTAAAACGGTTAGGGAAAATGCCTCTTACATAGGCAAAGAAAAAAAAACAAACAAAAAAAAACAACAACAACCTAGAAATCATTTTAAATCAATTTTAGTACGCAGTAAGTTTAGTCATATAAAATGTAAATTTCCAACAACAAAAGTGTGGCCAGTGAAAATGCTGGGTGCCTAGTAATTTTGGTAAACCACTAGCCACAGTGGCTGGTGAGAAAAAAAAGTTCATGTCAAGCCCTAGTCTTTTGTGGTTTCCTAGATGAGTCGTTGATGTGATCTTGGAGGAATAAGGTCGTTCACTTCTGGACTCATAGGATTTTTCTGTCTGTGCCGATTTACCAGTAAGTACAGTGTACAGGTTTAGTTCTTCATAAACTGACCTCAGATTTATCTGTCTGTGCCGATATACCAGTAAGTACAATATGCAGGTTTAGTTCTTCATAAACTGAATTCCATGATATAGAAACATATGATAATAAAGTCTGTATCTCTGCAGGTTCTGCTGATGTTCTCACAGAGCTGAACTACTACCTCCTGCCAGATGGAAACAACATCTCTGTTAACTTCCTCTGTGTGCTACACAAAACATGGATGACCTGTTCATATAAATATAATTTTTGTTCAACTATTTGAACATAAACATTGCTTTTAAAATGCACACAAATGGCAACATATATAGAGCCAATTTACCTATGTTCCACAATAGTTTTTCAGCAATCCCTCCTCCAAATCTGGATTATTTCTATTCCAGCCTAAAAATAGGGGGAATACTCTGCACTGTGGATGTAAAGTTTACATTAATTAAACGAGTTTCATTTAAGTGTTATTTTGTGTTTTTGCACAAGATTAATATAGGGACAGATGTGTTAGTGTTTAATGTTCAGTTATGCAGGAATTTACATGGGTTTCTGTTATGTTGAAGTTTTGTTGGGTTACAATTGGGCTGAGGAGTAGAGCCCGTGGTTAAAGGGATAGTTCACCCAAAAATGAAAATTTTTGGCCGGCTGTTGTGAATGTGCTCAAGACAGTTGGACACTGCGGTGGATCAGAGGTAAAAAATGATATAAATAGTGTTCAGTTTCTTGCACAGACCGATTGTTTTGTGTCTGACGCACATACACCGTAATGTATTGTCACAAGCCGCAGGGTTTAATTTGGTTTTGTTTGTGTATGTTTTTTGACTCTCAAAGCCATTATATGACTGACAGACTGCAACGGTTTGAGTTAAAAATCTTTGTTTGTGTTCTACTTAGGAAACAAATTCACCCACATCTTGGATGCCCTGGGGGTAAGCAGATAAACATCAAATTTTTATTTTTGGGTGAAGTCGAGGATGGGCTATAAAACTTTAAGACTATATATCGTTATAGTCTCTTTGATAGCTACATTAACACAAGCTATTGTGTTATTGCTAACTAGCATTTTGGCGTAAAGGTTTTAGTTTGAA
This sequence comes from Cirrhinus mrigala, assembly GCA_036247105.1. Taxonomy (NCBI): domain Eukaryota; kingdom Metazoa; phylum Chordata; class Actinopteri; order Cypriniformes; family Cyprinidae; genus Cirrhinus; species Cirrhinus mrigala. The sequence goes on along the minus strand of CM070017.1, from coordinate 6,580,106 downwards.
TTTTACAGTATGAAATGAAAATTTTAAGTTCTGCTAATTTAATATTTTAATTTAAAATGAATTTGTTTACTTAAATGATTTGTACATTCTGAACAGTTAAAGTAAAGGTTCACTTACATGTTATAGTGCTGAGAGTGTGGCGTCATGATCACGTACATCTTCATAAAATGGACAGAATTAAGCATGTGGTTTCCTGCAGTCTAATGTGTTACTTCCTAATGCACCTACTGTGTGACACCAGTTTCCACACTCGCTGCGATGGAGTTAATCGTTTTCATTGTTCTTCAGCTCCTAATGGAGGTTCAGTGTTACAGTAAGTGATCTCTGTTGTGAAATGTTGATTAAATACTGTATGTTCACATTTGTAGTGAACAAAGTGTCATTGTGTCAGAGTGTCAAAGCAGAGCTACAGGTGAACCTACCCGACATTGATTTTGTTGTAGCAGAATATTTTGTTGATAATCAACAGCTGTCTTACAGTATTTGGGGTTTTAGAACCTAAAGGTGCCTGCAAACATTGTCAGTGAAGAGATGTAATGTAGTGATTGATCTGTTATGGGTTGTTACAGAATCTCCTACTGTAAAAGTATCTCCAGATGTCATAATAGAGTCCAGCTCAGTGAAGATCAGCTGTGAGACACCAGCAGATGTTAGAGTGGATCAGTGTTATTTCAACACGAGCAGAAAAGAGAAGAATATAAAAGTCAGTCCATCATGTGAGCTCGAGCTCACTGGTGCTGAAGTGCTCAGATGGGCAGCTGTAGAATCACCTGTATCACTCAACATTACCTGTAACTACACAATACACAAGCAGAGCATTAATAAACCATCATCTGTTTCTCCTGCTGCCACAGTGACGGTTCTAGGTGAGATATTTCACTGCTGTTCTTGTGATTTGGAAACTATTATGACACTGCTTTTTTAGCAACTTCTCTTGTCTCCAAAAAGATTCACTTCCGAAACCCATCATCAGTGTTAATGATGATGATGTCCAGCCCATCATATCGTGTGAAATACCACTTTCAGTCAGAGCTGATTTCAACTGTAGTCTCTACACTGAGGATGATGATCTTCTGTATCAATGTGATTCTCAGTGGAGTCAGTCTGGAGAGCATCTTTGTATGTTTTATTTAAGTCATAGTGAACTCTTCACACAATCAGTGAACAGCAGACAGCTGATCTGTGTTTATTCACTCAAGACTGAACCTGAGATCAGATCACCACATAGTGACACATACACCATTGGAGGTGAGTTATCACTGTTGTTGTTTTTTTTTTTATAACAAGAGCACATGAAGACACCCGTATAAATGTTTAGCCAGTATGATTTATTGTGTAGGTCAGAAGGACTATTGAAGAACAAATATAAGCTACTAAATATAGCAAGAGTTGAATGTTGTTGATTAAAATACCTACACTGTAAAAAACAATTTGTTGAGTCAACTTAAAATAATTTGTAACCTGGCTGCCTTAAAATTTTAAGTTCAGTTAACTCAAAAAACGTTTATTCAACTTGAAATGTTAAATTATACTAAGTGGCAACTTAGATATTTGAGTTGAATCAACTTAAAATTTTAAGGCAGCTGGGTTACTTACCCGTCTGTTAAGTTTAGCAAACACAAATATCTAAGTTGTTACTTAGTACAACTTAACATTTCAAGTTGACTAAACTTATTTTAGTTGACTGAACTTAAAATTTTAAGGCAGCAGGGTAACAAATTATTTTAAGCTGACTCAACAAATTGTGTGTTTTATTTTTTACAGTGTAGGACGCTACAGACTTATTCAGAAACAATATACTGACGTAATATACTTCACTTTAAAAAGTGAAAAATCTAATAAATTTAGGCTCAAAGGAAGAGTCTCTCGAACTAATCATGTGATCCAAGGTTAGAGGTCAGAGAGCCATATATCTGACAAATATATGAAAACTTGAATTCATCAAACAATTGTTAATATGGATGTTTGTTCTATTGTTATCCCTCCAAAATCATATTACAAAAGGACTGAAAGTTAAGATTTTTGCAACCGTTCAGAGTGAGTTTTTTATTAATATTACTTTAAGTTATTAAAATAACTTTTCCATTGTTTTTATATGTAAATGTGCTAGACATATGTGCTTGACTATTGAGCTAGTGTCTCATGTCTCTTGCAGAGTCTCGTGCATGACACAGCATTGTAAAAACACGGCACTCAATTTAAACTGTAACTTTAAGAAATACGTCTCGAGAGCTTGCGTATTTTCCCATTCCATTGTCCGCATCTTGAGTTATTCAAAGCAAAAACACATTCTGTCTGAATGGCCCCTAACAGCTACATTTACTATATTGTACATAATTGCAAATTTCACAATGTCTTTTCAGCTGTAATTGTAATGTCCACTTCTGAAACAACAACATACAGTAAAACTGTATTAGTTACTAATCCCTTTTGAAAAGTGATTTCCCTTGTTATGTTACTTTTTTATTAGTAGGCCTCCCATCGAAGACAAACCTGTCAATTAGCACTCCAAAGGAAACTATAAGTAGTTCATCCACATCAGAATTCATATGGATTCAAAAAGACAAACTAAAAAACATAGCTGGGATCTATCTTCAAAGTTTATTTGTATATTTATTTGTATAATAATGACATGTTGTTTTCAGTTTCTTGAATTATGTATTTTTTGTTTCAACAATTCTATTTAAACACTGTAACTACATGCTGTGTCATGTTTTTTTTTTCAGCCATTTCGATGTGTACCTCTACTGAAACAGATAACAATAGAATATCAAAACTGAAATGTAGTCTAAATACTGTAGAAGCCAAGTTAGCGAGCAATTGCGAAAATTGTTTTGCTTCAAAATTATATCTAAACAAAATGTTAAGTCACACTGAATGAACCCAATATGTTTCTCTCCTTCTTTATTTATTAGGAATGCCACTGCATTTTTAGCTCTGGCTTTCAGGCATACGCATACATGCATCATACATATGAATGCACCTTATTATCACACAATATACAACTTCATTCCAAACCCCCCCCCCCCCCCCAAAAAAACAACACCTTTATTTTGGATCTACCGTCCTCTGTCCAGTTATCTGCTTATCATGGTTATTTCTACAGTGTTCAGAACAGTGTAAAGATATAAATGTATGCCAGTCTTTGTTAAATACAACTTGAAATGTTCTCACTGTAGTTTCAACAGAAACGTTCACTGAAATGGACAGTGAAACCACGTCTGAAACCCCAGCCTCAGGCAGAACAGGTACCTTAAATGTGCGCGCACGCACACACACACACACACACACACACACACACACACACATGCAAGCATATTATTTTTTGTAATCGAACACTGAAAAACTAATGTTTATATTCATCATCATGCATTAGTCAAGTGTGATTTCACCTGAGGTCTTTTCTGTTGCAGATGCTTCTAATGTTCCAATACATCATACTGAATTCACCTCACAGCACACAGGTATTAGTAATTTTCTTCCATCTTTGAATTGATTTGATCATTGCATTCTCTTTCAAATCTCTGTAAAACGTTTCCATGCACAAAAAAAATAAAACCAATGAACATGTACATATATTTTCAGTTTATTTATATATCACTCAACTGACAGGTGGACTGATGTATTTAAAACAACCAAATTAAACATAATACACATAAACAAAAGTGTTGGTGTTATTCTTGACACAAATATATGGTTTATAGTGCTGGTTTTCATTGGTGTTGCTGTAATTTTGGCTGGACTCATGGGACTCATCTGTCTGTGCCACTTTACATGTAAGTATTTTAATTCCGATTTCAATTTATACACGTACCAAAACATATAATGCATTAGCTCATTGTTTTTTTGTAGGTAAAAAAGGAAGAAATCTGTAAGTATTTTCATGCATATTGTTTTTTTTTTTTTTTTTTTGGAAAATAAATAAATAAAAAATTAGTCTAGAAGCTGTAGATGCTTAGATTCTTATCTGATATATGCATGTATGAAAATATGCCATAAAGATCAATGTTTGATTCTCAGAAATATAACGAAACCAATGAAATCTGATGCGACTAATCAAGGAACTGGAATTGTAAGTGTCAGTATATTTACAATAATAAATATTTATATTAAACGTCATAACAGATTGGGTCATAACTATTGATTATGTTATTTAGAGTTGTTCTGAGCCTGCAGAGACATATTCTGTGATCACTTTTGTACCAGCCACATCTCAGCCCATATCTGGAGGTAAGAGAACATCATTCTCAGGAAAATTAAAAGTGTGATCTTTTAGTTAGAAACATCGTTCAGTGACCACAGCTTCTCAGAAAACCGGTAACACACCCATTTCCCTTTTTAAAATCTTCAGCAGATCAGCATTATTAACCACAATCTTTTCTTAAAGGAACAGTTCACACCAAAGTGTGACTAATTTTTCAAAAACATCTCATAAAAGACAACAAACAACTTAAGCTTTATATTCCAAGTCGTCAGAAGTCATATAAAAATCTTTCCCTTTCACATTTTTGTAGGCCATTTTTGTAGGCCAATACAGATGTCAGCATCACCCTGATTCCCTTAGCAACAACAACAAAAAGTACAATTTTGCCACCGGCTTTTGGATTTTCTAAGAAAATAAGCTCCATGAACAACAAAACCTCTTTTTTTCATGTCAACATTTTATTTACAGTGATAGTTTTGAAGCCTAAATACAATCACCAAAAGTATAAAGCTAAACATAGACTATGAACAACCAGTTCAACGTTTAGCCATTAAGCTTCCGACAACTCTTTTAGTCTTAAAAAAAAACACATAATACTGATGTATTTTATGTCATAGAACAAAAACATAAAAATATCTCGAGCTTGTATGAACCCAGGGCCATTTCTGACCATTTTGTGCCTTAGGCGAGAATCTTTTTGCCGGCTCCTGTGTCAGCTAATACTCAGACAATATGTTTCTAAACACTGATTTGATATTACATCCCAGCAGCACTCTATAGCCCTCACATCTGTTTTGCAAATGTACTCATCCCATCGTTGTGCATCATCTTTGATATCAAGACTGATTGTGTTTGGTGTCACTGACGTCAAATCTAATGTAATGCATCTTCACACACCAAGTTTGAAGCTTTTTTGGTGAAGCCATTTCACATTTGTCCTCTTGCTTTGTATAGTTTTGACCACTGACTCTGTTTGACCCACTTCATCATGCTTTTCTTTCAAAGGCCTCAAACACCCAGAGTCACATCAGGACAACAAAGCAGATCCCACAGACACTCACTCTGTCAGTACATCTATAAATCCAGTTTACCAGCCCTCAGGTAATGAAATGTTTCTTTCATTAAAGTGGTCATATTTGTTTTCACATAAGAGATGCTAATATAGGCCTACTATAAAAACTCACTGTACTGTGGGTTTAACAACTCGAAACGCTCTCCAATCCAAAAACAGCATTTTTGATTCACACATGAAGGCGTTAAGAAACAGCATGGAGGAAGTAGAACAAAATATTAAATTAATCACAACACTGAGGCACAGAATAAGTCTGAGAAAAGAGGATACTAATGTGCAAAGTGTCAAAGCTTAAAATACACTAACGCTTTATGACAAAGAGCTTGTTCATTAAGGATAGCACGTCTTTTTAAAAGTGATTTAACTGGTTCAAATGCTTCTGCATTGCTTTACAGATGTAAATGATGAAAATAAACAACAGAAACAGGGAAATACAGAGGAAAATGAGGTACGTGTGAACACTGCCACACAACAAACACACATAACCATCCATCATGAACAAAATACTAACACGTTTACTTTGTGTGTGTCTTTAAGAATGTTTATCATCTGTACTGCGCAATCCCTGACAAACCAGTTCACTCAAACACAGAAGATCATGTGTACAGTTTGGTGGGGATGCACTGATGAATCTCATGTCTACTTCGTCCACTATAAATAAAGTATCATTACTTTTATATATATTTTTGTCAGAATAATCCTGGAACTTATACCAGAATTTTAATATTTATGTTTAAACATGTTCAAGGCCTCTAAAAGTGTTATATCAAATCTTCTTGTTCATACTGTACGATATACATGTTACATGTGAAAGTTACATTTGCACATGTCTAATGATCTGCACTTTGTTCTACATTAAACTGCTCAATGCAATGAATGGTTTCCTGTGGTCTGATCTTCCACTGCCTAATTCACCCATTGTTTAGGTCTCACTCTGTCTCTTTCGCTTTTATGTTGTTCATCTTTATAGTTTTTCTGCTTCTTTTGGAGGTTTAGTCTTACAGTAAATCTCTGCTGTTTATTGTTTTCTTAAAATTGTATGTAGATATATTTATAATAAACTAAGTTTCACTAAAATATTTCAGCATGTCTGATCGGTGTTAAGGTTTTCTAAAAACACAAAGACATAAACCTGACACATTTGTTTTACTATATAGTATTACTATATGTATAAAAGTCAAATTTATTGTCCTGATGCACTGATGAATTTCATGTTTGTGTACATTATATACAGCTACTATACAGTAAGTAAAGTGTGTTTACTCGCAGACAAATAGGTGTTTATTTTTATTATGCAGTGTTTGGTGTGGAATATACCCACTATAAGCCCCACTAGTGCAATACCATCTTGTAAGAAAAGCTTGGGCGAGCTGAACTAAAAATGTAATGATAAATTAATAAAGTTGTACTTCTTCTTAGTATTCTGTATAAAACTACCAGCTTCTCCTCTCACAAAACCCAGATGATTACATCAGTGATGGAAGAGAGAACAGTGACATCCTGTTTCAATCATTTATGTATATATTTATCTTTAAAAAAAATATATAATTTTTTATACAAGTGATTGTTTCCGAGAAGCATGATCCTCCCACATGCTGCTAAATGGCAAGTCAAGTGGGCATCAGACACTCCAAACAAAAGACACAAGCACTCACTGAAATCACTGATGATATTGCTGAGTTTCCACACATTAACAGTGTTTTGTATGCTTATTTTAATGTGTTTAGTCATTTTGAACGGATCCAGTCAGGTCAAGGCTGCTTTTTGTCTTCCCCATGTAGTCCTGTTTTGCATGGCACCTCGACTTGTGTTTGAGCATTTTTTTCCTCATGAGTTTTGCTGTTTGCACTTTTTCCATACACTGTGAATTAGGAAAATTATTATTATTGTTAATGGTGTTGGTGTTATTATTGCTGGAATATAATATTGACTGAAAATAATATTTTGGATAGTTTTTCATGAGTGGTTTTGTGTGCACACTCCTTATAGATAGCAGGTGTGTCCTTTGGGAGTCTCCAAGTGTTATTTTTATTAAAAAAAAAAAAAAAATAGAAAAAAAAAAAAGAACCTAAATTTACCTTGGAAAAGTGTGTTGTAAATACAGTTTTATGAGAATTTCAATATTTATCTTTAAACATATCTTTACATGTTTAAGGCCTCTAAAACTATTAAAATAAATATTCTTGTTCACACTCTATGATATATGTTACATGTAAATGCTATATTTGCACATGTCTATGAGTGCCATCTAATTATCTGTACTTTAATCTACTTAAAACTGCTTAATTCAATAAATGTTTCTGTGGTCTCATCTGCCACTACCTAATTCGCCCATTGTTTGAGTCTCATTTTGTCTCTTTCACACTCGCTCTAACAGAGTTGGTCATCTTCACAGTCTTTCAGCTCCTTATGTCCTACAGTGATCTCTGCTGTTGATTGTCATCTCAAAAAGTCCACATTTATTTTATAGTAAACAAAGATCAAAGCATGCCTGATGGTTGTGAAGGTTTTATATGAACAAACACATGAACTGCAACAAACCTGACATATTCGTTTTACTATTACGTTTTAACATTAAATGACGATGGATAAAAATGAAATAATAGTGTAGCAGACAGGAACAAGGCCTAAAAAGACAGCAGTAAAAATGGACAATAAATACTGACACTGTAAAAAAAGAACTGACAGTTGAACCATTTGTGGAAAGGGTGGGGAATTCTTTCTGATAGAAATTGCACCTTCACACACTTAGCAACATAAACAGGGTTCCTATGTGAAAGCTAACACCACGTTTCCTGATGATATCTCCCAAGAGTAACATGTAAAGCGTGAAAAGCAACGGTCCAAGTACTGAGCCTTGTGGTACTCAATGCTAGTCTGTGATCAGCATGATACCTCATTATCTCTGTGAAAAAAAAAAAAAAAAATCTTGTGTACACTTTTATTTACAGGATCACAAGTGAGAGCACAAGCAAAAGTATATTTGTGGCCAATTTCAAAACTGCATACTGCCATTCTACTCTTACTCTTTACATATGCTTTTTTATATGGAAGAAGTAGTATGTATAGTATGCCAATATGCCATTTTGAAATCAACCTTTGGGTGCAAAAAAAAAGTTGCATCTGGTTTGATCTGCCCTATATGTCACAGTGCACACAGCTGTAAATGTGGTCTACATGTTTCTACATACACTAACTGCATAATATATTAAAAGATTTCCTATGGTCTGTGTTAATTCACCTGTTGTGCGAGTCTTATTCTTTTCTTTTCTCACACTCGCTGTAATGGAGTTGTTCATCTTTACTGCTTCTCAGCTCCTGAGGTTCAGTCCTACAGTAAGTGATTTATGATGTTTAAATGAGAAGTCCACTTCCAAAACAACAGTTTACAAATAATTTACTCACCCCCTTGTCATCCAAGATGTTCATGTCTTTCTGTCTTCAGTCGTAAAGAAATTATGTTTTTTAAGGAAAGCATTTCAGATAAGACACTTCTTCCTCGGCTGGGATTGTTTAGAGTCCTTTGAAGCTGCATTTAAGCTACATTTCAGAAGTTCAAAATCGGGGGCACAATTGAAGTCTATTATATGAAGAAAAATCCTGAAATGCTTTCCTCAAAAACCACAATTTCTTTACAACTGAAGACAGAAAGACATGAACATCTTGGATGACAAGGGGGTGAGTAAATTATTTGTAAATTGTTGTTTTGGAAGTGGACTTCTCCTTTAATATCTTCTTAAATAATTTATTTTTACATTTAAAGTGAAAAAAAAAGCCTAAAATATTTCAGCATGTCTGACTATGTGTGAATATGAATATACAAACACATGAGCTACAACCTACCCAACATTCATTTTACTGAACTTGAATATTTCCTGTTTGCAATCAGCTGCTATAATCTTAAGTATCAGCTTACTTTGCTTATAGAAATAAGGTTATTGGCTCTACTTGACATTTCCATAATCAGAATATGATAAAATTCTTGTTTTATGATAATATTCTTGTTAATGTCAGTATGCATGTATTATATGTTTGGGTTGTTGCAGAATTTCCTACCGTACACGTATCTCCAGATGTCATAAGAGAGTCCAACTCAGTGCAGATCAGCTAAGTTTCAATAGATTTTATCTGTAGTCTCTACACTAAGGATGATGCTTCTCTGCACCAAAATGTCTCTCAGAGGAAACAGTCTGGAGAGCATTGCTGTGTGTTTTATTTTAACATACTTCAACATAAATAGAAGAGAAAGTAACTCAAAACAGATCTCATCATGTCAGCTCTCACTCAATGGATCTCAGATCAGTATTTGGTCTGGAGATCAGAGTTCATCTGTGACAATAACCTGCTTCTACACTGTGATAAATAGACAAGTTGAAAAACCATCTGCTCAATCTGATTCAGTGACCATAACACTAAGTGTAAGTGTTTTATATGTATATGTTGAAATAACTGATCCATTTACAAACTTTTCTTAAGAACAAATGACTATATACCTACCTGTATTTCTCTGTGTTACAGTCTTAACAACGACCTCTACTGGTAAAACATTGACAACCACAAAAACAAGTTGAGTAACCTTACATCTCAAGATACCCTGTAGAGCCGTGGTTCTAAAACTTTTTTGGGCCAGCGCCCCCCTACCCATTATCCAGGTCCCTCACTGCCCCCCATCAGATAAAGCATAGTCTAATTGTCTTCACTGAATATTAAAGTTGATTATTATTATTTTGTGTTTATAATGAGGAATGCTATTATATTTACAGTAATTCAAATGTGGGGTCATTACGATTTTTAAGAAATTACTTTAATTCAAGGATGCATTGAATTGATTAAATAAAGACAGTGAAGTACTTTTTTTTACAGTAAATTATTTTAAAATAAGTGTAATAACACTGATTATACAGAGTTTTTAAGCATGTTGGTGACTTTCATTGCTACAGCTTAAGTGTTGTTGAGATGCTGATATATCTTGCCCCAAATTAAAAAGAAGAAGAAAAAAAAAAAAAAAAAAAACCTAAATAAAAATTTCTGTTTAGAACATATCCACAGGGAATTTTTTACCCTTTAACCATAGCAAATTTGGAGTCTCCATCTTAAACTCTCTAGCACCACCAACAGGTAAAATTTGCACTCATATTTCTGCTAATAACTTTTGAACTGTAAGGTCTAAATTCTAAACATAGAAACTAGGGATGCACCGATACCACTTTTTCCAGTACTCGCCCGATACCGATACTTTTATTTTTGGTACTTGCCGATTCCGAGTACCGATACCAATATTTTAAAATTCACCGGTAGATTTGTAAAATATAGGGCCCAGAAACTAAAAGAATATGTATAATGTTAATTGGTCAACTTCATTTATCAAATAGATACAGTCAAACCAAAATTTATTTAGATCACATTATCATAAACTGTGTCCTGCACCCACTAGTAAAAAAAAAAAAAAAAAAAATATATATATATATATATATATATATCAAAAAATATCAAAAGATGGTGTATATCTGCTGTCTGAATAATTTTTGGGCTGACTATATATCCCTTAGTTATTTTTATTTTTAGACTTAATTATGCCCATTAAAATGTGTTTTGTTACTTTCACTGTTTTTTTTTTTTTTTTTTCTTGCTCTATGGTACACCATCTTCAATTTAATAGCATTAAACTGCTCCATTGCAACGGCTCAGTACTGTAATCACTGATAACTCTGATATTTTCAGAAATATAAGTCGCGTTTTTTCATCTGAAATATGCTGCTATTTGGACTATAATCCAAAGCGACTCAAATAATGCAGAAACACTCGTGAAGCAAGCAAAACATGCGCAAGTACATTACTGCCTATCGCATTTCACACAGGCTGCTGTAGTTTCACTTTCGCCGGACATTCGTGTATGCTTAAGCTTAAAAAAATAAATGATGTTTATAGCGAATGCCCCTATAATTTTTTTTATATATATATTTACGAATTTGTTTTAATCCAAAAGATGCGTGTGCTAAATATGCGAACATCAATAAAGATGACGCAACAGCGCGCGCTCTTTCTCTTTCTCTGTCTCGTTCTCTCTCTCTCACTCCCTCTCTCTCTCTACCGTTAAATAACTTGTGCATTGCTTTACTTCAATTGTTTTTGACATATCTCACCGAACCACAAACTTTCCAGTGATGGCAAGTAGGGATATTAACTCGACAAGCCCGCACATCTTGGCCGCAGCGCGCTCAATCCAATCTGCGTGCTTTGCCAATAACCTGACGCGCACCAGCTATACAAGCTTAATACTGAATGTTTAACATTATATTACTTGCATACATATACTTCTTAGACATCCTTAATCTTTAATGACTCCATTCTGCTGTCTGTTGTTTTGTTATCGGTGTTTCTTTGCCTGCATACGCACTTGTCACATGATGTGGTATGGCGTTTGGTATCGGGGCATTTTAACGAGTACGAATACGAGTACAGGAGCTCAGTATTGGGCCCGAGTATCGGTGCATCCCTAATAGAAACATATGATAATGAAGTATGCATCTCTACAGGTTCTGCTGATGTTCTCACAGAGGTGAACTACACTGTCACACGCACCGGATCACGTGAGGTCACGAGGACCCGGAAGTAACTTCACGCAGGTATTTAAGCAGGAAGCAGGTGTTGTTTGGCACCAGACATTGAGCTCATGCTCGCCTCTTCGTCAGGTCCCTTCAACTTCGTCACTCACGTGAGTAAACTCTCTGCTCTTCGGAGCGCTTATTTGCCTGTCTGTGTGCGTGTGAGAACGCGGATTTCTTGGTGGAAATCTCTACTCCTTATCGGAGCGTTCTCAGACCAACTGCGTGACTTACCTGCTCACTCGTGTGTTTCCGCGTTTGAGTTTTCCGTCACGCTACAAGGGGACACATCTCGAACCTTTCATTTCTCGTCAAGCCTCCGTGACATACACCTCGTGCCAGATGGAAACATCTCTTTTAACTTCCTCTGTCTGCTCTTCAAAACATGAATGACCTGTTTACTTTCTGTACTTGTTACCTCTAAACACCAAAAAAAAAAAAAAAAAAAAAAAAAGAAAGAAAGAAAAAGCAAGTCATCTGTGGAGTTCACTGATGCAGATTCAGTCTGAGGTACTGATCTGGGGCTTAAGAAACATGAAAGTTATAATAATATATAATAATAAATCATTTAAATATATATATATATATATATATATATATATATATATATATATATATATATATATATATATATATATATATATATTTAAATCAACTATTGTAATATACATGTATACACATGTTCTAACAAAGTTGCAGCATGTTATAAACCATTTAGTAAAATTAGCATATCTTACTTGTTTATTTTGTATTATTTTCTCTGCCAGTCGTCTGATCAATAAAGAACTGAACTGTTTGTCTTTTTCTGCATGTTTTATGTATAAATGAGCAAACATTTACCTAATAATGTGAATATGAAGTGAATAATGCATTCCATATTCAGAATTTTGATATTATGATCCAGGTTTTTTTTTAAGTGTGTTAATTGTACATGTGTTTTGGCACATTTATATGTCACTATTATAAAACTACCTTCCTAGTCTTTGCCCTAGATCTGTCATCTGTTAAAGCGAAGACAGCTGTACATGTGGTCACACAATCAACATTTGAAATGACAATCTTCATAGAATTGACCACACAATGCATTAAATAGTTTGTGGTCTGATGTACCATGTCCTAATTCACCCATTGTGAGAGTCTCATTCTGTCTCTTTTCTCACTCGCCTTTTTTTACTACTTTTTTTTTTTTTTTTTGTGATAGTTTTTCAGCTCCTGATGGAAGTTCCTCCTGATTATTAAATACTTGCAGAGTCCAGATCAGTGAAGATCAGCTGTTAGACACCAGCACAGATGTTATAGTAACTCAGTGTAATTTCTACACAGAGAGAGAAAAGAAGAATATAAAAGTCAGTGCATCGTGTGCGCTTGACTTCTCTGGTGAGGAGGATGATGCTATTCTGTACATCAGTCTGGAGAGCATCTTAATCATAATGAACTTGATAATGAACAGTGAACAGCAGACAGCTGATCTGTGTTTATTCACTCAAAACTAAACTTAGGATCAGATCACCACACAGTGACACCATCAGAGGTAAGAAAGTAAATCCAAAAAGTCATTTTATTTTGTGGGGGAAAAAAAAAATGTAGAGAGTAATGAAGACTAAAAACTTCATGGTCATTCATTTAGTTTAGTTTTGTAGTTGTGCCCTGCTGTAAGATAATAATAAAATAATCTTATCCAGTAACTAGCTTGGTAGATCATGGAAAACATGGAGATTCATTGGTGAAAAAGTTCACATATATCAATGAATTATATAGTTTGGTATTGTCCATCCAGGATGAAGCTGGAACATAAACAGGAACAGACGACCAAGATCTTGTGTACATTTTTATTTACAGGATCACAAGTGAGAGCACAAGCAAAAGTATATTTGTGGCTGATTTCAAAACTGCATACTGGCATTCTACTCTTACTCTTTACATATGCTTTTTTAGGGGCCGTTCATATATCGCATCTTTTGCACGCCCAAGTTCATTATTTCAAATGTAGGCGCGCGGCAGCTGCGCTCATAACAGAAGCTCGGTTTGTCCACGCCGCATCGAGATAAAAACATCTCAACTTTTCAGAATGCCGCAAGTGCACCCCGGGTCATGTGACAAGAACCAACCAATTACCTTCATCCTTTCCCGTAACAACATTAAAAGCTCAGCCAAGATGGAGAAACAGCTGATCATAGCAGTACAGGGATAGCCATATTTACATAAATTTAATAGCATAGCTACAGCAAGCGATTTTTAGTGCTGGAAATCCGTTTGTCCTTTGCTGAAACTTCCGCGTCTTCATTGAGAGTGTGGGTCATGGTTGCTTAGCAACGGTAGGGCAAGCTACAGAGTGCCTTGGAAAGAAGGAGAAATCGGCGCGCCTAACGTTTTCCACGCGTTTTTAGGCGCTTATGTGAACGGCCCCTTATATGGCAGAAATAGCATGTATAGTATGCCAATATGCCATTTCGAAATCAACCTTTGGGTGCAAAAAAAAAAAAAAAGTTGCATCTGGCCTGATCTGCCCTATATGTCTCACGGCTGTAAATGTCGTCTACACGTTTCTACATAAACTAACTATTTATTTAATATTATTAAATATTTAAAAAAGTTCTCATTGGGTCATTATGTTTTGCAGCACCTTCTGAACTCTGACTACAAAATGAATACAGTATACTTGAGTTAAAGTCAGAAGTATTTTAATTAAAGTTTCCTTTAGAAATGTACTCCCCTTCATTAGGTTTTCCTCAGGCCAAGTTGAGATCATCTGCTTTAGCTATTCTGGAAACAGACACAGTTGAGCTAAGCTGTGAGAATACTGAAGATCTGAAGATAGAGATGTGTTACTTTAGCATAAATGGAAGAGAAAGTAACTCAAAACAGAGCTCATCATGTCAGCTCTCACTCACTGGATCTCAGATCAGTATTTGGTCACAGTTCATCTGTGACAATAACCTGCTTCTACACTGTGATGAAGAGACAAGTTCAAAAACCATCTGCTCTGTCTGATCCAGTGACAGTAGCACTCCAGAGTAAGTGTTTTATATGTATATGTTGAAATAACATATCTATTTACTATTAACTTTTCTCAAAAACAAATGACTACATATGTGTTACAGTCTCAACAGTGACCTCTTCTGGTGAAACTTTGACAAGCACAAAAACAAGTTGAGTAACCTTACATCTCAAGATACCTGTAGAGAATTCTTATAGTAGAACATTTCTGACATTGTCATGTTATATTATTGAAGGTTGTGCTGTAATATTAAGTCCACTACTAATTAGAGTTTTTTTTTGTTTGTTTTTTTTCAAAACTAAATGGACACTTCAATTTTGTTGAATCTTATGTTTCTGTCTGAATAGCGACATCTACTGTTAAAGCTTTGAAAACAACCATAAAAACTTGTGACTACACTGTAAAAAACAAAAAACAATGATATTACGCAGCGCCTGAAAGTGACCGGCACTAAGTTTGTGTAGATGCAGAGGTGCAGCCAGCAGAGTTGACGGCTGCGTAATATCATTGCGCCTGCTGCACCCATGGTACGGCAGCAAAATTCCTTGATTATTACGCCGGAATGAGAGTATAGTTCCTAGCCATATCGGCCTATAAAATCGCAACTTTTCATTTTCCGCCAGACTTAGTACACGATGTAACTACAGAAGAGTCAAGTTTTAAATAGGAAGAATATCAAAACTCTTTAATCATTTTATAGTGAGATGCTAATGGTCTAATCGGATTCAATGATTTATACTAAGCTATGCTGAAAGTGCTACCGCCAGACCCGGCGATCGGCTGAATGGATTCAAAAACGGTAAAACACATCTGTATAACTCTAGGGGAGTTGGAAAATGAACCTATTTCCAAAAAAAGTGGAGTGTTCCTTTAAGTTGTATTACGTGACAACTTAGATATTTGTGTTTGTTAAACTTAAAAGCTGGGTAAGTAACCCAGCTGCCTTAAAATTTTAAGTTGAATCAACTCAAATAGCTAAGTTGTGACTTAGTATAACTTAACATTTCAAGTTGAATAAACCTTTTTTTTTGAGTTGACTGAACTTAAAAATTTAAGGCAGCCGGGTAACAAATTATTTTAAGTTGACTCAACAAATTGTTTTTTACAGTGTAATGTTAATAAAAAATATGCATGAAATATAACATATTCATATACCAGCTTTTATTACAATGTACACCACCACAGATTTTACAGTTATACTGCATTAACAACACTACTTAAGTTTAAGGTTTTTTTTTTTCTTTCTTTTTTTTTTTTTTTAAAAAAAAACCTCATGCTTCACAAACACATGGAGGCATTTTGCTCATTTCACTTTAAACTGCTTCAATGTCAAAAAAATATTTTTTTCTTAGTGAATTCACTGTATCGGTCTCTGTCGACTGCTTTACTCCATAGTGTATCTGTATAGTTTCGAGATACAACTATTTAAATATGTAGAATCTGAGGGTGCAAAAAAATCAAGGTATTGAGAAAATCACCTTTAAAGTTGTTCAATTTAAGTTCGTAGCAATGCATATTATTAATCAAAAATTAAGTTTTAATATTTGCAGTAGGAAATTTACAAAATATCTTCATGGAACATGATCTCTACTTAATATCCTAATGATTTTTGGCATGAAAGAAAAATCTATAATTTTGACCCATACAATTTTTGGCTATTGCTACAAATATACCTCAGCGACTGAAGACTGGTTTTGTGGTCCAGGGTCACATATGATAATAAAGTCTGTATCTCTGCAGGTTCTGCTGATGTTCTCACAGAGCTGAACTACTCCTCCTGCCAGATGAAAACAACATCTCTTCCTCTGTGTGCTCCTCAAAACATGGATGACCTGATTACTTTCTTTACTTGTTGCCTCTAAAGACAAGAAAGATATGTACAGTAAGAAAATACAGTATATAGCTGCTGAATCCATATACTGATCAGTAGGCCAGAACCACCTGTGGAGTTTTCTCCACATTTTAATTTCAATTTTATTTTAAAAATTCTCTTTTTGCACTTTTTAAAAAAAGAAACTATTGTAATATACATGTGTACACAAGTTCTAACAAAGTTCTTAATGAAATCTACACGAGTTCTTAATAAAATTAGCATAGTGCCTTACTTGTTTTTGTATTATTTTCTCTGCCAATTGTCTGGTCAATGAAATACTAAACCGCCTGATTTGTCTGCATGTTTTATGCATTGAGCAAACGTTTACCTAATAAAGTGACTATGAAGTGAATAATGCACTCCACATTCTTAATTTTGATATTATGATCTAGGCTTTTGAGTGTATTAATGGTCCAGGTGTTTTTGGCACATTTTATGTTACTTTTACAAAACTATCTTCCTTCTATTAGTGTGAGTCTTTGCCCCAGATCTGCTCCCTGCATACAGCTGTACATGTGGTCACACAATCAATGTTCATTTTCAAAGAAATGACCACACAACACATTAAATAGTTTGTGGTCTGAAGTGCCAGTTTCTAATTCACCCACTGTGTGAGTCTCATTCTGTCTCTGTTCTCACACTCGCTGTAATGGAGTTGTTCATCTTCATTGTTTTTCAGATCCTGATGGTGGTTCAATCTTACAGTAAGTGATGTCTGTTGTTTAATTTTGATTAAATACTGTATGTCCACATTTGTACTGAAACAAGATAAACTGTCCAACATATTTCAGCATGTGTGAACAGTATGTTTTAGTACAACTGCACACTCATGAACACTACAACCTTTCTGCTTATTATAATCATATTAGTTTTACTTGAGTTATGTCATGAAAATTTGATTCCTAGTTCCTAGAAATAAGAAGCCTTTAACTGCATTTAGTTATGTAAACACCTTCACTGGAATATCCACTGTAGTATTCATTTACATCTGCACACATCTATATGAAAAAAATTCTCGGTGTTACTTGTTTGAGAAGATGAGAAAAGTGAAATACTGTGTGCAAATACACACTTTTAAAGGGGTAAAGCCTTTGAGTTTTTAAATTACTGGGTTTTTAAATTACTGTGTGAAAATACACATTTTTAAAAAAAGGTAAAGACTTTGGGGTTTTTAATTATTTTAATATGTTCCTTGAGGTTTACTTATAATTTTTTGTTGATGACCTGAATCAGGTGTGTTTGATTACAATCTTCGCTGAAATGCTCCAAACATTTTTTTTCCATAAATGAAAAGAAAATAACATAGTAATATTTTGAAATTTATCATGGCCTGCATTTTACATTGTGTACAGTACTTGGGTGCTGTTGCAAAGACATTTATGAGTTTGTTTAACGGTTAAAAAAAATCATGGACCGTAGTTGGAAAATGGTGCATGTAAACATGATCAATAAGGAGATATAATAATGACTAATCTGTTTTGTTGCAGAATTTCCTAGAGTAAAAGTATCTCCAGATGTCATAAGAGAGTCCAGCTCAGTGAAGATCAGCTGTGAGACGCCAGCAGATGTTATAGTGTATCAGTGTAATTTCTACATAAACAGAGAGGAGAAGAAAATGAAAACCAGTCCATCATGTAAGCTCGAGCTCACTGGTGCTGAAGTGCTCAGATGGGCAGCTGTAAAATCACCAGTATCATCATATGACATTAACTGTTACTACACAACAAATGAGCGAGGTTCATTCATAACATCACCTGATTCTGATCCTGCCACAGTGACTGTTCTAGGTGAGATATTTCACTGCTGTTCTTCTGTATTAGAAACGGTTATTCCAGTGTTTTTACTCAACATGGATTATTTTACTTTAAACACATTCACTTAAACCCACCATCAGATAGTGATGATGATGTTACACCTATAGGGCACTTCTGGATGGATTGGATACTATTTGTAAAGACCCTCTTAATAGACTATAAGTGTACATATTATTACCTTAAGGGTAAATATTACGACTCTAAGGTACTAATATGCATATAATATACTTGAAGGGGTGAAGAAGATACAAAGGTGTTTCTTTGAGGGCACTGCCCCAGTTACAAGTTGTAGTACCCCTGAAAATATGTCACTAAATTAATCAAATCAGTTGTTAATACTGATGTTTGTGCAGTTGTTCTCCCTCCAAAACCACACATTAGAAAAGGACGAACAAGATTTTTTTTAAGCTTTTCTTTAAAGCTTCATAATAATGTAAAATGACTCTCTATAATGCTGGTAAATAGAGGTGATGTCAAGTTAAATATGGTATTTTTGTATTTGAAGGATGTGTACTTTCAACAATCTTTTCTTTAAAGTTTGTAAATGATGTAAAATGATTTCCTATAATGCTGATAAATTGTCTCCTCAGTTTCAACATCAACCACCACTGAACAAACTACTACAACAGCCATGAAAACCAGTGAGTAATTGAGTTTGTAAATCAGTTATTTTTACTCCATTCTGAAAGGCTTTGAAACGACAATCATTCTTTCAAGCTAATGATTATTTTTTGAACATTTACTATAATGTGCATCACCACACAATGTCTTTTTAACAGCATTAACTGTAATTTCCACTGCTAAAACGATAACATACAGTAAAACTGGTAAGTTTCTAATAATAGCTTTTATGGTTACTCTAGATTAGTCTAGACTATAAGAGTACATATTATTACCTTAAGGGTAAATATTAAGATTCTAAGGTACTAATATGCATATAATATACTTGAAGGGGTGAAGAAGATACAAAGGTGTTTCTTTGAGGGCACTGCCCGAGTTACAAGCTGTAGTACCCCTGAAAATATGTCACTAAATTAATCAAATCAATTGTTAATACTGATGTTTGTGCTGTTGTTTTCCCTCCAAAACCACACATTAGAAAAGGACGAACAAGATTTTTTTAAAGCTTTTCTTTAAAGCTTCATAATAATGTAAAATGACTCTCTATAATGCTGGTAAATAGAGGTGATGTCAAGTTAAATATGGTATTTTTGTATTTGAAGGATGTGTACTTTCAACAATCTTTTCTTTAAAGTTTGTAAATAATGTAAAATGATTTCCTGTAATGCTGATAAATTGTCTCCGCAGTTTCAACATCAACCACCACTGAACAAACTACTACAACAACCATGAAAACCAGTGAGTTACTGAGTTTGTAAATCAATTATTCTTACTCCATTCTGAATGGCTTTAAAACGACAATCATTCTTTCAAAATAATGATTATTTTTTTTAACATTTACTATAATGTGCATCACCACACAATGTCTTTTTAACAGCATTAACTGTAATTTCCACTGCTAAAACGACAACATGCAGTAAAACTGATAAGTTTCTAATAATAGCTTTTATGGTTACTCTAGATTAGTCTAGACTATAAGAGTACATATTATTACCTTAAGGGTAAATATTAAGATTCTAAGGTACTAATATGCATATAATATACTTGAAGGGGTGAAGAAGATACAAAGGTGTTTCTTTGAGGGCACTGCCCGAGTTACAAGCTGTAGTACCCCTGAAAATATGTCACTAAATTAATCAAATCAATTGTTAATACTGATGTTTGTGCTGTTGTTTTCCCTCCAAAACCACACATTAGAAAAGGACGAACAAGATTTTTTTAAAGCTTTTCTTTAAAGCTTCATAATAATGTAAAATGACTCTCTATAATGCTGGTAAATAGAGGTGATGTCAAGTTAAATATGGTATTTTTGTATTTGAAGGATGTGTACTTTCAACAATCTTTTCTTTAAAGTTTGTAAATAATGTAAAATGATTTCCTGTAATGCTGATAAATTGTCTCCGCAGTTTCAACATCAACCACCACTGAACAAACTACTACAACAGCCATGAAAACCAGTGAGTAATTGAGTTTGTAAATCAGTTATTCTTACTCCATTCTGAATGGCTTTAAAATGACAATCATTCTTTCAAGCTCATGATTAATTTTTGAACATTTACTATCCACCTTATTTTTCTATGCGGAAGTAAGCTGTTTTCTGGTAATGTGTTAGACGTCCGGTTCATAATCCCCCATAGGGAAATAACGAGAAGAATATCGAAGCGCAGTAAACAGTAAAAAAGTTTGCACTACAAACCAGTGTGTTCATAATTGAGATAATACATTAAAATAATATGGGAAGACACACCAGTTTGCAATATCAAGCAGCAAAACGAGTTTTTTGTGCAGTTTCAAATAGCTGGCAGTGGATGAGACCGGAAGCCAGACACAAAAAAAATTACAAATGGCTGCACCCACTCTTATGGGAAAAATAAGGTGGATACTGTGGATCACCACACAATGTCTTTTTAACAGCATTAACTGTAATTTCCACTGCTAAAACAACAACAAACAGTAAAACTGGTAAGTTTCTAATATTTATGGTTATTCTAGATTAAATCTGAGAAATGTGTAGAATTAATATGTTGGATTCAAAAGTTCAAAAACAGCTGGGAATTATTTTCAGTGTTTATTGGTACATCAATAACACATAGTGGTAGTTCCTTAATGTGAGCAGTAAACACACTGAGATTTGAACAAAGACAAGTCTCATGATTATGCTGCATATTCAATATGGTTACTACTTGTTTATTTATGAAATTATGAATTTTTATCAACATTCTATCCATTTTTAAACTTTTAGGGCTGTCAAACGTAATTATAATTGTAATTAATCGCATACAAAATAAAAGTTTGAGGTTGCCTAATATATTTGTGTTATGTTTATATAATACAAATACATTAATGAATATACTTAAGAAATATTTAGAAGTATATGTATTTATTATAATTTTTATATAATTTATATTATATATAAATAAAAATATTTTTACATAAATAACATATTTCTCTTAAATATATACATTAATTTGTGTGTATTTATATATACATAATAATCACACACAGTATAACACATTAGGCTAACTCAAACTTTTATTTTGTATGCGATTAATCACAATTAATCATTTGACAACACTATTGCAGACTAAAACAATACTCTTTTAATTGATTTGATCCTTACACACAACAAAAATAAAAAATCTTTCAGTTTTTCTGTGCATCACTTAAATTGTCAGGTAAAATGATGTATCTGGAGCATCCATGCTAAACATGATAATGCACACGTATTAAAGTGTTGGTTTTGTTTCATAGACACAGATATATGGTTTATAGTGCTGGTTTCCATTGGTGTTACTATAATCTTTTCTGGACTCATTGGACTCATCTGTCTGTGCCGGTTTGCAAGTATTTTAAATGTCCATTCTTTTATAACGTGCAATTTAATACAATAGAAATTCAACCAAAGTAATGTACAGGAATATAATGCAGCTTACTATTTTTCTAGGTAAAAAAAGAGGAAAAGAGTAAGTATTTTTTTTTCATGCATTTGATTCAGTAGTCTGTGATGTGTATATATATATTTTTTTCTTTTCAGCAAAAAATTTTTTTGCAGTCCAGGAGCTGTATGTGTAGATGTTTAGCTTCTTATCTGATATATACATGCATTAAAAGATGTAATAAAGATCAATATTTGACCCTTAGCAATAAAATGAGATCAATAAAACCAGATGCGCACAAGCAAAGAACTGGTATAGTGAGTATCGGTGTATTTAAAATCTTTAAAAGTAACAAATATATTTATAAAATATCATAGCACGTAAGAAAGGAACTTGATCTTAATTACTGATTGTTATTTAGAACTGTTCTGCAACTTCAAAGACATATTCTCTGATCACGTCTGTACCAGCCACATCTCAGCCCATATCTAGAGGTAAGAGAACATCATTTTCAGGAAATATCTCAGATAACTTAAAAAACACAGTAGATGTCACCAACTAAAATTTATAGTTTGAAACACTGTTCAGTGACCACAGCTTCTCAGAGCCATTTCACCCTTCAAGCATTCAGCAGATCAGTATTATAGGCCACATCTTCTCTTAAAGGAATAGTTCACACCAAAATAAAAATCATTTACAATAAATGTCTCAAAAAAGGTAGTGCAAACAACTTACGCTCTATATTCCAAGTTTTCAGAAGTCATACAAAGAAATTTCCCCTTCACGGTGTAGATTGCTGCAGTGGTGATACATTTTTAAAATGCTACCTCATTTCTGGGTTTTCGCCTACAAAAATATGTCATCACTACAGCACTCCATAGCTCTCACATTTAATTTGCAAATGCATTGATTCAATCATTGTGCATCATGTTTGGTATCAAGACATGTGTTGATTGTGTTCGGTGTCACTGATGTCAAATGAAACATGATGCATATACACACAAAGTGATACAATTTCACATTTGTCTTCTTATTTTGGATGGCTTTCTATTGACTCTTCATCATGCTGTTTTTTCAAAGGCCTCAAACACCATGAGTCACATCAGGACAGCACAGCAGATCCCACACTGCACATTATGTCTGTAAATGTAATTTACCAGCTGTCAGGTGAGGAAATGTTTCTTTGTCATATCAGGAGGAATCGAATTTCTCTTTCTTTTTTTCATTTTTTTATATAGGCCAATAAAACACACTGTGGTTTCACAACTTGCAATTTCCTCTCTAGTACAAAAAGTGTTGTCCACATTTAGGTGTTGAGAAATTTGGCTGCCCAAACACAGTAAGCTAATATGGAGGAAGCAGGACAAGTATTAAATTCATAACAACACTGATGCACAGAATGAGTCTGTGAAGAAATGATTCTGCTGTGCAAAGTCTTAAAGTTTAAAATACATTAAAGTTTTATGACAGAGACCTTGTTCATTCAGGCCAACACATGTTCTTTAAATTGATATGACTGATTTAAACGATTCTGCATTGCATTACAGATGTTTTGATGAATGAACAACAGAAACAGGGAAACACAGAGGAAAATAAGGTATGTGTGAACACTTTCAAACACGCATAACCACTTAACTGTTCATCATGAGTGGCATACTAACACATTTACTTTCTTTCTTTTTCCATAAGAATGTAAATCACCTGTACTCCACGATCCCTGAAAACCAGTTCACTTAAACACAAGAGATTAAGCCTACAGTTTGGTGAATGTGCACTGATGAATCTCAAGTCTTGTTGTATTATGTACATTCATTAAAGTAACTTTACTTGCAGAAAAACAAGCTTTAATTTCAGTTTTAAAATCATTTATGCATTGCGACCTCTATTGAGAGGATCTTCAATACTGCCTTGTAAGAAGAGTTATGTTTGTGCAAAAACATTTTCCAATATATTCTCACATTTTTCTAAATTCATGTGTGCTGAGTGTTTTATAATGTTTGCTGGCCTAAGAAGCCTGTTTTGGAGGAATTTAAGTAGGTGACATGGTCCATGTTTTCAGTACAAAATTATTCCTCATTATTCCTCAATGCTATTTTTGATGCAATGATGCAGAGCTGATTTCATCTCTAGTCTCTATACTGAGGATGATGCTTATCTGTACAGACGTTAGACTCAGAGGAGTCAGTCTGGAGAGCATCTTTGTGCGTTTTATTTGTGCCATAGAGAACTTTTGTCATTACTGGTGAACATCAGACAGCTGATCTGTGTTCATTCAATTAAAACTAAACCTGAGCTCGATTACCACACAGTGACACAATCATCATCAGAAGACATTAAACAGAGCTATACAGACATTTCTATATGTGAGAAATGGAGAGTAAAAACTTGTCATGGTCATTTTGTTTATTTTTCTAGTTGTGCCTTGCTGTAAAAGAATAATAAAAGAATCCAATAATTGGCTTGGAAGATTATGGTAAAGTCATGAAGATTCATTGGTCAAAACGTGTATGTATACCAATGCATAATGTTTTCACAATGCATCATCAATCGGCCATATTGGCGACACTGAACGTAAACAATCCCACTAAACTGAACAAAACAGATATTTTGCTGATTATTGCTAGGGATGGGTAGATCGACACCTAGTGTCGACACACGTTTCGAGTTTTCGACACACTAGTGTTTCGAAACAGTGTTCCGAAGCCTTGCTAGAAATGAGGCTGTCACGTGATCTGTGAAAACAAAGCTTCGTTACCTCACTGACACGTCACGCCAGGCTCAAACACAAAGCGTGTGGATCGCGCTGTCCCATACCTGTTATTCATTTAGTGCAATGTTATAATTATATCGGTCATCATGCATGTATGTTGTTTTTTATGTTGTATAACGTTGGTAAAGTACTACTATTAAAACCACCTATGTGAGCTGTTGACAACTGAGAAAGTTGTTTACAAGCAGCAAAAAAAGTTTGTGGTTGAGGAAGGACTTTATCCTTTTATCAAGGTGTTTTAATTTTCATAATTTTATATATATATATATATATACAGGGGTTGGACAATAAAACTGAAACACCTGTTTTTTTAAAAACAATTAGTACGTTGTTGAGCCTTTTTGTGCCCAATGCAGCATCATTTCATCCTGGGAATGACAAATATAAGTCCTGCACAGTAGCCAGAAGGATTTTAAGCTATTCTCCTTTTGCAAAAAAAAAAAAAGTGGCCAGGTCACTACGTGATGCTGGCGTAGGAAAACTTTTCCTAACTCGCTCTTCCAAAACATCCCTCAATAATATTCAGATCCGGTGACTGTGCAGGCCATGGGAGATGTTCATCTTCACTTTCATGTTCATCAAACCACTCTGTCACCAGCCTTGTTGTGTGTATTGGTGCATTATCATCCTGATACAAGGCACTACTTTCAGGGTACAATGTTTGATCCATTGGGTGCACATAGTCAACCTTCACTCTCTGCTCTTACTGGTGCAGTGTGCAATCAGTGAAGATAGGCCACCAGGCTGTGCAAACATATCCATGAAACCTCCAACACTATATTGGCCAGTGTTTCAGTTTCATTGTCCAACCCCTATATATATATATATATATATATATATATATATATATAATTAACAAATAATTGCATTTGTATTTGTGCATTTTTTTCTCCTTCATTAGTGTTTTTTTTTTATTACCAAAAACAGAACATATAACAAACAATATTACATGAATAGCTTACACAATGAGTAATAGAAATGTGAGTTCTGTCCTTCCAGTTTAATAATATTATTTTTTATTATTTATTTATTTATTTATTTTTGCTCATACAGATGAAATAAAAATAAATGTTTTGATTTCTTTTGGGAAAGATCACCTAGCAGTAATAATAAAGGAGATAATATTTAAAATCTCTTCTAATTTATCCACAAGTTCTGTCCAAAATTTCAATATTTGTGCATTTTTTAACAAGGTGCATGTTTGTGTTCTTTTATAAAGAAGACACAAAATGGTGCAATGAAAAATTACATTGGTCTAATTTATTGGCGTATTAAACATTCTATTTAGGAGGTGAAAAGACAGAAGTTTGATGCAAGTAAAAAATGAAGAACGTAAAGTCTTTGTCATTGTTTTGTGCAAAGTACAACACATTTTGGAAACTCTATCGCTGCACACATGCGTTACCTTGCTAGATTCACTTCAAAAACCCATCATCAGTGTTAGCAAAGATGATGACTTGCTCATGATATCATGTGAAATACCACTTTCAGTCAGAGCTGATTTCACCTGTAGTCTCTACACTGAGGACGATGATCTTCTGTATCAACGTGACTCCTAGAGGAGTCAGTATGGAGGGAATCATTGTATGTTTTATGTAAGTCACAGTGAACTCTTTACACGATCAGTGAACAGCAGACAGCTGATCTGTGTTTATTCACTCAAGACTGAAACTGAGATCAGATCACCACACAGTGACACAATCACCATTAGCGGTGAGTTATTTTCACTGATATCATTTTAAAAACATGAGCACAATGATTAGAGACACCTGTGTAATTCTATAGCCAGTATAATTTATTGTGTAGGCCAAAAGATACTACTGTATGAAGTCATTTGAAGGAGATTGATTAAAAAAAAAAAAAAAAAAGATGTCAAGTCAGTATCTTCAAAACACAAATTAATATGAAAAGAAAAAAGAATGATAATGATTGCTAATATGGATGTTTGTGCTGTTGATTTCCCTCCAAAATGACATTACAAAAGGACTAAAAAGGACTGAAAGTGAAGGTTTTTGCATCTGAAAAAGGTTTCTAATCTGAGATCTCTTTAAATATTATTTTTTTAAATGCAGAAGGTCTTCCTGAGACCAAGTTGAGAGCATCTGCTTCAGTTATTTCGGAAACAGACACAGTTGAGCTGAGCTGTGAGAATACTGAAGGTCTGAAGATGGAGATGTGTTACTTCAACATAAATGGAAGAGAAAGTAATACAAAATGGAGCTCATCATGTCAGCTCTCACTCACTGGATCTCAGATCAGTATTTGGTATGGAGATCAGAGTTCATCTGTGACAATAACCTGCTTCTACACTGTGATGATGAGACAAGTTCAAAAAGCATCTCTTCTCTCTGATCCAGTGACAGTAACAGTCCAGTGTAAGAGTTTTTAAATATTTGCATATGGTAAAATAACTGATCTATTTACAACAGTAAAAAAAAATGCTTACTTGTACTTGTTGTGTGATAGTCTCAACGGCGACCTCTACTGGTAAAACATTGGGAACAACCACAAACACAGGTGAGTAACCTTGAGTAATGCGAGTTTTCTTAATATGTTCATGTGAACCAGTGTAGACGTGATTTCAAGTTACACCACTAGTATGAGAGACATGTTATTTTTTGGTATTTGAAGGACCGTTACTTTCAACAAACAAACTTTGCTGTAAAGTTTGCAAATAATATAAACTAACCTTTAACTCTTATAAATTGTCTCTGAAGTTTCAGCATCAACCACCACTGAACATACGACTACAACCATGAAAACCTGTGAGTAATTGAGTTTGTTAATCAGTTATTCTTACTCCATTCTGAATGCCCTTATCATGATTATTTGTTGAACATACAGCATCAACTGTAATGTCCACTTCTGAAAGTACATACAGTAAAACTGGTAAGTTACCAATAACATTTCTGGATATTCCATATTAAATTTGAGGAATGATTCCCTTCTGATTATCCCGTCTGTTATTTTTATATTAGTAGGACACCAGTCCAAGACAAACCAGCCAACCAGCATGACAAAGGAAACCACATGTAAGTTCACCCACTATTGCTCAATGATAAAAGTCACGGTGTAAAATTAATATGCTGTATTTAAAAGTCATATTAAATAATACAGCTGGGGTCCATTTTCAAAGTTTAGTCATAAACATGATTAAGCAATCACATAATTCAACAATGATGTGGTTCATGATTATGCTTTTTTTCCCAACATGGTTATGGGCCGTTCACACTGAATGCATTTTTCCATTCCATTGCACTACTTTTTCATTGTTTTTTTTTTTTTAATATGTAAAAGCATTAGATGGATGTGCTTGACACTTATCCATCTATGTCTTGTGTCTTTTGTAGTGTCTTGTAAAAACATGGTGCCCAATTTAAAATTCAACTTTAAAAAACACGTCTCGAGAGTCAAGACCTCAAGTTTTTTGAGAAGGGTCTAGCTGCAGACATGCACCTGCACTCTCAGACAACTGCATTTCCGGAAATGACATCACTTGCGATTTTATTTTTACTTTATTTTATTTATTAATTTATTTTTTTAATTGAATCTCTCAACATTTTACAACAGTAGCCAGGTGGTAAAGACAAGAAAAAAGAAACTAAATTACAATGCCACTCGCAATCGCCACCTGCACTCTCAGCTACCTGCGACGTCACTTGCAATCCACACAAATCGTGCGTGTTGCCAATAGAGACAAGACGCTGTGGTGGTTAAACGATTAAAACTAATTTAATAGCATAACATACAGGGTCCTGCAAGTCATCTGTAGGAGATAAAAACCAGACCCGCAAATCCGTGGCCACAGAACAGCAGAATATGAACGCAATGCGCAAAGTCTCTCGTTAAGCTTTTTCCTCCCGTAGAAAACCATTAACACTTGATATGGCTTAATGTATTAAGATACATTAAGTGCCATTAAACGATCAAATTTGTAATATAGTTTATTAATTTAATGTACTTCGAGGCAAGCATATGGCCATGAATGCGCAAACTTTCGCTTTTATACTTGCCCAGCAAACGCTTAATGTCGCAAAACGGACTAAGGTGATAAAGACCAAATTCAATATAAACCTTACTGTAGTCAAACGGTATACCAGCAGATATGAACGCACCATAAGAAAGGCATTATGTGATATTAAAAGGACCAACTCTGTATAGGCAAGCAGACGTGCCCAGAACGCAATGCGTTAAATAGACGTTTTCGTCCCGTAGAAAACCAATATAAACAAAAAACAATGATAAAAAATAGCTGTACAGATTTTTCTTTATGGGAAAATGCGAATGTATGCGGCGTTGTGTTTATTCTGGGCTCATCTGCTTGTGTGTAGTTGTTTTAATAATGAATAGGAGCATATTGAGTTTAGTCTTTATTATCTTAATCCGTTATGCCACGTTTTGCGAAGGAAAACACTATACAGCCTACATATACATTATACTAATAAAATGTATATCGAATTTGATCTTTTAATTGGTTTTCTGCGGGAGGAAAACGCTTAACGAGAGACTTCATATTCTCTCGTTCATATTCTGCTTCATATTCATATTCATTCATATTCTGCTGTTCTGTGGCCAGTTGCGGGTCTTGTTTTTATCTCCTACAGATGACTTGCAGGACCCTGTATGTTATGCTAAATTAGTTTTAATCGTTTAACCAACACAACTTCTTGTCTCCATTGGCAACACGCACGATTTGTAATTTAGTCTATTTTCTTGTCTTCACCACCTGGATACTGTTGTAAAATGTTAAGAGATTCGATTAAAAAAAAAATTATATAAAATAAAGTAAAAAATAAAATAGACTGCAAGTTACGTCACTTGTGGAAGTGCAGGTGTCTGGGAGTGCAGGTGCATGTCTGCAGCCAGACACTATTGGACGTTTTTTCCCCATTCCACTGCAACGCATTCCGTGTAAATAGCCCGAACAGCTACATTTACTGTACTGTACATCACTGTAAATTTCACAATGTCTTTTTAACAGCATTAACTGTAATGTCCACTTCTGAAACAACAGCATACAGTAAAACTGGTAAGTTTCTGATAACAAATTTGCTGGTTATTCTAGATCATTTTAAACTTGAGAAATGATTCCCTTCTGAAATGTTATTTCCCTTGTGATATATTAGTTTTAGATTAGCAAACCTCCATTCTAAAACAAAACTGGCAACAAACATGACAAAGAAAACCATAGGTTCATCCACTTTTCCTTTTTGGTAAAAGTATATATATTATATAGTATAATTTTAAAAACCAGCACATAATTAATCTGATTTAATGCAAATATCCATATTCATTCCCTTATCGAAATATAAACATGGCTTAAATAATAATTATTAATAATGTAATTTAATTACATTTAATGTAATTAAATTTAGAATTAAAAAAAAATATAATAAAAAAAATATATTATTTTTATTTTTGACAGGCTCAAGGCTTTATTTCTGTCTGTAGTATGCTATAAAAATAAGGTTAAACATGAAGAAAGGTATAAGTGTGAGGTGTACACATGAATACTGCATATTTTGCTTTCTTGGTGGCACAGCAAGTAAAAGCAGTCTAAGTGCTTTATTAAAGGACTTGAATACTTTATTTATTAAGTTGAATATTGAATATTGAGTCCAGCTCAGTGAAAATCAGCTGTGAGACGCCAAGTGTCATTGTGAATCAGTGTTATTTCTACACAAACAGAGAAGTTAAGAATATAAAAGTCAGTTCGCCATGTGAGCTCAACCTCACTAGTGCTGAAGTGCTCAGATGGGCAGCTGTAAAATCACCCGTATCACTCAACATTTACTGTTACTACACAATACATGAGGGAGGCATTGATAAACCATCATCTGATTCTCCTCCTGCCACAGTGACGGTTCTAGGTGAGATATTTCACTGCTGTTCTTCTGTGTTGGCTTACCATTGTTGCAGTGTTTTAGTAACTGGATTGTTTGTCTTCACACAGATTCACTTCAGAAATCCATCAGCAGTGTTGGTAAAGATAATGATTCTCTCATCTTATCATGTGAAATACCACTTTCAGTCAGAGCTGATTTCACCTGTAGTCTCTACACTGTGGATGATGCTCTTCTGTATCAATGTGTCTCTCAGTGGAGTCAGTCTAGAAAGAATCTTTGTATGTTTTATTTAAGTCATAGTGAACTCTTGAAACAATCAGTGAACAGCAGACAGCTAATCTGTGTTTATTCACTCAAGTATAAACCTGAGATCAGATCAGTTTTTACTTTTAAATATAATTTAATCTAAGATATTTTCTATTGCAGCCATTCCTCATACTGTTCACACTCACTCTGAAGGTTGTTCACTCACTCAAAACATAAAACTGCTATTCTGAATATTCTATTATTATTATTTATTTATTTATTTATTTTACAAAATGTCTTTGTTTTCATGATCCTATCTTGTGGTATTTTTAAAACGAATTAAATAATAATTAAAATTCTGCACATAATTAATCAGATTTTCCCTTGATGCAATATAAACAAAGATTAAATCGTTTTTTTTTTTAATCATTATTATTATTATTATTATTATTATTTTGACTTTTGACAGGCTTATGGATTTATTTCTGTCTGGACTCATAGGATTCATCTGTCTGTGCTGTTTTACCAGTAAGTACAATGTACAGGTTCAGTTGTTCATAAACTAAACTGGATGATATAGAAACATATGATAATAAAGTCTGTATCTCTGCAGGTTCTGCTGATGTTCTCACAGACCTAAACTACACCTTCTGCCAGATGAAAACAACATCTCTTTTAACTGTCAAAACATGGATAACCCGTTTTATTTTTCTCCTGTTTCATTCAGTTGTTGCACTATTATAGCTAAAGTATTGTAGTGAACAACAGTCAAGATGGCATTCCAAGGATCAGTTTATGGCAGAGCCCTTCCTAACTGCCAGGTTTGGAGGGAGATGTGCCACACTGTGATTGGATCTTGGTGGAGTAGAATAGACAAATGTTCAGAAACATCAGATAAGATGCCAAGACAACTGCCAGACACCTCCAGCAGGACAGGAAGGGAGACCTTCTGCATCCATGACCACCTAAAAGAGGACTTCTCATTGGACTATGGGTTGACCCTCACCAATCCTTAGGTTTAGGAATGACTGCCATAAAAATTCCTTCAGAACTCTGCATGCAACAGCAGCGGCCGAAACAAAGAAAGGCCACAGAGATCTATTCAAATCCATTCATACCTATGTTTGGAGAACTTAAATTGATGTAACCCTAACCGTATTCACGTCACCCTCACATAAAGTGCGGTTTATGTTGATGGCCACTGTTAACATAACAGTTCACGGAAGCAGGCCTAATAACGTATTACGGTATAAATGAGCGATTGTTTAGCAGTTTCCCATCATGTTTGGACTCTTTTTGCTCCTCATGATGTGCACAACAATTTGAAAGAGGTTTGGTAAAGAAATATTGCATGGGTAAAATGTTAAAGACACTGTTTAACTTTGTACCCTACTATATGCAAATAAGTTCCACACTAGGGTGGGCAAAACCATGGCCACCATGGACACAAGCAGCCAATCACATTTCTGGAATGGAGAGGCGCCAGATTCCAATCTCTTCCTCATCAGAAAGGGATAAAATGTACCCTTCCAAAAGACACACCTTGTTCTGAGTCTCCGACAAGGTTGAGACAACAGCAG
The DNA here is from genome assembly GCA_036247105.1 of Cirrhinus mrigala. Classification (NCBI taxonomy): domain Eukaryota; kingdom Metazoa; phylum Chordata; class Actinopteri; order Cypriniformes; family Cyprinidae; genus Cirrhinus; species Cirrhinus mrigala. The sequence goes on along the minus strand of CM070017.1, from coordinate 6,547,601 downwards.
ATCAACAACATTCTGAGTCTTTTATCCAGAGAGACTGTAACAGACCAACTATGTTCTGAGTTCCAGTCCTGCGAGGGAAAGGACACTTACAGATACAACGTCCTGAGTTTCTGGCCTGACGAGGAAAGAGACTTGAAGACAGCTAAGGTTCAGCTCAGCTCTTGAGTAACCTTCTATATTGCATTCGGCTGCCCTTCAGTTGCAAAGGACCCAGCAGTGACAGACCCCGTCTGACTCTTGCCACTCCGAAAGCGGCGCAACCCAGTCCGCAAAGGACCTCCGCATAGGCAGACACTGTCTGAAACATACAGCTCCTCGACGACGCAGCCCCGGCTGCAAAGGACCCTGTGAAGATCCATCTGACCCAGCTGCCCGGTCCATGCTCTAAGGACCCCTTTGGCACAACAGAAGTTCAGCATTCTCCAGGTCAGCGCATTGACGGCTACCGGAACGCAACTTTGTGCACTCCCCACTGTACGCAATCTGCATCACCAGTGGAAGATGTCTCTGCCGCCGGACTGATCACCCGACAACGTGGAACATAACTATAAACTTACCAAACCTCTTTCCTAAAGACCTTGGTGTAGTTTATACCTGCAGCCTATGTTTTCTAACCTGTTTAGATAACATTTACTTGGGGTCAGCATTACAAACGATAGCTATATTGTTTGTTCAAAGATAAATAAGCAGTTATTTATCGTTAAGTCTACCAGAGCCATTAAGTGGTTTTCCATAAGCAACATTACCATAGAAATCTCTTCCATTGCTACATTCAGCTCAACAGCATTGCATTCTGCCATTCTGTATTCACTCCATTTATTTGTTTTATGATTTATTTGATATCTTTTTTTCATGTGTAGTTGCCTATTATCTATTAGCAGTGCATATTCATTTATTGGTTTTATCACTAGTTGTTGTATTTACTCTTGCATATCTATTGTTAATAAATTTCATTAATTTTATTACAATTGTGTCTTCCTTGTGTCAATGATCCAAGGCTCTACTAGCTAGCAAAACCACCAAACTTTCAGATGAATCAGTTGACCAACTCCCTCCAGAGTGCAATTCTCAAATTATTGCACGTATTGCCGAATCAACAGTCCTTGACTGATGCACTGAAACAAGCAAGGTGGGAACTGGTCATCTGATATACTCACATCCGCACCTTGAGTGACGAGTGACCCAAAAATCACAGCGTCATTGGTGACATGAGTCCCCTTTACTACAGTATTGAATATTAAATCTAATTTAGTCTACATGCATATCCTTTTAAATTTAGGTTTTTGAACACACATTGCTTTTAACATGCAAGAATAAAGTTGAGAATTGAACTGCAACAATTTCAGAAAGTGATCATTTAGTGTCCTACTTGTTTTTCTGTCAGATAACAGTATGATAACTGACCAGCTAAACTGCTTGATTTTTTCTGCGTACTTTCATGTGGTTGCTTTCATATGATATTCTGATGACTTTTTTTTTTTTTTTTTTTTTTTGCATGTGCATAATAAAATGATCACTGAATGTACAGCTGTGTGTGAAATCACTAAAACATTTATACTATATAGTGTGTACTATAAAAGTGAAGATAAACAAGAACAAAGACATGAGTGTGAAGTATTTATATAAAGAAATTCTTGGTGGAACAGCAAGTAAAAACAGCCTGATTGCTTTACTAAAGGATAGATGCACTGTTGTGGTACTTGAGTTCAGTAGGGGCGTCAGTAGTTGCTCTCACAGATTCAGTGAGTTCATTCAGTCAAGGATTTGTCAGATTAATAAAAAGCATATTCAATTGTGAGTATTGTTCATTGGAAGAATTCATTGGAGTGATGTGTTCATGTATCCTACTGCACCAGTAGCTGCAAGAAACACTTGTAAAATATGTAAATCAAACTTATGTCCACCTAAAACCATTGATTGTAACTCACTATAGAGTCAAGGTGCCATGATCACGTTCACATTCATAAAACAGGTTATAGATCAGGTAAGCTGTCCTCACCCCAGGTCCCCCTTTGCTCTGACCATACACCTCTGCAGTGGCTCCACCACATAAAGGATATAAACACATGGATCACCCATAACTAAACAGACAGCTATAGGGATTCATTTGTAAGCTCTTTCAGTAGCTGTGGTCTACTAAAAGCCTCAAAAGGCATCAGAGCTAAAGTAGAGAAAAGAAGAGGCTGATCTTTAGGAGGTTTTATTTGTCCAGTGTCCACAGGCATCTTCCCATTCTTTTCTCCTCTTCTTATCACTAGGACAGTAGTGAAGTTGTTTCAGAATGTCTGTTTCAGATTCAACAGCGACATCTACTGGTAAAACTTTTAGGTAACACTTTAGATTACAACCCGCAAAGAACTACGTAAGTAAACTGAATTTACGGTGTATGTTTCTGCAATTATAGTGTACCTATAAAGTACGTACATGTAGGTATAAGGGAACAATATGTTATATTTGGGTAATAAGGGGATAACAAACCAGATATTGAACCTGCAAAGAACTACATAAATATACTGAATTTACGGTGTACGTTTCTGTAATTATAGTGTACCTATTAGTACGTATGTGTAGGTATACGGGAACAATAGGCTATGTTACGTTTTGGTCATTCGGGGGTAACAACCAGATATACAACCTGCAAAGAACTGCGCAAGTAAACTGAAGTTACAGTGAATGTTTCGTATTTATATTGTACCTACGTGTAAGTATAAGGGAGCAATATGTTACGTTTGGGTAATAACGGGGTAGCAAACAGATATACAAATAATTAAAAATGATTTATAATGGATTAATTTAAAAAACTTAACAGGTACCTGTTCTATTAAATCCTAAGTTTGGTGTATCTATACGTAAGCTTTTTAAAATTACTGGGAAATTATACTCTTGTTCCATGTAGTTACAGGGTAAGTGTGCCCTCTGCGGGCTGTAAATTAAAGTGGCGACTGTTCCCCTCTTGTTCAACGAAGTTACAGGGTAGGTACAATACATAAACACACAATCTGTGTATTTTAAATATTTTTTATAGTCGCTAATCCCACTTCTACCTCTAAACCTAACGTTAACTATGACTGAACAGTAATAAAAATATAAAAAACAGGAAAGTGCAATCACAATCATTTATTTATTGCAAAAATGTCAACAGCCATACAAAAAAGTAATCCAAATAACGATGCGTTTGCAGCTGCAGTCTTTTTTTTTTTGGCAGAATACAGTAGGTTTGAGGTGCAGTAGGATGAGAGCAGAATTTAAATTGTTAATCGCTGAAAATATTATCCAGATTATTGTCTTGATCCACTCCTCGAAGGCGCCCGCGCGTCCAACACATCTCACCAGAAACACGGCATGTCGTAATCTGTGACGAATGCAGGCGAGAGCCAATGAACGTCCGATTTTCCTGTCGCAAAATGCACTTTAGCACGGGTTTACGGCTGTTGCTGTTGGACTCGCTGCTGGAGATGGAGATGAAGATCGCCGGACAAAGCCTTGAATTTGGTTCTGGTCCTCGCAAATCGTATGGATTCTGAAGATCTGGGTTCCAGCACACAAATAAAATTGTTTAATTTGTAATTATGATGCGTGTTCGTTGTATTTTATGGTTCTATTGTTAGTCACAGCATGTTAGAGAAAACGCATTTGTGTTCCGCCACGACAAACGAAGTTAATATTACATGAATGATTAAACGATTGCAGAAATATTGTTTATTTTAAGGGTTTAACGTGTAGTCATGATAACATTATGTAGACCTATTCTTGGAAACGAGCTGGCAACAGAAATCACACAGAACAGAATGAAATGTTATAATTTCATATTAAGTAAACGTTAAATGTTTAGATGATGTAAATATGTCAGTATTGTACATTTATTGTCTGTAAAATGTAAATAAATGTACAGTTTGTAGAACCACATTTTACGTCGCGTTGTTATTGTATCTACCCTGTAACTTTGTTGAACAAGAGGGGAACAGTCGCCACTTTAATTTACAGCCCGCAGATGTCACACTTACCCTGTAACTACATGGAACAAGAGTATAATTTCCCAGTAATTTTAAAAAGCTTACGTATAGATACACCAAACGTACGATTTAATAGAATAGGTACCTGTTAAGTTTTTTAAATTAATCCATTATAAATTATTTGTATATCTGTGATAAACGTAACCTATTGTTCCCTTATTCTTACACGTAGGTACAATATAAATACGAAACATTCACCGTAACTTTAGTTTATTTACGCAGTTCTTTGCAGGTTGTATTTTTGGTTGTTACTCTCTATTACCAAAACGTAACACGTTGTTCCCATATACCTACACATACGTACTAATAGGTACACTATAATTACAGAAACGTACACCGTAAATTCAGTATACTTATGTAGTTTTTTGCAGGTTGAATATCTGGTTTGTTATCCCCTTATTACCCAAATACAACATGTTGTTCCCTTATACCTACATGTACGTACTTTATAGGTACACTATAATAGCAGAAACATACACCGTAAATTCAGTTTAATTACGTAGTTCTTTGCGGGTTGTAATCTAAAGCGTTACCAACTTTTACAATAGTCTCGGTGAAATAGCTTACTTTTTTCAGTGTAAACAAACACTATACTTTCTTTACTTGTTGCACCTCTGTTGCTAAAGAGAGAGAGAGAGAAAAAAAAAAATGACATGTCCAGATAGATAGCATCTGCACAGTAGCTACTGAGGTTTTGATTTTAGGAGAAAATGGATTTTATATTGGTAAAATATATTACATGTAGCTAAAAGTGCCTACAGATTAGCCAAAATATTAACTAAATATGCAAATTATAAAAAAATTCTCATAGTGCCCCACTCATTTTGTCTGTGTTATTTTTCTCTGTCAAATTACGGTCCAATTAATGAGCAGTGATGCCACTGATTAGCTGATTTTTGCATGCAAAGAACTTGAGTAAATATATTTTTTTTAATTAAACACTTGATAAGGAAACATTGTGCATTTCACTTTAAACTACAGTGTTTAAAAAAGTTCTTACTGAGTTCACTATATATATTTATTTTACAGCTATTTTTATTATGTGACTAATCCGTGCTGTATAAGTATAGCTAAACTCTATAGTTAATTAACCATTGTCTGTAGCAACTGATTTACTCCATACTGTATCTGTATAGTTTCATGTCTCTCATATCACACCACACTCTGCAGACTGTTTGATTTTGTCAGCTGTTTTCACAGCAGCCTCTACTCTGCTTGATTCAACCAGAGACACAAAAATGTACATATATTTTTAGTTTGCGTTGATATTAAATCTGTTAAATAAAAATAATTCTAACACATTTATAAGACATAAAAACACAAACCTCGAAATGTCCTCCAATTATTTTAGATCTTCAAATGAAATACGACTTAAAGGTGTCACAGTTATGAACTCTTTTCTTGTGTTTTGTTTGACATTTTGGTTTAGTCCTTTTGTGTTGGTTCCTTCCAGTTCCTGTTTGTCCTTATTTGGTTATGTTCCTGTTCTCATTAGTTCATTATTAGTTAACTCCCATCACCTGGTTCCCCTCATTAAGCTTCACTATTTTAAGTCTCCTTTCTGTTCAGTTTGTGGTCTGTTGTTATTTAGAGTCACATGTGTTTATGTTGCCTTGAATTGTTATTCTTCATGTATAGTGTGATTTATAATTAAAGCCTTTTGTGGATTACCTTTATCTGCATTGCCTTCCTTGGACTGCACGTGACAAAAGGCAACCGTTTTTATTTTTGCTGATGCATTAAAAAATTCTGTAATAAAATAAAATGACAACTGGCTTTCAGCAGTGCTAGTTTTCACTGGTTCATTGGTTTATGTATGAACTTATTAAGTATTACATTTAGCGTAGTCTATATGTATATACTTTAACTATTGTAACACACATTGCTTTTGACACACACACACACACACACACACACACATTCTAACAACAAAGTTGACAAAGCGTCCTACAGGTCTTGTCTGCATGCTATTGTAATGCCACACCAGCAGAGGGAGCCCTTACTATGTACTGTCTGTTACCGCTCCCTCTGCTGCTTCTTTGGTGACTTCCTGTTTGGCAGCCATTTAAGGAGGGCCATGCCAAACAGGAGGTTGTGAAGTATTGTTTTGTTTGTGCAGACTCTACCAAGCGTTTTCCCGGTTTCATTATTTCCATGGCTATTGTTTTGTTATTATAGTCATAGTTTTGCCTTGTTTCATGGTCTTGTTTTATTTGCTACTTTGGACTGCTCTCTGGTATTTTGACCTTCTGCCTGTTTATTGGATTACGCTTTTTTCTTCTCTTGGATAACACTGTTAGTTTGGAGATTGACCCTGCCTGTTTCACTACATTGTGCTCTATTAAAGCTTGCACTTGGATCCATCCACGCTGTCTGTCGAGTCCGTTACAGCCATTATGCAGTTGCTTCCATATGATAATCTGATTACATGATTTTTTATTATTTTTTTTTTTTTTGCATTAAGGAGCAAATATGTGTCTAATACAGTGACCACTGAGTGTACATCTGTGTGTATTAAATCACTAACATTCACTATGGTATGCAATTAAAAAAAATATATATAGGATAAACATGAACAAAAATGTGAGGTGTATACAAAATATGTATTTTGCTTTCTTGGTGGCACATAAGAGCAGCCTAATTGCTTTACTGAAGAAATGATGCATTGATGTGGCACTTGAGCTCAGTAAGTGAACCTTGTGTTGAATCAATAGCTGCTCTGATGGATTCGGAGTTCATTCAGTCAAGAATTTGTCAGACTGATTTAAAGTTGTACCCTCTGAGTTTGAGAGTCTTTTAAACTATTCATTAAAAGAACCAACTCATTAGAGATGTTTGTAAATCTTACAATTACAAACACTGAGGGAAATGTTGGTAAAATCTGTAAATCAAAGTTATTTCCAACTAAAACTTACAGTATTAATTAAACTTGTGACCCACTGTACTAAAGTAAAGGCTTGCTACTGTACAGTTTTACAGTGCACACAACTGTAAGTGTGGTGTCATGATCACATTCACCTTCATAAAACGCACTGCAGAAAGTATATGGTTTCCTGTTGTCTGATGTGTTACTTCCTAATTCACCTATTGTGTGAGTTGCATTTCTGTTCTTACACCCGCTGTAATGGAGTTGGTCATCTTCATTGTTTTTCAGCTCCTGATGGAGGTTCAGTCTAACAGTAAGTGATCTCTTCTGTTTAATGAGTGAACAGCATGTCATTGTCTAAAAATATTTTAACATGTCTGATCTGACATATTTGTCTTATTTAGGTTTTATAACCCAAAAATATGTGGTTAATATTGGAATATTATTGTGCCTGTAAACATTGTCAGTGCTTAGATTGATCTGTTTTGGATTGTTGCAGAATCTCCTACTGTAAAAGTATCTCCAGATGTCATAAGAGAGTCCAGCTCAGTGAACATCATCTGTGAAATGCCAGCATATATTAAAGAAGTGAATCAGTGTTATTTCTCTGTAAAAAAAGAGAAGAATATAAAACTCAGTCCATCATGTGAGCTCAAGCTCAGTGGTGCTGAAGTTCTCAGTTGGGCAGCTGTAAAATCACCAGCATCACTCGACATTTACTGTTACTACACAATACATGAGCAAGGCATTAATAAACCATCATCTGTTTCTCCTCCTGCCACCGTGACAGTCCTAGGTGAGATATTTCAGTGCTGTTCTTCTGTTAGAAACTGTTACTGCAGTGTTTTTAGTAACTGGATCATTTGTTTTTAAACAGATGCACTTCAGAAACCCTTCATCAGTGTTAATGGAGATGATGACATAATATCATGTGAAATACCACTTTCAGTCAGAGCTGATTTCATCTGTAGTCTCTACACTGAGGATGATGATCTTCTGTATCAATGTGATTCTCAGTGGAGTCAGTCTGAAAAGAATTTTTGTATGTTTTATTTAAGTCATAGTGAACTCTTCACACGATCAGTGAACAGCAGACAGCTGATCTGTGTTTATTCACTCAAGACTGAACCTGAGATCAGATCACCACACAGTGACACAATCACCATCAGAGGTGAGTTACCACTATTATGATTTTTTAAAAACATAAGCACATTAATGACTAGAGACACCTGTACCACACCTGAGGGGAGACCCTTGAGCAAAGCATCAAACCCCCAACTGCTCCTCGGGTGCTGCTGCAAAAATAGCTGCCCGATGCTCCGGGCGTGTGTTCACAGCATGTGTGTGTGTGTGTGTGTGTGTGTGTTCGCTACTCACTGCTCTGCGTGTGGGTGATGGGTGAAATGCAGAGCAAAAATTCCCAGTGTGAGACACCATACGCACACGCACACACCATATGCTATTAAGCCTTGCTTCTATTAGACAAAAACGTAACCACAGTGTGACTTTGACAAGTGAACAATGTGATACATTTAGACAGGAAGGAAGAGCTACTCAGATCATAGTTGAGATGTCAGAGAGCCTACGTCTGACATGTCTGACACATCTATGGAAACTTTTTTTTTTTTTTTTTTATATATATTTTAAAATGTTCTTTATAAGTTCTTCTCATTATATTCTGTAGCACTGTTTGAACTCTGTAACTGCAAAAATACACTTGTGTTGAAGTCAGAATGTTTTCATTAAAGTATCCTTCAGCAATATGCTCTAAATGAGCTCATCATGAGCCTTACTGATTATGACTTGATAATGATTTTTACACAGCGGCAATACAATAAACAGGATGCAAATAAAGAGCCATTGCTCAACGCTTGACTGACAGGTAGTTTACATGAGTGTCAATCAGTATTTGAAGTATTGCTATTATTGTATAGAAGTGTTTGACTTGTATCCAACTAACACTATGAAACATCACAGAATTCAACAAATCAGTTGCTTATATGGATGCATGTGCTGTAGTTTTCCCTGCAAAATGAGGTTACCAAAGGACTGAATGTTAAGGTTTTTTGCAACTTTCTGTTTCAATTTCTCTTATGCATTAGGTCTTCCTCTGGCCAAGTTGAGAACATCTGCTTCAGTTATTCTGGAAACAGACACAGTTGAGCTGAGCTGTGAGAATACTGAAGATCTGAAGATGGAGATGTGTTACTTCAACATAAATGGAAGAGAAAGCAACTCAAAACTGAGCTCATCATGTCAGCTCTCACTCACTGGATCTCAGATCAGTATTTGGTCTGGAGATCAGAGTTCATCTGTGACAATAACCTGCTTCTACACTGTGATGAAGGGACAAGTTCAAAAACCATCTGATCAGTCTGATCCAGTGACAGTAACAGTCCAGAGTAAGTTATTTTATATAAGCATATGTTGAAATAACTGATCAACAACCACAAAAACAAGTAAGTAACCAGTGAGTTTTTCTTAATAAATTCGTGTGAACCAATATAGAGGTGATTTCAAGTTACATCACTAGTATGAGACACATGTATTTGAAGGACCTTTACCTTCAACAAACTTTGCTTTAAAGTTTGACTTTGTAAACTGACCTTTATCTCTGATCAATTGTCTCTGAAGTTTCAGCATCAACCACCACTGAACAAACTACTACAACAACAACCATGAAAACCTGTGAGTATCTGAATTTGTGAAACAGTTATTCTTACTCCATTCTGAATGTCCTTATAATGATTATTTGTTGAACATTTATTATACTGTGCATCTCCACATATTGTACACTTTTCAACAGCATCGACTGTAATGTCCACTTCTGAAAGTACAACACACAGTACAACCGGTAAGTTACTAATAACAACATTTCTGGTTATTCCAAATTAAATTTGTGAAATGATTTCCTTCTGAAAAGTGATTTCCCTTACGATATGTTATTTTTATATTAATAGGCCACCAGTCCAAGACAAACCAGCCAACCAGCATGACAAAGGAAACCACATGTAAGTTCATCCACTATTGCTCAATGGTAAAAGTCACAGTGTAAAACGAATATTATACAGCTGGGGTCCATTTTCAAATTTATTTGTAAGCATGGTAAGCAGTAGGACGCATGACTCATGATTATGCTGCTTTTGTCAACATGATTATGGGCCGTTTACACAGAATGCATTTTTCCATTCAATTGCACTACTTTCCATTGATTTTATATGTAAATGCACTAGATGGATGTGCTTGACCCTTCGCACTTTTGCATTTTTGTCTTGTGTCTTTTGCAGTGTCTTGTGTATGACACAGAGTTGTAAAAACACAGCACTACATTTAAAATTCAAAAAAAAAAAAAAAAAACAACTTTGAGAACTTCCATTTTTTTCCCATTCCACTGCCCACGTCTTGAGTTTTTCAAAGCAAAAATGCATTCTGTCTGAATGGCCCCAAACAGTACTATAGTGTACATTACTGCAAATTTTACAAAGTCTTTTATGCAGCATTAATAAAAGTCTACTTCTAAAACAACAACATACAGTAAAACTGGTAAGTTACTAAAAACAACATTTCTGGTTATTCCAGACTAAATTTCAGAAATGATTCCCTCCTGAAAGTGATTTCCCTTGCAATATGTTATTTTTATATTAGTAGACCACCAGTCCAAGACAAACCTGCCGACCAACATGACAAAGAAAACCATTTGTAAGTTCATCTACTATTGCTCAATGATAAAATTAACAGTGTAAAATGAATATACTGGATTTAAAAGTCATTAAAAATACAGCAGGGATCCATTTTTAAAGTTTATTCATAAATGGTAAGCAGTAGAACTCAGAGAATTCAACAGTGTTCAATTCAAGTTATGCTGTTTTTGTCAACATGGTTATGTTCAGACAGAATGCATTTTTCCATTCCATTGCACTACTTTCTATTGATTTTATATGTAAATGAACTAGATGGATGTGCTTGACCTTTTGTACTTTTGAACTTTTGTCTTGTGTCTTTTGCAGTGTCCTGTGTATGACACAGAGTTGTAAAAACACAGCACTAAATTTAAAATTTAACTTAAAAAAACCTGTTGAGAACTTGCGTTTTTTTCCCATTCCATTGCCCACGTTTTGAGTGTTTCAAAACAAAAATGCATTCTGTCTGAATGGCCCAAACAGCTACATTTACTATACTTTACATCACTGCAAATTTTACAATGTCTTTTCAGCAGCGTTAACTGTAAAGTCCACTTCTGGAACAACAACATACAGTAAAACTGGTAAGTCACTGATAACAGCTTTTCTGGTTATTCCAGATTAAATCTGAGAAATGATTTCCTTCTGAAAAAAGATTTCCCTTGCAATATGTTATTTTTATATTAGTAGGCCACCAGTCCAAGACAAACCTGCCGACCAGCACAACAAAGGAAACCACGTGTAAGTTCATCTACTATTGCTCAATGATAAAATTAACAGTGTAAAATGAATATGCTGGAGTCAAAAGTTATATTAAATAATAAAGCTGGGGTCTATTTTCAAAGTTTATTTGTAAGTATGGTAAGCAGTAGGACACAGAGAATTCAACATTGATGTGATTCATGATTATGCTGCTTTTGTCAACATGGTTATGGGCCGTTCACACAGAATGCATTTTTCCATCCATTGCACTACTTTTCCATTGATTTTATATGTAAATGCACTAGATGGATGTGCTTGACCTTTTGCACTTTTGCGCTTTTGTCTTGTGTCTTTTTCAGTGTCTTGTGTATGACACAGAGTTGTTAAAAGCACAGCACTCAATTTAAAATTCATCTTAAAAAAAAAAAAAAAACATCAAGAACTTGCGCTTTTTTCCAATTCCATTGCCCACGTCTTGAGTTTTTCAAAGTAAAAACACGTTCTGTCTGAATGACCCCAAACAGCTACATTTACTATACTTTACATCACTGCAAATTTTACAATGTTGTTTCAGCAGCATTAACAGGAACATCCACTTCTATAACAAAAACATACAGTAAAACAGGTAAGTTAACTGATAACTGTTCTGGTTATTCCAGATTAAATTTCAGAAATGATTTCCTTCTAAAAGTGATTTCCCTTGCGATATGTTATTTTTATATTGATAGACCTTCATTCCACAACCAACCTGCCAACCAGCATGACAAAACAAACCATGAGTAAGTAAACTAAATAATGCGTTTCATGATTATGCTGCATTTTCCAACAGGGTTACTACTTGAATTGTGTTTCTTTTTTTCAACAATTCTATTTGAATACTATAACTACATACTGTGGCACTATGTTGTTTATGCAGTTTCCATGACAACCTCTACTTCGCCTGGTAACAGCAGAATAAGTAAGTACTGTAGATGCAAAGTTTGCAAGCAAATGCCAAAATTGTTATGCTTAAAAATTATACAAAGTGTCAGGTCATAAAGGATGAACATTGAGTGTTTAATCCAAAATATGTGTTTGTTTATTGGGAAAGATGTAGATGTCAATGCATTTTTAACTCTGGCTTACAGACTTACACATACATGCATCATAAATGCTTCATTAAGATCACACATCATACAAATTCATTTAAAAAAGTTCATTTTGGATCTATCAGTTGTCAGGTGGACTAATGTATCCAAAACAACCAAATTAAACATAATACTGATAAACATGGATAAAAATGTTGGTTTGTTTGGATACAGATACATTGTTTATAGCGCTGGTTTCCACTGGTGTTGCTGTAATTGTGACTGGACTCATCTGTCTGTGCTGGTTTGCAAGCAAGTATTTTAATGCCAATGTCAATATTAGATTAAAATGAACAAAAATTGAATATATAATGCATTAACTCGTTGTTTTCTAGGTAAAAAAAGAAGAAAGCAGTAAGTTTTTTCATGCATTCAATTTCGTAATCTTTGATGTACTGTAGGTTGTTGTTGTTTTTTTTTTCATAAAAAAAAACATTTTTGTAGTCTAAGAGCTGTAAATGTTTAGCTCCTAATATGATATATGCATAAAAATTTGCCATAAAATCAATATTTTATACTTAGAAATAAAACTAGATCAAAAAAACCTGATGTGAACAGTCAAGGAATTGGTATGGTGAGTGTATAATATTTACAATAATAAATATTTATATTAAACTATAAGAACTGTCATAATGGACTTGACCTTAATTATTAAATATGTTATTTAGAGTTGTTCTGGACCTGCAGATACATGTTCTCTGATCACTTCTGTACCAGCCACATCTCAGCCCATATCTGCAAGTAAGAGAACATCATTCTCAGGAAATGATCTCAGATAAATTAAAAACATAGTAGCTAACAGATGTCACCATGTGAGCTTGAAGTTTCTCTTTCAAGTCTTCAGCAGATCAGTATTATTAGCCACATCTTCTATTAAAGGAACATTTCGCACAAAAATGTAAAAATAATTGCCATAAATGTCTTATAAAAGACAACAAACAACTTAAGCTCTATATTCCAAGTTTTTAATACCCTTTTCATCATGCTGTTCTTTCAAAGGCCTTGAACACCCAAAATCACAACAGGACAGCACAGCAGATCCCACAGACACTCGCTCTGTCATTACATCTATAAATCCAATTTACCAGCCCTCAGGTAATGATGTTTCTTTCATTAAAGTGGTCATATCATGAAGAATCAAATCTTTGCTCTTTTCACATAAGAGATGTTAATATAGGCCTACTGTAAGAGCAACCTTGAAACTTCCTCTCCAATCCAAAAACATCTTTTTTGGTTCCTCGAAACTTCCTCTCCAGTCCAGTTTTTGATTCACACATTCAGGTGTTGAGAAACAATGAGCGAATATGGATGAAGTGGGACAAATATTAAATAAATCACAATGCTGTTGCATAAAATGAGTTTGAGAAGAGATTATACTAATGTGCAAAGTGTCAAAGCTTCATGACAAAGAGCTTGTTTATTTATTTATTTATTTTTTATTTATATGACTGGTTTAAATGCTTCTGCATTGCATTACAGATGTTTTGGTCAATAAACAGCAGAAACAAGGAAATAAAGAGAAAAATGAGGTATGTGTGAACACTGCCACACACCAAACCCACATAACCAAATGAGACATCCATCATTGAAAAACACTAGCAGATTAACTTCATTTGTGTCTTTTCTGTCTTTGTTTCTTCTTCCTTAAGAATGATTATTACCTGTACTCCACAATCCCTGAGAAACCAGTTCACTGAAACGCAGGAGTTCAAGTCTACAGTTTGCTGAAGATGAACTGATGAGTCTCAAGCCTGGTTTTATTATGTAGAGCCACTGTAAGTAAAGCATCTTTATTTGCAGACAAATAGGTGTTTATTTTCATTATTCAGTGTTTGGTGTGGAACATACTGTGACCTATTGAATATCCAGAGCATCTTCTCTGGCAAGCCCCACTAGTGCAATACCACATTGTATAAATAGCTTGTGCATTCAATAAGAGCTGAACTAAAACTGCAGTGATAAATGAAAAAGTGTGTAGAAAAGTTTCTTTCTAGCATTCTGTTTTACTCAAATAAATCTATGTTTATCAAAGGTCTATCATGTGTCATTAGCTTACATCAGAGATGGCAGAGAGAATGATGACTACATCCTGTATTTAGCTTTAGAAAATGGCCTTTTTCATATGATATGATTGTATCCACTAAGTGTAATCCTTCCTACATGCTGCTGTGTGAAATACAGACTGAATGGCAGGTGTTTTTTTTTCTTTGGAAAATCATGTTCTGGAATGTTTTTCATGAGTGGTTTGGTTTGTACAGTAGTTCTAAATTATATGGACTCATAGAGTTTTGCAGTCTCCAAGTGACCTTTTTGAAAAAACTGCTACATTTTCTTACATTTAAAACACTGTTTTGTGAGAATCATCCTCAAACTTGTAACATAATTTAAATTCTTATCTTCAAACATATCTTTAAACATGCTCAAGGCTTTTAAAAGTATTGTAGCTATTATTCTTGTTCACGCTCTGATCTGTTACATGTAAATGCTACATTTGCACATGTCTGTGAGTGTGGTCTAATGATCTGAACTGCTCAAAGCATTAAATGGTTTCCTGTGGTCTGATCTGCTATTTCCTTCTTCACCCACTGTTTGAGTCTCATTCTGTCTCATTCACACTCTCATGGAGTTGTTCATCTTAATAGTTTTTCAGCTCCTGAGGCTCAGTCCTTCAGCATGTATCCTTCAAATATTTTTAATTATGTAAATTAAAGTAAAGATGCCTTTAAAAAGGTCATGCAAAAAAAAAAAAAGTAATAGAAAATGAGGTGTTGTTATGTCTTTAGTTGGTAGGTCAGTCTGTGGTAGTGCTCTATTAAAAAGTTCCTTTCAGTACACTGCAAAAAAAAAAAAGTTGTTTTAACTTCAAATAATTTGTTACCCTGCTGACTTATAATGTTTAATTTAGTCAACTAAAACATTCCAGTTGTCACTTAAATTGACATTAAGTAACTTAAAATTTCAAGTTGACTAAACAAAAATGTTTAAGTCAGCGGGGTAACAAATTATATTAATTTGAAATAAATATACAGTGTAGATAAATGTTTGTGTTTCCAGACTATTGGACATATTCTGTTTTCTAAAATATAACATTTCTAGAAATAAATTTACTATAAAAGTGGAGTGTTTTTTTTTGTTTTTTTTTTTTGAAAGTGTATTAAACATAATTCTACATTTTCTGATTAGCAGAATTATGAATATTTCTTTAATGAAAAGCGGATTATATATACACACATTCAAACATTAAAATTGAACTTCAAATTGAGCTTCATTCAAGCTATGTTTGTAGTTGTTATTATTAGCATTATCAATTAACTCTTTTAATTAATTTTATTTTATTTTAAAATAGTTAAATAGTTAAAATACATTTTTTGAGTCTTCTTCATTTTATGAGCTAGTCTTTTACAAGTGTATTAATGGGACAGGTGTTTTTGGCACATTTATATGTTACTTTTACAAAACTGCCTTCCTTCTTTTAGTGTGAGTCTTTGACCCAGATCTGTTGTCTGTTAAAGTCTGTTAAAGTGTAAAGAGCTGTACATGTGGTCACACGATCAACGTTCATCTTCATAGAAATGACCACACAATGCATTAAATAGCTTGTGGTCTGACGTACCGCTTCCCAGTTCACCCATTGCGTGAGTCCCATTCTCTTTTTCAGACTCGCTGTAATGGAGGTTTTTTTTTTTTTTTTTTTTTATCTTTATAGTTTTTCAGCTCCTGATGGAAGCACAACAGCAAACAAATACACAACAAACTCCTAAAAGGAGCAATGGAATTCTCAAGCAAATTAAAACAACAACAGAAACAACACACACATTCACACACAATACAGGCTACCATACCTACCTGACTAAAAAAAACTAACAAACAAAAACAAGTGAAAACAGCATTTATGAAAAGATTCTTACAACTGTATTCATAAAGAAAAGAGGCTGCACTCAACACAGTCAAACCAGCGTACAATTCAACACACAAACAACAACAATACCATACTATTGCAAACACTCTTACTACTATTAATAATTTGCATATTAATCCGTTTTATATTTTATACATATAACATTAAATTCAATATTATTATCTAGTCTTCATTTCATTATAAATCCATTAATGGTAGTTATTTTCACTATTTACATTTACTTGAAGTATATTTGTGGCTGATTTCAAAATGTATACTAACATTCCACTCTTACGCTTTACATATTCTATCTTTATATGGCAGAAATAGTATGTGTGGTGTGACAATATGGCATTTCGAAATCAACCTGTGGGTACGAAAAAAGTTGCATCTGAGCCGATCTGCCTTATGTCACAAAGCACATGGCTGTTAATGCGGTCGTACCATCTAGCACGTCCTGATTCTGCTGAGTTAGATGTGTTCCTGGGTCAACATATTTTGTTGACCCTGGAACATTTTAATCCAAAAATTTAATCTTGACCACATCCCTACACCTAAACCTAACCTTACCCATGAGTAATTCCTAAAATCAGAGGAAATGATAGATAAATGACACTGATGTACAAGCACCAAACACTGATTGTAAGCCTGAAGTTCACAAAAACTATAAACTGTTTTTTCAAATCTGATTGGTTAATCACGTTGTTGTTTTAGGGTCAACAAAGATGCTGATCCAGGAACATGTCGTACTTGGTAAAATCAGGTTCTGCGTATGATCTACACTTTTATCTACATAAACGGACTGCGCAATATATTAAAAGATTTCCTGTGGTTTAATGTACTAATCCTCTCAAGTCTTTTTTTCTCTCTTTTCTCACACTCGCTGTGATGGAGTTGTTTGTCTTTATAAAAGTTTTTCAGCTCCTGATGGAGGTTCAGTCCTACAGAAAGTGTTTTATGTTGTTTTGATTAAATACTGGAAAAAGTGTTGTTGCCTAAAATATTTATTGTCTGATTGTTATGCGTGAAGTTTTAATATGAATTTACAAAACCTACCTGATATTTGTTTTGCTGTAATTTTCCTGTATGTAATCAGCTGCTAGTCTCTGGTTATAGATATCAGGTTAATGACTCTACTTGACGTTTACATCAGAATATGGTAAAATTCTTGTTATATGATACATTTTTGTTAATGTCAGTATGTATATATTATTTTTTTTTGTTTCAGAATCTCCTATTGTGAAAGTATCTCCAGATGTCATAGAAGAGTCCAGCTCAGTAAAGATCATCTGTGAGACGCCAGCACATGTTAGTGTGAATCAGTGTTATTTCAACACAGAGAAGAGAAGAATGTAAAGTTAGTTCATCATGTGAGCTTGAGCTCACTGGTGCTGATGTGCTCAGATGGGCAGCTGTAAAATCACCTGCATCACTTGACATTTACTGTTACTACACATCATCGGATTCTCCTCCTGCCACAGTGACAGTTTTATGTGATATATTTTACTGCTGTTTTTCTGTGTTAATGATATCATATAAAATACCACTTTCCATCAGAGCTGATTTCATCTGTTGTCTCTACACTGAGGATGATGATCTTCTGTATCAAAGTGTCTCTCAGAAGAGTCAGTCTGGAAAGAATCAGTGACATACACCATCACAGGTGAGTTATCATTATTATGATTTTTTAAATCATGAGCACATTTATTAGAGACATCTGTATAATTCTGTAGCCAATATGATTTATTATGTAGGCCAGAAGGATAATATGAAGTCATATGAAGATTAACTAATATGAGAAAAATTGAATTATACTATCTGTGTAATAAGTCTGGACAGATGTTTTGTTTGTAAAGACTCTTTCAACTCCACAACACTGAAAGAACAAATATACTAATACAACAAAGACTTAAATATGGTTTAAGTAATAATCCCTGGGCCAATACAGACATATTTGTCAGAAACAACATAAAACGATTCTTGTAGGTTCTTTTCAGACAAATTCTGAACCACAGTGTGACTTCTCATGCATTTTGACAGACAGGATGAGACGCGGTTGATCTAACGTTAATTATGTGTTCAGAGTTGAGCTGTCAGAGAGTTAGACTATGTCTAACAAATCTACAGAGACTCGTTTCTGCCTTAAATGAAATCCATAATATGCTGAGAGTAGAAACTGTACAAATGACAAGTTTCTTTGTAAGTTCTTATTGGGTGATTTTGTTCTGCAGCACTTTTTGAACTCTGACTTCACAAAATTATTGTTTACAAAAATTATTGACATTACAAAAGGATTACAAAAAGACCGAAGGTAAAGGTTTTTGAAACTTTCTAAAGAGTCATTTGCTTCTAATCTGATATCTGTCTGAACTTTTTTCGCCCCCTTCATTAGGTCTTCCTCGGGCCAAGTTGAGAGCGTCTGCTTCAGTTATTCTGGAAATAGACACAGTTGAGCTGAGCTGTGAGAATATTGAAGATCTGAAGATGGAGATGTGTTTCTTTAGCATAAATGAAAGAGAAAGTAACCCAAAACAGAGCTCATCATGTCAGCTCTCACTTACTGGATCTCAGATCAGTATTTGGTCTGGAGATCAGAGTTCATGTGACAATAACCTGCTTCTACACTGTGATGAAGAGACAGGTTCAAAAACCATCTGATCACTCTGATCCAGTGACAGTAACAGTCCAGAGTAAGAGTATTTATCAAGCGAGTAACCTTACATCTCAACATACCTGTACAAGATTATCATAGTAGAGCATTTATATAATTGTTATGTTATATTATTGTATTTTGTGCTGTAATATTAATACCACTACTAATTAAAGTTTTATTTCCAAACTAAATTGGCACTTTAACATTGTTGAATTCTATTTTTCTTTCTGAACAGCGACCTCTACTGTTAAAACTTTGACAACAACCGTAAAAACCTGTGGGTGAAGTTAATTTTTAAATTAAACGTATGCATGACGTATACCTTACATGTCAACATATGAACGTTTATTACACTGCACGCCATCACAGATTTTTTAATACAATGTATTAAAAAAAAACTTTGAATATTAATGCACTAAATGCACCTTGTGACGTTGTTGAAATATTTTTTCACTGTCAACAGCGACCTCTATTGGTAAAACTGTGACAACTGCCACAAAAACTTGTGAGTAAAACAAGTTTTTTTTTTTTTAAACGTTTATTTAAAAATTAATAAGAATACTTAACAAGAACCAGCACCATTTTGCTCATTTCACAACTGTTTTAATGTCAACAAAAATATTCTTTATCATTGAGTTAACTGCATGTGTTAGTTTATTTCACAGCTTGAATATGTGACTGTGATTGGTCAAAGTATTTAGCCGACAAATAGTGTTATAATTCCAGCTAAACTGTATAATCAACCAATGTCTGTGGCAACTGCTTTCCTCCATGCTGTATCTGTATAGTTTCATGTTGTATCATATCACACTGTTGATTCTTTCAGCTGTTTCCACAGCAGCCTCGACTCTGCCTGATTCCACCAGAGACACACAAACATGTATGTATATTTTTGCTTTGAGAGAATACTAAATCTGTATCAAATGTTAAATGAGACATTTAATGTCACCTGACAGTGATATCACATAGAAACACTGATTTATGTAATCATTATGCAGTAGTTCAGTTTTTACTCTAATATGATTTAATCTAAAATCTTTTCTGTTGCAGCTGATTTAGTGCCATGTTCATTCCCTTAATGCAGTGTAAACATAGATTAAATCTTATTCTTTTTTTTTTTTTTTTTGACAGACTCATGGGTTCATTTCTGTCTGGACTCATAGGATTCATCTGTCTGTGCCGCTTTACCAGTAAGTACAATGTACAGGTTTAGTTGTTCATAAACTCAGTAAGTGTCAGAAGAATATTTCCGCATGACTGTTTGATAAATAGAAGTCTCAAACACACAAAGCACAAAATGGATACAAATAGAATTAGAACCTGCATGTCTTAGTTTGGGAATGATGATGTTTAATATGTATGTAGGAGTATCTGATTTGCTGCAAAGCATGTGAAGGACTAATTTAAATGAAGTCTCATCCAGAATATGGACCTTGATCATTAAATGTTGTACTTGTATACAATTGAGAGATGAATGTAGTGATTGATTTATATTTGGTTGTTGCAGAATGTTTCAGCATGTTTGGTCAGTAGAACTACATAAAGACAGGGTTCACATGAAGTACTGTAGATACAGTGCAACCTACCTGACATACTCATTTTGCTATGGAATCTTTATATATATATATATATATATATATATATATATATATATATATATATCTTATTCTGACTTCTAGAACCCAAAATGCTGAAAATTATAATATAGGAATTGTATAATAGTGTAGCAATTGATCTGTTTTGGGTTGTTGCAGAATCACCTACTGTTAAAGTATCTCCAGATGTCATAAGAGAGTCCAGCTTAGTGAAGATCAGCTGTGAGACGCTGATGTTATAGTGAGTCAGTGTTATTTCATCACAAACAGAGAAGAGAAGAATATAAAAGTCAGTTCATAATGTGAGGTCGAGCTCACTGGTGCTGAAGTGTTCAGATGAGCAGCTGTAAAATCACCTGTATCACTTGACATTTACTGTTATTGCACATCATCTGCCACAGTGATGATTCTGGGTGTGGTATTTCACTGCTGTTCTTCTGCAATAGACAATGTTATTGCAGTGTTTTCAGCATCTGCCACAGGTAATTGTAGTTGCATTTTTCATCAGTGAATTTCTTTAATTATCCTTTGATTATGTTCTGGCCCGCCATCTAGTGGAGAGTCCAGCTCAGTGAACATCATCTGTGAGACGCCAGCATATATTAAAGAAGTGAATCAGTGTTATTTCTCTGTAAACGAAGAGAAGAATATAAAACTCAGTCCATCATGTAAGCTCAAGCTCACTGGTGCTGAAGTTCTCAGTTGGGCAGCTGTAAAATCACCAGCATCACTGTTACTACACAATACATAAGCGAGTAATTGATAAACCATCATCTGATTCTGATCCTGCCACAGTGACAGTCCTAGGTGAGATATTTCACTGCTGTTCTTTTGTGTTAGAAACTGTTACTGCAGTGTTTTAGTAACTGGATCATTTGTTTTTAAACCGATTTACTTCAGAAACCCATCATCAGTGTTACTGGTAATGATGACATCATATCATGTGAAATACCACTTTCAGTCAGAGCTGATTTCAACTGTAGTCTCTACACTGAGGATGATGATCTTCTGTATCAACGTGATTCTCAGTGGAGTCAGTCTGGAAAGAATCTTTGTTTGTTTTATTTAAGTCATAGTGAACTCTTGAGACGATCAGTGAACAGCAGACAGCTGATCTGTGTTTATTCACTCAAGACTGAACCTGAGATCAGATCACCACACAGTGACACATACACCATCAAAGGTGAGTTATCACTATTATGATTTTTTTAAATATGATTACATTTAATGACTATAGAGATGCCTGTATAATTCTGTAGCCAGTATGATTTATTATGTATGCCAGTAGGATGTTACAAAATCTTGGAAGTCGATTGATCAATAAGAGCAAGGTTGGTTACAAGTCAGAGAGTCAGACTTGTAACCTAAAGGTCGCGGGTTTGAGTCTCTGTACTGGCAGGGATTGTAGGTGCTGCTTCTTTTTTAAAGTCCTGCTTCTTACACAGAATAACTTGTAAATGCTTTTTAAACAAAAACTTAACCACAGTGTGACTTTGACAAGCGAACAATCTGATACATTTAGACAGGAAGGAAGAGCTACTTAAGCTCAGATCATGGTTAAGATGTCTGACACTATGTCTGACACATAACATTGTCTATGTCTATGAAAAACTCATTTCTGCCTAAAATGACATCAATGAAAGGAGAAACTTAAATATGGATTCTTATATCGTTAAATATTTAAAAATGTTTGTTTTAACTTCTCATTGTGTTCTACAGCACCGTTTGAACTCTGTAACTGCAAAAATACACTTGTGTTGAAGTCATAAGTGTTTTAATCAAAGTATCCGTTAGCAATATGCTCTATATGAGCTCAACATGAGACTTACTGATTATGACATTTACATTGAAAGTTTACATGAGTGTCAATCAATATTTGAAGTATTGCTATTAGATGTTTGTAACTTGTATCCAGCTAACACCATGAAATATCACAGAACTCAACAAAATATTTGCTTATATGGATGTATATGCTGTAGTGTTTCCTTCAAAATGATGTTACAATTTTAAGCTAACCAGGATTGAATGTTAAGGTTTTTGCAACTTTCTGAAGAGTCACCAGCTTCTAATCTGAGATTTCTCTAAGCACATTACAGTTTCTCTAATGCAATAGGTCTTCCTCCAGCCAAGTTGAGAACATCTGCTTCATATATTCTGGAAACAGACACAATTCAGCTGAGCTGTGAAAATACTGAAGATCTGAAGATGGAGATGTGTTACTTTAACATAAATGGAAGAGAAAGTAACTCAAAACTGAGCTCATCATGTCAGCTCTCACTCACTGGATCTCAGATCAGTATTTGGTCTGGAGATCAGAGTTCATCTGTGACAATAACCTGCTTCTACACTGTGATGAAGAGACCAGTTCAAAAACCATCTTTTCAGTCTCATCCAGTGACAATAATAGTCCGGAGTAAGTTTTTATTATTTTTATTATTATTTACTCATGTGAACCAATATAGAGGTAATGTCAAAATACATCACCATGTGACATATGTTGTTTTTTATATTTGAAGGACCTTTACCTTCAACAAACAAAAAGTAAAAGGTTGCAAATAATGTAAACTGATCCTCATAATGTAATAATTTAAGAAATATATATAATAAATCATACAAATGAACTCTCTGTAATTCTTAGAAATGATCTCCCCAGTTTCAATGTTAACCACCACTCAACAAACTACTACAACAACCATGAAAACCAGTGAGTAATTGAGTTTGTAAATCAGTTATTCTCACTCGATTCTGAATGTCCTTATATGATTATTTGTTGACCATTTATTCAGCTCTGCATCACCACATAACAGCATCGACTGTAATGTCGACTTTTGAAAGTAAAACATACTGTAAAACTGGTAAATTACTAATAACAACATTTCTGGTAATTCCATTTTACATTTGAGAAATGATTCCCTTCTAAAAGTGATTTCCCTTACGATGTTATTTTTATATTAGTAGGCCACCAGTCCAAGACAAACCAGCCAACCAGCATGACAAAGGAAACCACTTGTGAGTTCATCCACTATTGCTCAATGATAAAAGTCACAGTGTAAAATTAATATATGCTGGATTTAAAGGTCATATTAAATAATACAGATGGGGTCCATTTTCAAAGTTTAGTTGTAATGGTTATGGGACGTTCACACTGAATGCATTGCAGTACTTTTCCATTGTTTTTCCATGTAAATGTACTAGACGGATGTGCTTTAACTTGAGCTTGACTGTTTCTTTTCCACATTCCACTGCCCACGTGTCTCGTGTTTTTTAAACCAAAAACGCATTATGCGTGAATGGCCCCTTACAGCTACATTTACTATACTGTACATCACTGCAAATTTCAAAATGTCTTTTCTACAGCATTAACTGTAATGTCCACTTCTGAAACAGCAACATACAGTAAAACTGGTAAGTTACTGATAACAAATTTGCTGGTTATTCTAGATCATTTTAAATTTGAGAAATGATTCCCTTCTGAAACGTTATTCCCCTTGTGATATATTAGTTTTATATTAGTAAACCTCCATTTCAAAACAAAACTGCCAAAAAACATGACAAAGAAAGCCATAAGCTCATCCACTTTTCCTCACATGGTAAAAGTAAATATATATATATATATATATGTTATACAATATAATTTTAAAAACCTGCACATAATTAATCAGATTTAGTGCAATTATGCATATTCAATCCCTTATTGCAATATAAACAGTAACACTGCTTAAATAACAATAATTAATAATATAATTTAATTAAATATTCTATTCTCCTGCGATCTCATTGATTAAAGACTGTGAAAGATTATTCAAGACTCCTGCGTTCTCCCTGCTACAATGCAAGTGTGAAATAATGTTAAATTAAATTTGTAATTAAATTTATAATAAAAATATATATATAATTAAAAAAATATATATGTATTATTTTCTCTTGACAGGCTCCTGGCTTTATTTCTGTCTGGACTCATAGGATTCATCCGTCTGTGCAGCTTTACCGGTAAGTACAATATACAGGTTTAGTTGTGCATAAACAACTGCATGATATAGAAACATATTATAATAAAAAGTGTATCTTTGCAGGTTCTGCTGATGTTCTTACAGAGCTGAACTACAACAACATCTCTAATAACTTACCCTGTGTGCTCCTCAAAACATGGATGACCTGTTTACTTTTTTACTTTTGCTCATACACATTGCTTTTAACATGCACACAAATCCCAACAATAAAGTTGACATCTGAAATAGGAACTGCAACAATTTCAGAAATTTATCAGTGTCTTACTAGTTTTTTATTTTTAACTAAATAAAATTAATGTATTAATATCCACTTTATGATAATTGACCATCTGAACTGCTTGATGTTGTTTGCATTCTTTTATGCAGTTGCTTCCATATGATTATCTGATTACATTTTTTTTTTTTTTTGCATTAAGAAGCAAACGTGCTTTATAAAGTGACCACTAAGTGTACAGCTATATGTTTGAAATCATTAACTGTTTACTATGGTATGCAGTAAAAATAAGGTTAAAAATGAACAAAGGTATGAGTGTGAGGTGTACACATGAATACTGCATATTTTGCTTTCTAGGTGGCATAGTAAAAGCAGCCTAAGTGCTTAATTAAAGGAACTGACAGCACTTAAGTTGAATATTGAATCAATAGCAGCTGACATGGTTTTGGAGAGTTCATCCAGTAAAGAATTTGTCAGACTGATGCAAACTTATAACGTCTGAGTTTGTGACTTCTGAACTATTCATTATAAGAACCAACTCGTTGTCATTTGCTTGTGAATCCCACTACACTTGCAAGCACTGTGGATCTCTAAACCTACACTTGAATCTGTAAATCAAACTTACGTCTGTCACATTTAGGTCCAAAGAATGTGATAAAAATATCCAAATTGTTTCCAAATAACGAAAGGTCTTTATTAAAATAAACAAAACAGGTAACTCTACTAACGATAAGCAAACAAAACAGTGTGTTACACACAAACAGTACCACACAATGAACTAATAAACTGAAGGGCTTAAATACACTAGAACTGAGATAATTAACTATTATCAACTGTTTAGTTGTTTAACTAAACAACTGGTGAACAGAATGAGAAACTAGGCCAAATGACAACCAAGGAAGACAGAACCCAAAACACAATGAAAACAACGTACAACATCCACCTAAAACCCACCCCAACCCAATGTTTGAAAACCAATTTACTAGAGTAAAGGTTTGCAGTGCACACAACTGTGAGTGTGAGCCTCATGATCACTCTTATCTTCATAAAACAGACTGTAGAAAGCATATATGGTTTCCTGTGTTCTGATGTGTTACTTCCTAATTCACCCACTGTGTGAGTCTCATCTCTTTTCTCACACTTGCTGTAATGGGGTTGTTCATCTTCGTTGTTTTTCAGCTCCTGATGGAGGTTCAGTCTTACCGTAAGTGATTTCTGTTGTTTAATGCTGGTTAAATACTGTCCACATGTGGGGTGAACAAAGTATCATTGTCTAGAATATTTGATCATAAGGCTACATGTGAACCTACACAACATTCATTTTGCGGTAGAATACTTTGTATATAATCAGCACTTGTCTTATTTGGGTTTTTAGAACCCCAAAATGCGTAATTAATGTCAGAATATTATTGTGCCTGTAAACATGAGAAATTAAGAAATATGTAGTAGTGATCAATCTCTTTCGGGTTCTTACAGAATCTCCTACTGTAAAAGTATCTCCAGAAGTCATAAGGGAGTCCAGCTCAGTGAAGATCAGCTGTAAAATGCCAGCAGATGTTATAGTGGATCAGTGTTATTTCATCAAAAACAGAGAAGAGAAGAATATAAAAGTCAGTTCATCATGTGAGCTCGAGCTCACTGGTGCTGAAGTGCTCATATGGGCAGCTGTAAAATCACCTGTTTCAATCTACATTAACTGTTACTACACAGTACTTGAACAAGACATCAATAAACCATCATCTGATTCTCCTCCTGCCACAGTGACAGTTCTAGGTGAGATATTTGACTGTTATTTTTGTGGTTTGGAAAACATAATGGCAGTGTTTTTAGTAACTGGATCATTTGTCTTTAAACAGATTTACTTCAGAAACCCATCATCAGTGGTAATGGTGATGATGTCCAGCCCGTGATATCATGTGAAATACCACTTTCAGTCAGAGCTGATTTCAACTGTAGTCTCTACACTGAGGACGATGATCTTCTGCATCAACGTGATTCTCAGTGGAGTCCGTCTGGAGGGAATCTTTGTATGTTTTATTTAAGTCATAGTGAACTCTTGAGACGATCAGTGAACAGCAGACAGCTGATCTGTGTTTATTCACTCAAGACTCAACCTGAGATCAGATCACCACACAGTGACACATATACCATCAGAGGTGAGTTATTATCAATGTTATCATTTTTAAAAATATGAGCATATGATTAGATACACCAGTATAATTTATATTAGCCAATATAATTCTTATTTTAATTCTAATGATTTACTATGTAGCCCAGATGGATATTATGGAATGGAAAAAAAAAAAAAGATATAAAAATAAAGATGTCAATAAAAAAAAATCCAAGTCTGTATCTTCAACAAACAAATATGAAAAAAAAAAAAAAAATGTCTGTGTAAGATGTCTGGATGTAAATTTTTATAAAGACCATTTCCATAGGCTGAAATGAAATGACAAATAAACAAAATAAAGGAAAGAGCTAAATGTCCTCAATTTCAGACAAATACATAACCACAGTGTGACTTTGACAAGTGAATGATTTAATAAATTTAGGCAGAAAGGAGGAGCTGCTTGAGCTAATCATGTGATAAAGGTTCAGATGTCAGAGAACCAGACTATGTCTGACAAATTTATGGAAACTTGAATTCATCAAATCAGTTGCTAATATAGATGTTTGTGGCGTTATTTTCCCTCCAAAATGATATTAACAAAATGAATCACTCTGATCCAGTGACAGCAACAGTCCAGAGTAAGTTATTTTATATATGCATATGTTGAAATAACTGATATATTCCCAACAGTAAAAATTCCTATTGCAATATGTTATTTTTATATTAGTAGACCTTTTCCACAACAAACCTGCCAACCAGCACGACAAAGAAAACCACAAGCAAGTTCATCTTCTATTGCTCAATGACAAAAGTCACTGTGAATATGCTGGAGTCAAAATTCATAATAAATAATAAAGCAGGGGACCATTTTCAAAGTTTATTTGTAAGTATGGTAAGCAGTAGGACACAGAGAATTCAACAACGATGTGACTCATGATTATGCTGCTTTTGTCAACATGGTTATGGGCCGTTCATACAGAATGCATTTTTCCATTCCATTCCATTGCACTACTTTTCCATTGATTTTATATGGAAATGCACTAGATGGATGTGCTTGACCTTTTGCACTTTTGCGCTTTTGTCTTGTGTCTTTTTCGGTGTCTTGTGTATGACACGGTGGTGTAAACACAGCGCTCAATTTAAAATTCAACTTAAAAAAAAAAAAAAACATCAAGAACTTGCGCTTTTTTCCAATTCCATTGCCCACGTTTTGAGTTTTTCAAAGCAAAAACGCATTTTGTCTGAATGGCCCCAAACAGCTACATTTACTATATTTTACATCACTGCAAATTTTACAATGTCATTTCAGCAGCGTTAACTGTGAAGTCCACTTCTGAAACAACAACATACAGTAAAACAGGTAAGTTAACTGATAACAGCTGTTCTGGTTATTCCAGATTAAATGTCAGAAATGATTTCCTTCTAAAAGTGATTCCCCTTGCGATGTGTTATTTTTATATTGATAGACCTTCATTCCACAACAAGCCTGCCAACCAGCATGACAGAACAAACCATGAGTAAGTAAACTAAATAATGTGCTTCATGATTGTGCCGTTTTCCAGCAGGGCTACTACTTGAATTGTTGTTTTGTTGTTTTTTTCTCTCTATTTGAATACTATAACTACATACTATGGCACTATGTTCACCTGGTAACAGCAGAATAAGTAAGTACTGTAGAAGCAAAGTAGATGCAAGCAAATGCCGAAATTGTTATGCTTAAAAATTATACAAAGTGTCAGGTCATAAAGGATGAACATTGAGTGTTTAATCCAAAATATGTTTGTTTGTTTATTGGGAAAACCACAGTGATGTAGATGTTACTGCATTTTTAACTCTGGCTTACAGACTTACACATATGCATCATAAATGCTTCATTAAGATCACACATCATACAAATTCATTAAAAAAAGTTAATTTTGGATCTATCAGTTATCATGTGGACTGATGTATCAGAAACAACCAAATTAAACGTAATACTGATAAACATGGATAAAAATGTTGGTTTGTTTTGATACAGATACATTGTTTATAGCGCTGGTTTCCACTGGTGTTGCTGTAATTGTGACTGGACTCATCTGTCTGTGCTGGTTTGCAAGCAAGTATTTTAATGCCAATGTCAATTTTAGATTTAAATTAATAAAAACTGAATATATAATGCATTAACTCATTGTTTTCTAGGTAAAAAAAGAAGAAAACAGTAAGTTTTTTTTTCATGCATTCAATTTAGTAGTCAGTGATATGTACTGTAAGTTGTTGTTTAAAAAAAAAAAAACATTCTTGTAGTCTAAGAGCTGTAAATGTTTAGCTTCTAATGTGATATATGCATACAAATTTGCCATAAAGATCAATATTTTATTCTTAGAAATAAAAATAGATCAAAAAAAGATGATGTGAACAGTCAAGGAATTGGTATGGTGAGTGTATAATATTTACAATAATAAATATTTATATTAAACTATAAGAACTGTCATAAGGGACTTGACCTTAACTATTAAATATGTTATTTAGAGTTGTTCTGGACCTGCAGAGATATATTCTCTGATCACTTTTGTACCAGCCACATCTCAGCCCATATCTGGAGGTAAGAGAACATCATTCTCAGAAAATCTCAGATAAATTGAAAACATAGTAGCTAACAGATGTCACCATGTGAGCTTGAAGTTTCTCTTTCAAGTCTTCAGCAGATCAGTATTATTAGCCACATCTTCTATTAAAGGAACATTTCACTCAAAAAAAAAAATAATAATAATAATAATTGCCATAAATGTCTCAAAAAAGACAACAAACAACTTAAACTGTATATTCCAAGATTTTAATACCCTCTTCATCATGCTGTTCTTTCAAAGGCCTTGAACACCCAAAATCACAACAGGACAGCACAGCAGATCCCACAGACACTCGCTCTGTCATTACATCTATAAATCCAATTTACCAGCCCTCAGGTAATGATGTTTCTTTCATTAAAGTGGTCATATCATGAAGAATCAAATCTTTGCTCTTTTCACATAAGAGACGTTAATATAGGCCTACTGTAAGAACAACCTTGAAACCTTCTCTCCAATCCAGTTTTTGATTCACACATTCAGGTGTTGAGAAACAATGAGCGAATATGGATGAAGTGGGACAAATATTAAATAAATCACAATGCTGTTGCATAAAATGAGTTTGAGAAGAGATTATACTAATGTGCAAAGTGTCAAAGCTTCATGACAAAGAGCTTGTTTATCAAGGTCAGCACATTTTTTTTTAAATTGATTTGACTGGTTTAAACTCATCTGCAATGCATTACAGATGTTTTGGTCAATAAACAGCAGAAACAAGGAAATGAGGAGGAAAATAAGGTATGTGTGAACACTGCCACACACCAAACACACATAACCAAATTAGACATCCATTATTATTAAAAAAACAAAAAAACACTAACAGATTAACTTCCTTTGTGTCTTTTCTGTCTTTCTTTCTTCTTCCTTAAGAATGATTATCACCTGTACTCCACGATCCCTGACAAACGAGTTCACTCAAACACAGATCAAGTCTACAGTTTGCTGAAGATGAACTGATGAGTCTGAAGTCTGGATTTATTATGTAGAGCCACTGTAAGTAAAAGTGTCTTTATTGCAGACAAATTATTCAGTGTGGAATATGCTATGACCTACTGAATATCCAGAGCATCTACTCTGGCAAGCACCACTAGTGCAATACCACTTTGTATAATTCAATAAGTGCATTCAATAAGAGCTGAACTAAAAATGCAATGATAAATGAAAAAGTGTGTAGAAAAGTTTCTTCGTAGTATTCTGTTTTACTCAAATAAATCTATGTTTAGATCAGTTTTTCAAGGTCTATCATGATGTCAGAGAGAATAATGACCACATCCTGTATTTAGCTTTAGAAAAAATGGCCTTTTTCATATGATGTGATTGTTTCCAAGATGCTGCTGTGTGAAATACAGACTGAATGGCAGGTCTTTTTTTTTTTTTTTTGGAAAATCATGTTCTGGAATGTTTTTCATGAGTGGTTTGGTTTGTACAGTAGTCCTAAATTATATGGACTCCTTATAGATATCAGGTGTCGTTTTGGAGTCTCCAAGTGACCTTTTTGAAAAGACTGCTACATTTTCTTACATTTAAAACACTGTTTTGTGAGAATCATCCTCAAACTTGTAACATAATTTAAATATTTATCTTCAAACATATCTTTAAACATGCTTAAGGCTTTTAAAAGTATTGTACTTTAAAAGTAAAATATCTATTATTCTTGTTCACGCTCTGAACTGTTACATGTAAATGCTACATTTGCACATGTCTGTGAGTGTGGTCTAATGATCTGAACTTTGTTCAACAGAAAACTGCTCAAAGCATTAAATGGTTTCCTGTGGTCTGATCTGCTATTTCCTTCTTCACCCATTGTTTGAGTCTCATTCGGTCTTATTCACACTCCCATGGAGTTGTTCATCTTAATAGTTTTTCAGCTCCTTATGAAGGCTCAGTCCTACAGGTCACATGAAAAGTTAGTTTAAAAAAAAAAAAAATTGTAAGAGAATTGTGAGGTGTTGTTGGGTGTTTAGTTGGTAGATTTTTGCAGATTTTCTTCACTCCATTCCTGATTAATCATTTTTTAACCTTAATGAAATGTACTTTTTTATAAATAAAAAACAAATGTCTATATCTTAAAAGTAACTAAAACAAACAGTCAAATTAAACTTCTCTTCATTCAAGCTTTGCTTAGTCAAAAGTACCAGTACTTCGGTACCAAGTCAGTACTGAAATGTTTTGGTGTATTATTTACTTAACTGTTATTAGCATTAACAATTAACAATTTTTTTTGTTTAAAATTTTACTGGTATTGGTACAGAAATGTTGTTACTGGTGACAACATTAAATTGTAGTATATTGAATTAAATATTGTTTAATTGTTGCACACTTAATTATCAGTTTTCACTTAAAATATCTCCAGATTATTTTGAGTCTGTCCTCTTCATACTTCATACTTTATACTCTTCATACTTCTTTTTCGAGTGTATTAATGGTCCAGGTGTTTTGGCACATTTAAATGTTACTTTTACAAAACTACCTTCCTTCCTTTTAACGTGAATCTTTGACCCAGATCTGCTGTCTGTTAAAGTGAAGACAGTTGTACATGTGGTCACACGAAATGACCACCCGATGCATTTGTGGTCTGATGTACCGCTTCCTAATTCGCCCATTGTGTGAGTCTCATTCTATCTCATTTCTCACACTCAGTGTAATGGAGTTTTTTATTTGTATAGATTTTCATCTCCTGATGGAGAACTGAACTTACAGTAAGACATTAATGTTAATTAAATACTATATGTCCACATTTACTACAAAAAGTTACATTTTCTAATATATTTCAGCATGTGTGATCAGTACATTTTAGTAACAGCAAACACATGAACCTACGACCACTTCAAAAATTCATTAACTTGATTGCAATAACCCAATTATACCAATGTTTGAGTTCACAGAAATAAGAAGCCTTTATAAATTGGACATAGTTGTGCAAACACTATGGATTTTGAAATCCCTATTTCATTTGTATGTTCATAGGAAAATAATTTGAAAAAACAAAATAAACTGAAAAAGTTCAACTTTTATTAATATACAAATCCCTACAAATTCATTGTGTACAGGTACTAAGATGTAATGATTACTGAAATGAAAAAAAAATCACCTGTATCACTCAGCATTTACTGTTACGACACAACATGAGCTCATTCATATCATCTGATTTACCTCCTGTCACAGTGACGGTTCTAGGTGAGATATTTCACAACTTAGAAACCCACCATATGTTTTAGTGAAGTTGATGTAAAAACATGCTTAAAACATCATGTAAAATATCACTTTTAGTTAAGATGATTTCATCTGTAGTTTCTTAATCCTATTGAACGCAATAATAATCAGGTAACAGCAGGCAGTTAATCCGAGTTCATTCACTCAAAATTAAACCTGGGATCAGATCACCACACAGTGACAAACCATCAGAAATGAGAGAGTAAAGCCACACAGACATTTCTATATAAAACACAATGTAGACTATAAAAACTATACCTTTCTGACTTAAAAAAAAAAAAAAAAAAAAACCTGAAAACAGCATTTACAAAAATATATTTACGATAATATACAAAAGGAGGTTGCACTTAACAGGTAGTCAAACCAGCAACTTCAACAGACAAGCTAGCAACAACAATACCATACTATTGCAAACATACTATTTGCATATTAATACATTTTATATTTAATAAAACACAGCATTAAATTCAATATAATTATCTAGTCTTCATTTCCATATAATTTATTACATTTAAATGAATATTTTTATATATATTCATTCATATATTTAAACAAATATGTATATTTGTGGCTGATTTCAGAACTGCATACTGGCATTATATTCTTACTGTACATATTCAATCTTTATATGGAAGAAATATGTGCAGTATGCCAGTATGCCATTTCGAAATCAACCTGTGGATACGAAAAAAATTTGCAATGCGGTCGTATGATCTACTCTTGTATCTACATAAACGGACTGCACAATATATTAAAAGATTTCCTGTGGTTTAATGTACTAATCTTCTCATTGTGAGAGTCTTGGTTTGTCTCTTTTCTCACACTCGCTGTAATGGAGTTGTTCATCTTTATTGCTTTTCAGCTCCTGATGGAGGTTCAGTCCCACAGTAAGTGATTTATTTTAAAATTATTATTATTATTTTTTAATTAAATACTGTATTTACCACATTTGTAGTATAAAAAAAAGTGGTTAGGTAAAATATTTCAGGATGTCTGATTGTTATGTGTGAATTTTTAATATAAATATATAGACACATGAGACACAACCCACCTGACATTTGTTTTGCTATTGAAGTTTTCCTGTATGTAATCTGCTGCTAGAATCTGGTTATAAATATTTGGTTTTAGATATCAGGTTAAAGACTCTACTTGATGTTTACATAATTAGAATTATTATTAAATATGACTTCATACACAGAATTATCATGAATATTATTTGTTCCCTTCCGAGGGAACTTCGAACTGCGTCCTCTAGAGGTCGCTATGGGGAACGCCTCGGCGTGACCGGTGTCCTGAAGCATACATCTAAACACGACAATAACATTGGCCGGCGACAGCCTTTGACGTCACTACCGGCACGACCACAGTATAAAGGGCGCCGGGAGAACACGTCAGCCTCTTCTTCGTCTTCACTGACTATTTGTTTATGTTAAGCAGAAGCTAAGCACGACTAGGAGTGCATGTTTTCACGGAGGCGTTGCTTTGATACCCGCAGTTCACACAGTTTGCGGGCTGTGTGTATGTGTGTATGGTAAGAGCAAGCGTGTTTGGCTCTCGAGGGAGTTGAATGCGCCTGTAGAATTCATTGCTTAAGTATGCTCTGATATCCCCAAATTCACACGGTTTGCAGGCTGTGTGTGTGCTGATAAGCAAGTACGTTCGGCTCTCGAGGGAGCTGAATGCACTTGTGGCATTCATTGCTTAAGCTCGCTCTGATACCCGCAATTCACGCACCTTGCGGGCTGTGTGTGTGTGGTGTAGAGCAGGCTCGTTCGGCTCTCGAGGGAGTTGAATGCGCTCGTAGTATTCGCGTTCTGATGCCCGGCTCGCATGGCTCACATGTTGTGTGTGTGGTAAAGAGCAAGCGCATTCGGCTCTCGAGGGAGTTGAATGCGCTCATAGTATTCATTGCTTGTTTCTCACGAGGAATAAGCATGCTCTGATACCCGCTGTTTCACGCGGCTCTTGCGTTGTGTTTGCACGGTAAAGAGCAAGCCCGTTCAGCTCTCGAGGGAATAGCGCAATATTCGCAGCAGCGGCTCCATTCTCACTTGATTTCCGAGGAAATCTAGCATGTGGGCGGAGCGCGTTTAGCTCTCATGGGAGCTGAATACATGCTGGGCGTTGCGGTTGTAGTATAACTTCTGCCCTTTCCCCGCGATTCCTGGTTCATAGGGCAGTTCATCGAAAGGACCTGACGGGATATTTTTCCCTTTCAGTAATTTCCTAATGAACTATATGATGTGGATAATCACATTATATGCACTCCGAGAGTCCTTTCTCTCTATGCTCAAGTGTTGGCTTGCAAGCCTCCATGATGCTTACTGAAGCCGCCACCACCCTTTCTATCCACCAGGGTTGGGCAGGAGCCTCCTGCACTTGCATTTCAGTCTCTTATGTTGGACCTGCGCAGGAGCTGTGATGGTGCTATGTGGACCACTCGATCTGTCTACTGATTGTGGTGATGGTCTCATCCGTCGGTACAGGATGCAGCCTGGGCGATAACCTTCGGCAGAGTCGCTAGGCTTCTGCGGGAGCCTCCTTTGCCTTCATGTCCCCAGTATAGCGCTGCAACCCCAGGATTCACGGGTCCTCTGCTCGAGCTGAGCTTTCCGGAGTATATGCTTCGTGATTTGCTCCCTGACGGCCTGCCTGAGGTTTGCTTCAAGAAGCTGCCCCAGCCAAGATGCGCTACTCATGTCCCGCCTCGAGGGAGTTCCTGAGATGCGAGTCATCCACTTAACCATCATGTACCATAATGTGAGGTCCTCCTACTGAGGTGTTGAGGGGCTCCACTCCCTAACTCCACACTGCCCTTACGGTCGAACCAGTGAATCGCCTCTCCATGGAGTGGGCTTGAGTACACTGCTTTCCCGGGGATGCGAGTGAGAGTGTTTTTGCGGAAAGTCTTCATGAGTGCTTTGCTCTGAGGAGCGGTAGCTCTTCACACATGTATGCACTGCCTTCTGGTCGAGCTAAGGTGTGCTCCCCTCACTGCAAGGGCTAGCTATGCACCTTCCTGTTCCCAGTTTGAGTCATAGGGAACGCCTTAGCCCGTGGGCTGAGGTCGCTGCTCCCAGGAACTCTTATGCAACCATACCGAGTTCAATAGGCTCGTCCCGTTTGCCTGGGAATGCTTTCCTCACCCTAGAGGGTTATCTGTGAGCTTACCATTGCCAGTTAAGCATCTGAGGACTCAGTCTACCGGGCCCTGCACTCCCTGGAGCTCCACTGAGCAGAAACCTCAGGTCGTTAGGCCCCTCTTGCCTTCCTGTTAGGTTGCTCTCCTGATGGTCAACCTTGCAGTTCTCCGCTCACTCTAGAGGATCACCTATGACCACTTCTAAAATTGAGCGTCTGAATTCCCTCTCATTCTGAGAGCTGAGTTCTCTGCTCACCAGAGCTCAGTGAGTCAGCGACCTCAGGCTGTTAGGCCTCTTTCTGCCTCCCTGTTCGGTTGCTTTCTTACTAGTTCAGTTTTACAGTGCTCCCCTCATTCTGAGGGTCACCTATGAGCACGCCGTTCCTAAAACTGAGCGTTTGAGTTCCCTCTCATTTCTGAGAGCTGAGTTCTCCGCTCACCAGAGCTCAGTGAGTCAGCGACCTCAGGCTGTTAGGCCTCTCTCTGCCTCCCTATTAGGTTGCTCCCTTGCTTCTTGGTCAAGCTAGCATTTCTCCCCTCACCATAGAGGGTCACTTATGAGCATGCTGCTCCCTTCTGAGCACCTGAAATTTCCTCTCATTCTGAGAGTTGATTTTCCGCTCACAGAGCTCTGTGAGTCAGCAACCTCAGTCTGTTTGGCCACTCTCTGCCTCCCTGTTAGGTTGCTTTCTGGCTGGTGAGCTTTGCAGTGCCCCCCTCACCCTAGAGGGTCACACATGAGCTTGACGCTGCTAAAACTGAGTGTCTGAGTTCCTCTTCTATTTTGAGAGCTGAGCCTCTGTCCTCTAAAGCTCCGGTTAGCAGTCATGCAAGGTTGGTGGGCCACCTTCTGCCTCCCTGGTAGGTTGCTTTATGATCAAGTTAGCATTGCTCCCCTCACCATGGAGGGTCACTTTGAGCATGATCATATTTTGTCTGTAATAATCTAATAATCAGACAACCATGAATGTCTGTGAAGTTCATGGAAAAGTCATGGATATTCATTCATCAAAAAAAAGGTTTTTGCTAATATACTCGTCACTAGTATGTTAAATATGGTATTTTTTTATTCTCCTTTTTATAATCCTTTATACTTTTTATACTCCTGTGCCTTCAACAAAAAAACTGCTTTAATGGGGTCACCGAATGCAAAGTTTACTTTTACATGTTACATGTTGTACATGTTGGCAGTGTATGTACAAATCTACCCTATAATTATAAAAATCCATGCAGTGGTTTTTATTTAATCTGCAAAAATAATATCCCCTTTTTCAAATCGAGCCGTTCTCAGATGCCTGTCGTTGTGGCGTCACACCAACAGAGGCCGCTCCCACGATAGTTGATTGACATGAGCGTCTTACCTCAGACCCGCCTTAAATCAGCTGTAACAGTCCAAACTCCATTGTTTTGATGCCGGAGTAGGGATGTAAATTAGATGAGAATATCTTTGATTGTGGTGTTGTTTTGCTGGATGTGATAATGAACATAGTGGTCGTCATTTAGTCCCGACATAAACTCCTGTTTATGAATGGAATGTGCCTCTCGATCTACATATATTGTTCGCACAAATCATTTGTGATCCGGCTTCACCTACAGCAGAAGGGAGTATAAGGGTTTTTTTTTATGAATGTTCGCGATCGCCTTTCCTAATAATGTGCTATTTAGCAAGTTTAGTGGCTAAGCGCGGCTAAATGCAGCTGAAGTAAACAGGCTCGTCACTCCACACTCTTTGAGAGAGGGGTGGGGCGAGCAGAGCTCAGAGTTTTTCCGTTTTAATATTCACAGACATTAGTCCATATTGCGATTCGAATTAAGTGACAGACCCAATTTTGATTTATTCATTCAAAAATTGGCAAATTACATGGAATTCCGCGCTATAGAGTAAATTCCGTTTTTATGAATGGACCCTGCGATCCCGTCCGCATTTATGTAGAGACAGAATTGACATGCCGCCATGTAAATAAGATAAATAACATAAGACCATTTAGTTTGTTTAATAAAAGAACAAGGTATAGAGCTGTTCTATAGGAAAGGTAACCTTAAATGACTTGTTGTCTATCTGGCGCTATATAGAAAAAATATTTAACTTGACCTTCAAGGGGGGGGGGGTCTCATTCTGTTTCTTTTTGTCAGTCTCTTTCTGTTTCTTTTCTCACACTCGCTGTAATGGAGTTTAATTTTCTAATACACTTCAGCATGTGTGATCAGTACGTTTTAGAACAAAAGCAAACACATGAACCTATAACCATTTAAAAATTCATTAACTTGATAGCAATAACCTGATTAAACCAATGTTCGAGTTCCCAGAAATAAGAAGCCTTTATAAATTGGACTTTCGTTGTGCAAACGTTATTTTGAATATCCACTTTTTATTTGCACGTTCATAGGAAAATAACTGTTTAATTTATTTAATTTTTTATTAATTGTGAAATTGAAAAAAGTGCAACTTATATTAATAAACAAATCCCTACACATTCATTGTGTACACACTTGGGTGCTGAGATGTAATGATTATTGAAGTGAAAAATCACCTGTATCACTAAACATTTACTGTTACTACACAACATGAGCTCATTCATACCATCTGACCCTCACAAACAAACACCCAACAAATTCCTAACAGAAACAACGAAATTCTCTATTAAATAAAACACACACACACACACACACACACACACACACACTATAAAAAATACCCCCTTGCCTAAAGAAAAATAAATAAATGAAGAGGTTGCACTAAATAGGCAGTCAAACCAGCATAGAATTGAACATGCAAACAAAAACAATACCAATACCATACTATTGCAAACACTCCTACTATTATTAATTATTTGCATATTGATACCTTTAATATTTCATAAAATATAAAGTAAATTCAATATTGTAATAGTCTTCATTTCATTATTAATAGTTTATTAATGGTACTTTCACTACATTTAAATGAACAAGTATATTTGCGGCCGATTTCAAAACTGTATACTAGCATCCTACTCTTAACATATTCATTGTATGGCAGAAATTGTATGTGCACTATGCCAATATGCCATTTTGAAATTAACCTGTGGGTGCAAAAAAAAGTTGCATCTGGCCCGATCTGCCCTATGTCACAAAGCACATGGCTGTAAATGTGGTCGTACAGTCTACACTTTTATCTACATAAACAGACTGCACAATATATTAACAGATTTCCTGTGGTCTAATGTGTTAATTCTCTCATTGTGAGAGTCTTGGTTTGTCTCTGTTCTCACACTCGCTGTGATGGAGTTGTTCATCTTTATTACTTTTCAGCTCGTACAGTAAGTGATTTGTGTTGTTTATTTTTGATTAAATACTGTATGTCCACATTTATAGTAGACAAAAGTGTTGTCTAAAATATTTCAGCATGTCTGATTGTTATGTGTGAAGTTTTAATATGACTTTACAAACACATGAGTTACAACCCACCTGATATTTGTTTTCCTATTGAATTTTCCTGTATGTAATCAGCTGCTAGAATCTGAAATATTTGGTTATAAAAATCAGGTTAATGACTCTACTTGATGTTTACATAATCAGAATCTGATAAAAGATTTTTGTTATATGATAATATTCTTGTGAATGTCACATACATATATATTATCTGTTTTGCATTGTTTCAGAATTTCCTATTGTAAAAGTGTCTCCAGATGTCATAAGAGAGTCCAGCTCAGTGAAGATCAGCTGTGAGACGCCAGCAGATGTTACAGTGAATCAGTGTTATTTCATCACAAACAGAGAAGAGAAGAATAAGAAAGTCAGTCCATCATGTGAGCTCAAGCTCACTGGTGCTGAAGTGCTCAGATGGGCAGCTGTAAAATCACGTGCATCAATCAACATCAACTGTTACTACACATTAAATCAGTTAGGTTTTAATATACCTTCATCTGTTTCTGATCCTACCACAGGGACCATTCTAGGTGAGATATTTCACTGATGTTCTTCTGTGTTATATTCTGCTATTGCAGTGTTTTAGTAACTGGATTATTTGTCTGCAAACAGATTCATTTCAAAAACCCTTCATTGCTGTTAGCAAAAATGATGACTTGCTCATGATATCATGTGAAATACCACTTTCAGTCAGAGCTGATTTCATCTGTAGTCTCTACACTGAGGACAATGATCTTCTGTATCAACGTGCCTCTCAGTGGAGTCAGTCTGGAAAGAATCTTTGTCTGCTTTAATTTAAGTCATAGTGAACTCTTGAGACGATCAGTGAACAGCAGACAGCTGATCTGTGTTTATTCACTCAAGACTGAACCTGAGATCAGATCACCACACAGTGACACAATCACCATCAGAGGTGAGTTACCACTATTATGATTATTTTAAATCATGAGCACATTTAATGATTAGAGACATCTGTATAATTTTGTAGCCAATATGATTTATTATGTAGGACAGAAGGATAATATTAAGTTATAAGAAGATTCATCAATATAAAGTCAAGTCAGTATGTTTAAAAAAAAAAAAAAAAAAACTAATGAGAAAAATCAAATGATAATCTCTGTGTAAAAAGGCTGAACAGATTTTTTTTTTCTTTATAAAGACCCTTTCAATAGGATGCACAACACTTTTCATAAATATATTTAAATATACGAAAGACTTAAATATGGTTGATCATAATCCCTGGGCCACTGGGCCTTGCTTCTCAAGCAGAATAACGCATAGGTTATTTTCAGACAAACAGTAAACCACAGTGTGACTTCTGTAACCTGATACATTTAGACATAAAGGAAGAGTCGCTTGAGTTAAGCATGTGATCAAAGTTGAGCTGTCAGGAAGCCAGACCATGTCTGACAAATCGAAAGAAACTCATTTCTGCCTAAAATGAAATCCATAATATGATGGTGAGAGGGAAAACTGTACAAATGTGCAAGTGCAACCCCTCTCTCCCCAGGTCACACCAGTCAATACCACAAAACATCACAGAATTTATGAAATCTATTGCCAGATGTTTGTGCTGTATTTTTCCATCAAAAATGACATTACAAAAGGAATAAAAAGAACTGAAAGTGAAGGTTTTTGAAACTTTCTGAAGAGTAACTTGCTTCTAATCTGAAATCTCCCTAAAAACTTTATTTTCCTTCATTAGCTCTTCCTGAGGCCAAGTTGAGAGCGTCTGCTTCAGTTATTCTGGAAACAGACTCAGTTGAGCTGAGCTGTGAGAATACTGAAGATCTGAAGATGGAGATGTGTTACTTCAACATAAATGGAAGAGAAAGTAACCCAAAGCAGAGCTCATCATGTCAGCTCTCACTCACTGGATCTCAGATCAGTATTTGGTCTGGAGATCAGAGTTCATCTGTGACAATAACCTGCTTCTACACTGTGATGAAGGGACAAGCTCAAATACCATCTGCTA
This sequence comes from Cirrhinus mrigala, assembly GCA_036247105.1. NCBI lineage: Eukaryota > Metazoa > Chordata > Actinopteri > Cypriniformes > Cyprinidae > Cirrhinus > Cirrhinus mrigala. The sequence continues at coordinate 6,506,395 of CM070017.1, read as the reverse complement.
ACTCTCATCCAGTGACAGTAACAGTCCAGAGTAAGTTTTTTTTTTTTAATCTATATGTTTAAATAACTGATCTATTTACAAAATCACTAATCACTATTCTCACATATCAATAACTATAGCACCTACTTGTATTTGTCCATTGTGTGATAGTCTCAATAGGGACCTCTACTGGTAAAACTTTGGCATCAACCACAAAAACAAGTGAGTAACCTACTGTAAGTCAGTATACCTGCAAAGGATTCTAATAGTATAACATTTCTAAAATTGTTGTTATTATTGTATGTTGTGCTATAATATTAATACCACTACTAATCAGAGTTTTGTTTGCAAACTAAATGGACACTTCAATATTTCTGAATCCTATTTTCTTTCTAAACAGCGACCTCTGTTAAAACTTTGACAACCATAAAAACCTGTGGGTTAAGTTTATTTTTAAATTAAACGTATACATGACGTATACCTTACATGTCAACTTACAAACTTTCCAGCTATTTTTCCAGCTAAACTGTATAATCAACCACTGTTTGTGGCAACTGCTTTACTCCATACAGTATCTGTATAGATTCATGTCTGTTCTATCTAGGGATGGGTATTGTTAAGGTTTCATCGGTATTACAACTCTTACCGATAGGAGAGCGCGGGGCACAACGTAACACTTTCTGAATTTCTCAGTTTGTGTAAATCCACGTGGGGTTCAGAATATTTTTTTTATCCACGTTAATTTCACACTTGTCTAGTACAAATATGTCGCTTTGTTTCATAATTACAGTGTATAAGTTTTTCGTTATTTACCTCAAAAGAAAGGAAATGAAAAGTGACAACATGCCCCGTATGTGGGGTGCATTGTAACCAAGCCGCAACCTCCCGGTCTCGCTCTTGAAGCGAACACGGCAGTGACCAAAAATGCATTTCATCAACTGGTCGCTAGAGACTGGCTACAAAAGGAAGTCAATCCCATAGACTCCCCATGTTAAAATGCCCAACTTTACAGCAGAAAAAATGTTTACAGCCTGGTACAAAAAGTAGTTTTGGTCTATATAGCTAATTTTGCCCTTCATGTCAACAGTGAGGGGGGTGAATTTTTTTTATAACTCATCCATTTAAATTATATTAAGCCTTAAAGTTCTGCATAATTTAGGGCGTGGCCACTTGAGTGACAGGTGGATTGCTGCTACTGTCACCACCGTTGCGCTAGGCGGGCGTGGTTTCAGCAACCAGCTCCACCCACATCCTGCCTCTTTGCCCTTTTTCAATTATCCGGGAGTGACGTGAAGTGACGCGATTCCAAGATGGTGACGGCCGACTACCGCTCACTAAGAGCTTTAAAAATGCTTTTCAGAAACCTATCGGTGACATCACGGACACTATGTCCATATTTTTTACAGTCTATGATTGTAAAATGTGAAGGGCACGTTGTAACATGACCATATGACAGCTTAAAATGTTATCTGATCGAATAAAAAAATATACACGATAAACTGAAATATTTTGTCAATAAAATAAAATGATTAACATTTTCAAATAAAATAATGTCGTTATTTAAGAATAAAAAAAAATTCTAATTTTTGAGGTTCACAATGAACACATCGCATCCATGCTTGGGACGGCCCTGATCGCAAAACACAGCTATACAATATAGTTCAAACAATGTGCACAAATAGATGAAGCACATTCAGACATTCAGAAAAACACTTCCAAACCTCCAAACACAGCTCTCATAGAACACAAGACACATAAACGAGCCAAAATGCTTTACATTTCTTGAAATAATAATTTCTCAACATTAAACGTTGATTGTCAGTCTTTGTTCTTCGTAAATTTGGATATGTTAGCGTGTGTGGAAAAAAATATTTAAACCACGTGTGTTACAATTAACCCAGCATTAGTTTGTGCCCTGCACAGCCCTACTACTCATCGATCCAGTACTTTAACGGTATTCTTATCTGTACTTTTTGTTTTAGGTGTATATATAAACAAAACAAATAAAGAGCTTAATTACCATGGCTTCATATTCTGTAAAATAAATATCATTTACTGAAATTAATATAAGACATCAATTTGTAAATGCACCAGTGCGCAGGCAGATTTTGTGTTTTATATAAATAAGATAAGATGCAGTAAAACAAACTGACAAATACAATAAAACAAAGATACAAATGAAATAAACAGTGCTTTTTTTTCATGGAGGTCTACCAACATTTTTGTTCAAGTATAATATAGCCCACAAAAAAATCTAGTAAAATAACCAAATGTAAAACAACACTGCACTGTATAGTTTGATAGATTAATGCGTACTAAAGCTAACGTATTCAGATTAAGAGATCTGAGGAATTTTCTCTGCCGTTCTGTTTATATGCAGAAATTGATTTTGGCGTGCATGTGATACGCACATGTTTCGCGTGCATATGATACGCAATTTTTGCCGTTTAAGCGGTACGCAGTTTTGGCGTGCACATGATACGCAATGTCTTTGCGTGCATATGATACACAGCTTTGCCGTAGGCTACATATAATACGCATTTACCCCACACCCCTAATCCTAACCCCTGAAATTGTAAGCAGACATTTGATCATTTGGGTCTGTCCTCCAGTTAAACAGGGCTTTCATATTGTGCAATCTGTAGCACCTCTGCGTGAGCACGATCTCTCTTCTGAATTGCGAATAGAAAAATTGCATCATGTCCTAATATTATTGCATATAAAAACAGCTGGCGACTCCAGAGGGATAGAATTTGCAAGATGATGTATGTACAGCAATAAAAAAATGTCTATGTATTTTCTTAATTTCTCTAGAACCGTTTACGTCAGAGCTTATCGATACTCCGGTCTTTCATAATTTAGCACCGGGGCCGATTTAATAACGGGTTTCGGTACTCATCCTTAGTTGTATCACATCACACGCTGACACACTGATTCTTTCAGCTGTTTTTTCACAGCAGTCTCTACTCTGCCTGATTCAACCAGAGATGCAGAAACATGTACGTATATTTTGCTTAGCATATGAGAGAAAATTATATCAGTCTCAAATGTTAAATAAGACATTAAATATCACTTGACAAGGCTATCAGACAGAAACACTGATGTCTGTAATTATGTAGTAGTTTAGTTTTTACTCCAATATAATTTAATCTGAGATCTTTTCTATTGCAGCTGTTCCTCATACTGTTCACGCTCACTCTGAAGGTTGTTCACTCACTCACAACATAGAACTGCTGTTCTGAATATTTTATCATTATTTATTATTTTATCTTAATTCTTTTTACAAAATGTCTTTGTTTCATGATTCTATCTTGTGGCATTTTTAAAATTAATTAAATAATAATTACAATTCTGCACATAATCTGATTTAGTGCCATGTTCATTCCCTCAATGTAAACATAGATTTAATTGTTATTTTTGATTTATTTTTTATTTTTTTACTTTTTACAGACTCATGGCTTTATTTCTGTCAAGACTCATAGGATTCATCTGTCTGTGCTGCTTTACCAGTAAGTACAATGTACAGGTTTAGCTGTGCATAAACTGAACTCCATGATATAGAAACATGATTATAAAGTCTGTTTCTCTGCAGGTTCTGCTGATGTTCTCACAGACCCAAACTACACCTCCTGCCAGATGAAAACATCTCTTAACTGGCAAAACAAAAACCTGTTTCATTTTTTTCCCATTTCATTCAGTTGTTGCACTGCTATAGCTAAAGTATTAAATATTAAATCTAATTTAGTCTACATGCATATACTGTTTAAATTTAGGTTTTTGAACACACATTGCTTTTAACATGCACACAAATTCTAAGAATAAAGTTGAGAATTGAACTGCAACAATTTCAGAAAATGATCATATAGTATCCTACTGGTTTTGTCCATTTTTTTCTGTCAGATAACAGTATGATAACTGACCAACTAAACTGCTTGATTTTTTCTGCATACTTTCATGCGGTTGCTTTCATATGATATTCTGATGACTTTTTTTTTTTTTTTGCATTAAGAAGCAAGCATGTGCATAATAAAATGATCACTGAGTGTCCAGATGTGCGTGAAATCACTAAAACATTTATACTATATAGTGTGTACTATAAAAGTGAAGATAAACAAGAACAAGGACATGAGTGTGAAGTATTTATATAAAGAAATTTGTGGTGGAACAGCAAGTAAAAACAGCCTGATTGCTTTACTAAAGGATAGATGCACTGTTGTGGTACTTGAGTTCAGTAGGGGCGTCAGTAGTTGCTCTCACAGATTCGGTGAGTTCATTCAGTCAAGGATTTGTCAGATTAATAAAAAAACGTATTCAATTGTGAGTATTGTTCATTGGAAGAATTCATTGTAGTGATGTGTTCATGTATCCTACTGCACCAGTAGCTGCAAGAAACACTTATAAAATATGTAAATCAAACTTATGTCCACCTAAAACCTTGCGACCCATTGGTTGTAACTCACTATAGAGTCAAGGTGCCATGATCACATTCACATTTATAAAACAGGTTATAGATCAGGTAAGCTGTCCTTACCCCAGTTCCCCCTTTGCTCTGACCATACACCTCTGCAGTGGCTCCACCACATAAAGGATATAAACACACGGATCACCCATAACTAAACAGACGGCTATATATAGTGGTATTCATTTGTAAGCTCTTTCAGTAACTGTGGTCTACTAAAAGCCTCAAAAGGCATCAGAGCTAAAGTGGAGAAAAGAAGAGGCTGATCTTTAGGAGGTTTTATTTGTCCAATGTCCACAAGCATCTTCCCATTCTTTTCTCCTCTTCTTATCACTAGGACAGTAGTGAAGTTGTTTCAGAATGTCTGTTTCAGATTCAACAGCGACATCTACTGGTAAAACTTTTACAATAGTCTCTGTAAAACAGCTTACTTCTTTCAGTGTAAACAAACAGTATACTTTCTTTACTTGTTGCACCTCTGTTGCTAAAGAGAAAAAAAATAACACGTCCAAATAGATAGCATCTGCACAGTAGCTACTGATGGAGAAAATGGATTTTATATTGGTAAAAATATATTACATGGAGCTAAAAGCGCCTTCAGATTAGCCAAAATATTAACTAAATATGCAAATTATAAAAAAATTCTCATAGTGCCCCACTCATTTTGTCTGTTATTTTTCTCTGTCAAACTACAGTCCAATTAATGAGCAGTGATGCCATATGATTAGCTGATTTTTGCATGCAAAGAACTTGAGTAAATATATATTTTTTTAAATTAAACACTTGATAAGCAAACATTGTGCATTTCACTTTAAACTACAGTGTTTAAAAAAGTTCTTACTGAGTTCACTATATATATTTATTTTACAGCTATTTTTATTATGTGACTAATAAGTGCTGTATAAGTGTAGCTAAACTGTATAGGTAATTAACCATTGTCTGTAGCAACTGATTTACTCCATACTGTATCTGTATAGTTTCATGTCTGTCATATCACACCACACTCTGCAGACTGTTTGATTTTGTCAGCTGTTTTCACAGCAGCCTCTACTCTGCTTGATTCAACCAGAGACACAGAAATGTGCATATATTTTTAATTTGCGTTGATATTAAATCTGTTAAATAAAAATAATTCTAACACATTTATAAGACACAAAAACACAAACCTCGAAATGTCCTCCAATAGTTTTAGATCTTCAAATGAAATACGACTTAAAGGTGTCACAGTTATGAACTCTTTTCTTGTGTTTTGTTTGACATTTTGGTTTAGTCCTTTTGTGTAGGTTCGTTCCAGTTCCTGTTTGTCCTTATTTGGTTATGTTCCTGTTCTCATTAGTTCATTATTAGTTAACTCCCATCACCTGGTTCCCCTCATTAAGCTTCACTATTTTAAGTCTCCTTTCTGTTCAGTTTGTGGTCTGTTGTTATTTAGAGTCACATGTGTTTATGTTGCCTTGAATTGTTATTCTTCATGTATAGTGTGATTTATAATTAAAGCCTTTTGTGGATTGCCTTTATCTTTATCTTCATCGCCTTCCTTGGACTGCACGTGACAAAAGGCAACAGTTTTTATTTTTACTGATGCATTAAAAAAATCTGTAATTAAATATTGAATTGAAAAATAAAATGACAACTGGCTTTCAGCAGTGCTGGTTTTCACTGGTTCATTGGTTTATGTATGAACTTCTTACTTTCTGTTCCTTTTGCTAGAAGTATTACATTTAGTGTAGTCTATATGTATATACTTTAACTATTGTAACACACATTGCTTTTGACACACACACACATTCTAACAACAAAGTTGACAAAGCGTCCTACAGGTCTTGTCTGCATGCTATTGTAATGCCACACCAGCAGAGGGAGCCCTTACCATGTACTGTCTGTTACCGCTCCCTCTGCTGCTTCTTTAGTGACTTCCTGTTTGGCAGCCATTTAAGGAGGGCTATGCCAAACAGGAGGTTATGAAGTATTGTTTTGTTTGTGTGGACTCTACCAAGCGTTTTCCCTGTTTCATTATTTCCATGGTCATAGTTTTGCCTTGTTTCACGGTCTTGTTTTATTTGCTACTTTGGACTGCTCTCTGGTATTTTGACCTTCTGCCTGTTTATTGGATTACGCTTTTGTCTTGCCCTGGATAACACTGTTAGTTTGGAGATTGACCCTGCCTGTTTCACTACATTGTGCTTGATTAAAGCTTGCACTTGGATCCATCCACGCTGTCTGTTGAGTCCGTTACAGCCATTATGCAGTTGCTTCCATATGATTATCTGATTACATGATTTTTTTTTTGCATTAAGGAGCAAATATGTGTCTAATACAGTGACCACAGAGTGTACATCTGACACAGAGTGTGATCAGTGTACATCTGTGTGTATTAAATCACTAAAATTCACTATGGTATGCAATTAAAAAAAAAAAAATATATATATATATATATATATATAGGATAAACATGAACAAAAATTAGTGTGAGGTGTGTACATGAAGAGAGCAAAATATGTATTTTGCTTTCTTGGTGGCACATAAGAGCAGCCTAATTGCTTTACTGAAGAAATGATGCATTGATGTGGCACTTGAGCTCAGTAAATGAACCTTGTGTTGAATCAATAGCTGCTCTGATGGATTCGGAGTTCATTCAGTCAAGAAGTCAAGAATTTATCAGACTGATTTAAAGTTGTACCTTCTGAGTTTGAGAGTCTTTTAAACTATTCATTAAAAGAACCAACTCATTAGAGATGTTTGTGAATCCTACAAGCACTGAGGGAAATGTTGGTAAAATCTGTAAATCAAAGTTATTTCCAACTAAAACTTACAGTATTAATTAAACTTGTGACCCCCTGTACTAAAGTAAAGGCTTGCTACAGTAAGTTTTAAAGTGCACACAACTGTAAGTGTGGTGTCATGATCACATTCGCCTTCATAAAACGCACAGCAGAAAGCATATGGTTTCCTGTGGTCTGATGGGTTACTTCCTAATTCACCTATTGTGTGAGCTGCATTTCTGTTCTTACACCCGCTGTAATGGAGTTGGTCATCTTCATTGTTTTTCAGCTCCTGATGGAGGTTCAGTCCAACAGTAAGTGATCTCTTCTTTTTACTGAACAGCGTGTCATTGTCCAGAAATATTTTAACATGTCTGATTTGACATTTGTCTTATTTAGGTTTTATAACCCAAAAATATGTGGTTAATATTGGAATATTATTGTGCCTGTAAACATTGTCAGTGCTTAGATTGATCTGTTTGGATTGTTGCAGAATCTCCTACTGTAAAAGTATCTCCAGATGTCATAAGAGAGTCCAGCTCAGTGAACATCATCTGTGAAATGCCAGCAGATGTTATAGTGAAACAGTGTTATTACTCTGTAAACAGAGAAAAGAAGAATATAAAACTCAGTCCATCATGTGAGCTCAAGCTCAGTGGTGCTGAAGTTCTCAGTTGGGCAGCTGTAAAATCACCTGTATCACTCGACATTTACTGTTACTACACAATACATGAGGGAGGCATTGATAAACCATCATCTGTTTCTCCTCCTGCCACAGTGACAGTACTAGGTGAGATAGTTCAGTGCTGTTCTTCTGTTAGAAACTGTTACTGCTGTGTTATTAGTAACTGGATCATCTGTTTTTAAACAGATGCACTTCAGAAACCCTTCATCAGTGTTAATGGAGATGATGACATCATATCATGTGAAATACCACTTTCAGTCAGAGCTGATTTCATCTGTAGTCTCTACACTGTGGATGATGCTCTTCTGTATCAATGTGATTCTCAGTGGAGTCAGTCTGGAGGGAATCTTTGTATGTTTTATTTAAGTCATAGTAAAGTCTGGACACGATCAGTGAACAGCAGACAGCTGATCTGTGTTTATTCACTCAAGACTGAACCTGAGATCAGATCACCACACAGTGACACAATCACCATCAAAGGTGAGTTACCACTATTATGACTTTTCAAAAACATAAGCACATTTAATGACTAGAGACGCCTGTACCACACCTGAGGGGAGACCCTTGAGCAAAGCATCAAACCCCCAACTGCTCCTCGGGTGCTGCTGCAAAAATAGCTGCCCAATGCTCCGGGCGTGTGTTCACAGCATGTGTGTGTGTGTGTGTGTGTGTGTGTGTGTTCACTACTCACTGCTCTGCGTGTGGGTGATGGGTGAAATGCAGAGCAAAAATTCCAAGTGTGAGACACCATACGCACACGCACACACCATATGCCATTAAGTCCTGCTTCTGACAAAAACTTAACCACAGTGTGACTTTGACAAGTGAACAATGTGATAAATTTAGACAGGAAGGAAGAGCTACTAAGATCATAGTTGAGATGTCAGAGAGCCTATGTCTGACACTTCTATGGAAACTTTTTTTTTTTATATATATATATATTTTAAAATGTTCTTTATAAGTTTTTCTCATTATATTCTGTAGCACCGTTTGAACTCTGTAACTGCAAAAATACACTTGTGTTGAAGTCAGAATGTTTTCATTAAGTATCCTTCAGCAATATGCTCTATATGAGCTCATCATGAGCCTTACTGATTATGACTTGATAATGATTTTTACACAGTGGCAATACAATAAACAGGATGCAAATAAAGAGCCATTGCTCAACGCTTAGTGATTGACAGATAGTTTACATGAGTGTCAATCAGTATTTGAAGTATTGCTATTATTGTATAGAAGTGTTTGACTTGTATCCAACTAACACCATGAAACATCACAGAATATTAACAAATCAGTTGCTTATATGGATGCATGTGCTGTAGTTTTCCCTCCAAAATGAGGTTACCAAAGGACTGAATGTTAAGGTTTTTGCAACTTTCTGTTACAATTTCTCTTATGCATTAGGTCTTCATCAGGCCAAGTTGAGAACATCTGCTTCAGTTATTCTGGAAACAGACACAGTTGAGCTGAGCTGTAAAAATACTGAAGATCTGAAGATGGAGATGTGTTACTTCAACATAAATGGAAGAGAAAGTAACTCAAAACAGAGCTCATCATGTCAGCTCTCACTCACTGGATCTCAGATCAGTATTTGGTCTGGAGATCAGAGTTCATCTGTGACAATAACTTGCTACTACACTGTGATGAAGAGACAAGTTCAAATACCATCCGCTCACTCTGATCCAGTGACAGTAACAGTCAAGAGTAAGCTTTTTTTATTATTCATTTTTAATGTGAACCAATATAGAGGTGATGTCAAGTTACATCACCAGTATGTGACAAGGACCTTTACCATCAACAAACAAACTTTGCTATAAAAGTTGCAAATAATGTAAATTGACCCTGATAATGTAATATTATAAGAAAAATTTACTCCCTGTAATTCTGATAAATTATCTCCACAGTTTCAACATCAACCACCACTGAACAAACTACTACAACAACCATGAAAACCAGTGAGTAACTGAGTTTGTAAATCAGTTATTCTTACTCCATTCTGAATGTCCTCAAAACGACAATTTATTCAACATTTACGGTTACTGTAAAATTCACAATGTTTTTTTTTAACAGCTTTAACTGTAATGTCCACTTCTGAAACCACAACAAACAGAAAAACATGTAAGTTACTGATATCACATTTTTTGATAATTCTAGATTAACTCTGAGAAATGATTCCCTTCTGAAAAGTGATTTCCTTTCCAATATATTATTTTTATATTAGCAGACCTTCATTCCACAACAAACTTGCCAACCAGCACAGCAAAGGAAACAACGTGTAAGTTATCAATGGTAAAATCTGTCACTGTGTGAAATTATTATGTTGGATTCAAATGTCATTTATTTGTACATGGTAAGCACTAAGCAGTAGCACACAGAGAATTTGTTAATTATGCAGCTTTTGTCAACATGGTTATGTGCTGTTTACACAAAATGTGTTTTTTGCACTAGACGGTGCATTAGCATGACACATTTTTCTAAAAATATGAAGTTAAAGTTAAAATTCAACTCTGGAGACCTTGTGATTTTTTTTCCCCCCATTTCACTTCCTGCATCTTGATTTTTTAAAAGTCACTCTGTAAAATGAATATGTTGGATTCTAAAGTCATATTTAAAAACATAGCTGGGATCCAGTTTATTTTTAAGCATAGTAAAAAAAACACTCAGAGAATTCAATAATGACATGGTTCATCCTTATGCAGTTTTTTCCAACATGGTTATTACTTGAATTATGTTTTTTTAAATGCCACATAGTGTGACACTATTATTTTATATTATTTTATATTATTTTATTTTAATTATTATTATTATTAATTATTATTATTAATTAAGTTTAGTTTGTTTGTTTAGTTTTATTTTTATGTTTATTTGCGCAATACAATATACACCTTCGTTCAAAACAAAACTTATTCTGGACCTATCCTCCACTGTCCAGTTATCTGTTGTTGTTTTTTTTAATGGTTATAGCTACAATGTTTAGTTTTGTACAATGTAAACAAATATACATATGTCAGTCTTTGTTAAATACAATTTACAATGTTCTCACTGCAGTTTCAGCAGCAACATCCACTCAAAAAACATTACAAACAGACACTGTCATTTCCAAGTCTGAAACCCCAGTGTCCCACAGAACAGGTAACTTACTGCATCTTTTCTAAATATAAATGTAATGCCATACACAGTATAAGGAAAAGCTTCTTTTTATGCAACTTCGTCAAATACTGCTCTATAAAATCATCATGGTGCACCAGTCAAGTGTTTTCATTTAAGATCTTTTCTGATGCAGTTTTTCCTCAGGTTTACATTTCAGTGGCTCATACTGAAGGTCCACTCAGACCACCATACAAAAGTATTATTCTGTCTTTTTCTTTCATATTTGAATTGACTTGACCATTGCATTTTTTTTTTAAATCTCTGCAGAACATTTACTTTTTTGTGCATCACTTAAATTGTCAGGTAGACTAATGTATCTACAGTTAACTATATTAAACATTAACACGGATTAAAGTGTTGATATTGTTTTGACACAGAAATATGGTTTATAGTGCTGGTTTCCACTGGTGTTGCTGTAATTTTGTCTGGACTCACGGGATTCATCTGTCTGTGCCGGTTAGCAAGTAAGTATTTCAATGTAAAATTTATTTTAAATTTACGTTAGTCAACCAAAGTGATGTACAGGAATACAAACTGAATATATAATATTGATGCTATATGTTTTCTAGGTAAAAAAAGAAGAAAACAGTAAGTTTTATATTGTATTTATATAGTTTATATTTAGCTGTATGTATAAATATTTAACTTCTTATCTGATTAAAGCATGCATGAAAAATCAATAAAACCTGATGTGCCCAGTCAAGGAACTGGTATGGTGAGTATCACCATAATAGTTACTACAAATACTTTTTAGTAACTTAAACCATAAGAATTGTTAAAAAGGGACTTGACTTTAATTATTATGTTATGTAGAGTTGTTCTGGACCTGCAGAGATATATTCTCTGATCACTTCTGTACCAGCCACATCTCAGCCCATATCTGGAGGTAAGAGAACATCATTCTCAGAAAATGATCTCAGATAAATTGAAAACATAGTAGCTAACCGATCTCACCAACTGATCTGAAAGCTAAAAACACATTGCAGAGACCACAACTTCTCAGAAGCTGGTACTACACCCATTTCCTCTTTCAAGTCATCAGCAGATCGATATTATTAACCACATCTTCTCTTAACGGGGCATTTCAAATTTGTTCCACTATAGTTGCATGACTTCAACATCACAACTAATAAGTTTCTGACCAGGAAAGCAATGAGCTTAGTAAAATATTACTTATGATTTTTATGTGTTAGATTGACATATACCAACCAGAGAAGCATTTTCTCTGATATTTCAGCAATCAAGTCATACGTTTTGTCTATGTGTTGTCTAGAATCAGAACTAGTCATGCCAGATATGTGAATGAATAACTCTTATTAACTAATTGGTCGAAAGGGTTTGCAAAGGGGTCCAAAACTAGTTGCCGAAAGTCAGTCGGCCATTTGTGTTAATAGATTTTATTTTAAAAAAATCGTGTAGTGTATGATGGTTACAGACTCTGATTTTTCAGCTTCAGACTATGATTTCATCCAGTCTGAGGATATCAAACATGTTTGATACTTTGAGACGACTTTAGAACATACAGTTGAGGTCAAAAGTTTGCACTCCCCTTTCAGAATCATTGAAAATGTTAATTATTTTGCTAAAATATAAGGAATTATAAAAAATGCATGTTATTGTTTATTTAGTTTTGACCTGAATAAGATATTTCACATAAAAGATGTTTACACATAGCCCACAAGAGAAAATAATAGTTGAATTTATAAAAATAACCCGGTGCAAAAGTTTACATACACTTGTTTCTTAATACTGTGTTCTTACCTGAATGACAACTGTTTTTTTTTTTGTTTGTTTGTTTGTTTAAATTGTCTACTGTTCCTCAGAGAAATCCTTCAGGTCCCACAAATTATTTGGTTTTCCAGCATTTTTGTGCATTTGAACCCTTTCCAACAATGACTGTGTGATTTTGAGATTCATCCATCCACAATTGAGGGACTTGTATGTAACTATTTAACTTATTTTGACATGTAGGTATCTTCTGTAGCCTCTGAAGGGCAGTACTAAAATAAGAAAGAAAAAAGAAAAATGTACACATCTACATTCTGTTCAAAAGTTTTCACCCCCGGCTCTTAATGCATCGTTTTTCCTTCTGGAGCATCAGATAGCGTTTGAACCTTCTGTAATAGTTGCATATGAGTCCCTCAGTTGTCCTCAGTGTGAAAAGATGGATCTCAAAATCATACAGTCAATGTTGGAAAGGGTTCAAATACACAAAAATGCTGGAAAACCAAAGAATTTGTGGAACCTGAAGGATTTTTCTGAAGAACAGCAGGCAGTTCAACTGTTCAGGACAAACATGGGACTCATGAACAACTATCACTAAACAAAAAAAATGCACAGCTGTGGATCATTCAGGTCACAACGTAGTATTAATAATCAAGTGTATGTAAACTTTTGAACAGGGTCATTTTTATAAATTTAACTATTATTTTCTCTTGTGGACTATATGGAAACATCTTTTATGTGAAATATCTTATTCAGGTCAGTACTAAATAAACAATAACATGGATTTTGTATGCTCCTTCTTGTTTTGGTAAAATAATTAACGTTTTTAATGATTCTGAATGATTAATGACCTAAATTCTACTGCTTTCGTTTGTCACGTGTCTCCTATAAGACCCATGTTTGAAGCTCAAGAAAAGGTCAATGTATTTTTTTAAGTTGATCTGACTAAATGCTTCTTCATTGCATTACAGATGTTTTGATCAACAAACAACAGAAACAAGAAAATCTAAAGGAAAATGAGGTATGTTTTAACACTGCCACACACCAAACTCTCATGACCGTCCATTATGAACAGAATACAAACACATTCATCTTGCATGTCTTTTCTGTCTTTCATTCTTTTCCTTAAGAATGTTTATCATCTGTACTGCACGATCCCTGACAAGCCAGTTTACTCAAATGCAGAAGATCATGTGTACAGTTTGGTGAAGATGAACTGATGAACCTCATGTCTGTCTATTATGTACAGCCTCTATAAAAAAAAATAAAAATATCTGAACATGCAGACATGCAGGTGTGTTATTATAACATGCAGGTGTTTTTATTTTCATCATTTAGTGTTTGGTATGGAATATACTGTGGCAAGGTATGGCAAACCGTTTTAGCTTAAAATATTCTAAGCGTTACTCGTCATAATTGCATTTTTACTAGTAATAATTGAATTAGAGAGCTCTATAATTACATTTTTACTAGTAACAATGCCAATTAGAGAGCTCTCTAAATCAGTTTTTACTAGTAACAATTCCAATTAGAGAGCTCTCTAAATCAATTTTTACTAGTAATAATTCCAATTAGAGAGCTCTTTAATTACATTTTTACTAGTAACACTTCCGAATAGAGAGCTCTCTAATAGACTCTATGCATGAACGCTGCTGACGTATTTCGAGTAGAATCTCGGTCAGCCTATTTACTTCCGCATAGCGCATTCTATAGCGAAGTTTACTAGCGGCAAAACTCTTTCATAAGATTAATTTGACAGCGATTTATAATTTAAGTATTACATATAGTATTATATAGTTATACACACATATACCAGAATGGCCCATTAGTGAAAGGATTAAAGACAAGATAACATTTGTTGGAGATTGATGATTTTAGATTTATTTTCGTAATGAATAATATAAACATGTATATTTTATACAATGTTGCCTGCACTGCAGGAATGTAAACTTTTAAATATAATAAACACTTCAATACAGTACTGTAAACATGTAAATATAAATAATGTTGAACTTTTGTACTGCAGTAAAGTAAACATAAATATAACTGAACATTTATAATGCAGAAATGTAAATATGTAAATATAAATAACTTTGATAAAGTGTTAAACATTTCCTGTACAGTGATGTTGTGTAAATACAATATTAAATGATTATTTGTCTTCTGTTTTTTTTTGTTGTTGTTGTTGTTTGTTTTTTTGTTTGTTTGTGTTTTCTACACCTGTAGGGAATGAAATGAAAATAAATTGAAACCAAACCAGTAGGTGGCAGCAAATGGCTGTCTGAATAAGTGAGCTCAACAGATTCGTTCAACCAGCTGATTCATTCAGAAACTAGGCAAGCAACTGCCTTTATGAATGGATTAGTGAATCACTGACTCACTTGATTCGTTAAAAAAAACTTGGATTCATTCAGTAAAAAAACACCGCTGGGTTGCTCGGAGACACAAAACAATTCTGCTGTGGCAACGGAGGCTGCACAAGCAACATCTGGCACAACACAGGTCGATCGATGCATCTCTATTTAAAACGTTAACTGCTTAGCTAAAGTCTTGATTGTGTCCTCCTACTCCCAAACTATGCGGTTTCTCCGACTTCCTCATCGACCTGAAACATGTCGCCCTCACGCAGATCTCTCCTGTCACCTGATCCTTACTAGAAACTGAGATATTACTTATAGTTAGTAAGGTTTATAAAGTAAAATCCAAAATGTATATTAATAAAAAAATTTAAAAAAAAAATCACATAAGATGCAAACAATGTACATAAAATGTAACTAGATAGATATATAAATAAATACCAATAATGCAAAGACATATATAAACTGTGAGAAACGGAGATGGCCAGAATCCATATTCGTATAACATTATAGCATGAGAAAACTCACCCTCAAAACTGTCGATGTAACTCAAAATGTATAATTTGAAGCCATTCTCTTTCTTACTGCTAAGCGGATTGCCTCACGATACGATTAACGTCATTCACAGTTATCCAGGGAATAGTGATGGGTCGTTCTTGAACGATTCGTTCATTTTGAATCTTCGAATCTTTAATGTGACTCGGGACGAACGAGTCGTCTCGGGGACTGATTCGCTCGGGCGTCTCGGGGAGTGATTCGAACGAACGACTCGAACCCGAAGACTCAAGAGATTAACTAATCAATTCTCTTTCCGGCTCAAACTGCATAGGTTAAGCTTATGGGGCTGTCACGTGATGAACGAACGACTCAAACCCGAAGACTCGGGAAATGAACTAATCAATTCTCTTTCCGGCTCAAACTGCATTGGTTAAGCTATTGGGCTGTCACGTGATGAACGAACGACTCAAACCCGAAAACTTGTCAGACAAGAGGCGAGGTTAGCTAATCATAGACTAAAGACCCAGGTAAACAATGAATTAATCTTTTCTGTTTCTTATAGCATTATAGTTTTGTCTTGTTTGTAGTGTGATCAACGGTTGTGTAAGCAGTAGATGTGTTAGGGAGGCAACACATAACATTTAAATTATATTTTGCTAAAATGAACGAAATGACTCGAAAAAAAGATTCGTTCATTTTGCTGAACGAGACTCAAAGGTCCGAGTCGGTAAAATGATCCGAACTTCCCATCCCTACCAGGGAAGCTCTTGTAAACAGCGAGTGTAGTATGTCATCCTCTCCTGTGGCATTTTCACACAGTTATCGCCAATAGCGAAAACGGCTTCCGGTGCTGCACCGGATGTAACCGAACGGACTGAGACCAAACGCGAAAGTGATCGTGCATAGAGTCAATTCACTGTCCTATTGAAATAAAGGCAAAAACAGCAAAAATAAATATTAAAAACAACAAAGTGGGAGACTACACTTGTTCACTCAAACAGTTTGACGAATAGCAACACTGATGCTGTATGATCTATTAAGTAGGTTATTATATTGATTAAAGTCATTATAAAATGATTGTTTTACACAGTTAAAATATAACCTAGTTAATCTATATAGCCTACTGTAAGTAATTTTTAAAGGTGAATTCACGTACAGAAAATATTTTAGGGTAGGACTAATATCATAATTGTTAGCACTGAGCATGAGCCAATAAATAATAAATAAATAACGCATTTACTGCATGCTGATAAACCTTTTGAAATGCAGTTAACGCCCCTATAATAAAGTTATGAAGGCAAATTTGTTGTTTAATATTTATACCATATTTTTTTTATATTTATAACATCTGATAGTTAAGCAATATCACGCAAGCAATAGGGCCGTTTTCCAAATATCAGCTTGATCGTGAATATGCTAGGCTATTGTTTTTTTACAGTTCAACAAACAAGAAATTAATATAGCCTAATGAGTTGCATTTTGGACACAATGTCCGTTTTTGTTTCACCAACACAAATAGAACAAAGCTAGAACAGAACTGTTGCGTGACTTAAAACAACATGTTTCGTACTTGCATGAATCTGTGTTTTAAATGAACCATTCATTTACGACAGGGTTGTGCTGCCACCTACTGGCGGTTTTAGACAGGACAAAACCAGTCATGATTCCAGGACAATTGCATACTCAGCAAAATATATTGCCTAATTAAGTTTACTGATTCTACAGAATATCGCAATTTTATTCCTTTCCCAATGTATGAACAAATAAATAAATAATAATAATAAAAATAAACAAAAAAGAAAGAAATTGTAAACATTTTATCAAAAGTATTGACTAGCCTATTAAGTAGCATATATATGTAGCTCAAAATTCTGCATGCATGTTACACTCCATAATAAACCAAAATGAGATAAAATTTTGTCTGGCAAACTTCATCATTACCGGACATCTTCTTTGCTTTTGAGTATTTCAAGACTATAAAGATGTAAATGAATCTAGTGATTAAATATTCTTTTTTTAAAAAAAACAAAACATCCAAGCTGTCATCTCACTTTTATGGTCATTCTAACACGATGAAAATGCTATTAATTCATGCTTAAGGGGCTTTTATTTTGAAGTGCATCACCGCAGGCGGGATTTAGAAAGGGAAATGGGTGTAATCGCGAATCTGTTTTGCATCTAATGAATATGCATTTTTACTAGTAAGAATGCAATTGTAGAGCTCTGTAACTGGATTACTTACTAGTAAGAACTGAATTAGAGAGCTCTCTAAAATCTATTGTTACTAGAAGGAACTGAATTGTAGAGCTCTCTAATTGAATTATTACTAGTAAGAATACAATTGCAGAGCTCTCTAATTCAATTAGAGAGCTCTCCAATTCTATTGTTACTAGTAAGAATTGCATTAAAGAGCTCTCTAAATGGTATTCTTACTAGTAAGAATTGAGTTGTAGAGCTCTCTAAATTAATTCTTACTAGTAATTCTCTAATTCAATTAGAGAGCTCTATAATTCAGTTGTTACTAGTAAGAACTGAATTAGACAGCTCTCTAATCCTAATTGTTACTAGTAAGAACTAAATCAGAGAGCTCTATAATTGTAATTGTAACTAGTAAAAATTGATATAGAGAGCTCTCTAATTGGCACTGTTACTAGTAAGAATTTAATTGTAGAGCTCTTTAATTGAATTGTTACTAGTAAAAATGCAATTACGACGAGTAACGCTCGGGATATTTTAAGCTAAAACAGCTTGCCATAGCAAGGCCCACAAGTGTAATGCTACCTTGTAAGAAAAGCTAATTGAGCATTCAATAAAGGCTGAACTTTTTGAACTGATCATACATCTTTTCAACTGATTTTTTTCTTCTTCTTACTATTCTGTATTACTCAAGATATCTACGATTAGGCTTTTAAAAATACCATTCTGTATGGTTTATAAACGGTTTTCCTCATAGGGGCCAAAAAATATCCCCACAACCTCAAATATGATCGTGAGCCATTTAATTTGCATCATGCTGTCTTGGTTAATCTTGGCAGCTTTTACAGCAAAATTGCAGTAGAAGATTTAGAGAGAGATGTTAGCCAATCACAGCAGTGGCTGTTTACATTGACATCTTACAGCAGACACACGTCTTCCAATGGAGCAGTCAAATCAGAGGGTTAAATTCATTGTAGAAGATATCTACTTTATGACCTTTAAAATTCATTTAAAGACCATAATTAGTGAAAAATAATGAAGTAAACAATACAAAATATCTTGGTTATTAAGACTTATGCATGCTCTATGATACACGTTATACTGCACGTCAAGTGTAGCCTTATTATCTACACTTTCTTCTACATAAAAATGTACAGTATCCATTTCCTGTGGTCTGATGTACCACTTCCTAATTTACCTGTTGTGTGAGTCTCATTCTGTCTCTTTTCCCACACTCGCTGTGATGGAGCTGTTCATCTTCATAGTATTTTTTTTAGCTCCTGATGGAGGTTCAGTCTTACAGTAAGTGATTTATGTTGTTTAATATCTTCTTAAACACTGTATGTTCATATTTGTACTCATCTTTTGATGAAGTTTCATTGTTTGGAATATTTCTGCATGTCTGAGCAGTAAATAGAAGATTCAAACACACAAAGTACAAAATGATTAAAAATAGCAGAATAGGAATGATGATTAATATTTACAGGGATACTTGAGTAGCTGCGAGGCACTAATTTGAATGACTAAAGTCTCAGCCAGAAAACACACATAACTTCTACATAAAGAAGAGAAGAATATAAAAGTCAGTTCAACATGTGAGCTCGAGCTCACTGGTGCCAGAGTGTTCAGATGGGCAGCTGTAAAATCACCTGTATCAATAAACATTTATTGTTACTACACAATACATGAGTGAGGCATTGATAAACCATCTTCTGAGTCTCCTCCTGCCACAGTGACGGTTCTAGGTGAGATATTTCACTGCTGTTGTGTGACCTCTACTGGTAAACGTTTGACAACAGCCACAAAAACAAGTGAGTAACCTTACATCTCAATTTACCTGTAGAGAATTATCATACTAGAGAATTTCTGACATTGTTACATTATATTATTTTTAGGGCTGGCAAATGATTAATCGCGAATAATTGCATACAAATTGAAAGTTTGAGTTTGCCTAATGTGTGTCTACTGTGTGCAATTATTATGTATATATAAATACACACAAATGAATGTATATATTTAAGAGAAATATGTTATGTACAACATATGTTTATTTATATATAATATAAATTCTATAAAAATGATAATAAATACATAAACTTGTAAATATTTTTTAAATATATACATGAATGTGCTTGTATTTATATATGCATAATAATTACACACAGTACGCACACATATATTAGGCAAACTCAAACTTTTATTTTGCATGCGATTAATCGCGATTAATCATTTGCCAGCCCTAATTATTTTATGTTGTGCTATCATATTAATCACACTAGTCACACAAGTTTTATTTTCTAAACAAAATGGGCACTTTAACATTGTTGAATAAACAGCGAACTCTACTGTTGAACCTTTGACACCAACCATAAAAATTTGTGGGTGACATTTTTAAAATACAAATAAACATTACATATACCTTACATATCAACATACAAGCTTTTAATCACAATATACACTATCGCAGATTTTACAATTTATTTAAGGTGCTAGGTGGATGTTTTTAATATGTTTTTCACTCTTCAGTTTTGTAATATTTATTGTATCATTGTATGTTATACTGTATTAAAGGGGTCATCGGATGCCCATTTTCCACAAGTTGATATGATTCTTCAGGGTGTTAATGAAAAGTCTCTAATATACTTTGATTAAAAATTCTCAATGGCTTTATAAAACAACATCCTTTTTACCTTGCCAAAATCAGCTCTGCAAAAATCATCTCATTCTAAGGGGTTGTTCCTTTAAATGCAAATGAGCTCTGCTCGCCCCGCCCCTCTCTTCTCTCTGTGGAAAGATGGTCTTGTTTACATTAGCCGCGTTTAGCCACTAAACTTCCTAACTACCACGTTATAAGGAAAGGCGATCGCACAGATTCATAAAAAAACGCTTATACTCACTTCTGTTGTTGCGCTTGATTCGCACAAACATAGATGGATATATGTAGATCGGGAGGCGCATTCCCTTCACATACAAATGTAATCTACTGCATCTTCAGCGGCTCAGATGTCGGGAGTAAATGACGACCACTATGTTTATTATTACATCCAGCAACACAACACCTCAATCGCTCAGTCGGAGATATTCTTGTCTAATTTACATCCCTGCTCTGGCATCAAAACATGGAAAGTTACTGGACTGTGACCGCTATTCTAAGGTAAGAGCTCATGTCAATCAACTGTCATCGGAGCGGCCTCTGTCGGTGTGACGGCACAACGACAGGCATCTGAGAACGGCTCGATTTGAAAAAGGGGATATTATTTTTACTGATTAATTAAAAACCACTGCATGGATTTTTAGCATTATAGGGTAGATTTGTACATACACTGCCAGCACACATTAATGTTCAAACAACATGAAAAAGTGAACTTAGCATCCGATGACCCCTTTAACACTGTCAAAGTTTTATTTCCAAACTAAATGCACCATGTGATGTGGTTGGAATCTCTTTGCAGGTTCAACTGTGACCTGTGCTGGTGAGACTTTGACAACTGTTTATATCCGTTGCATATTTAATAGTCTGGTAATTGTAATAGGCTTGGGGCTTTCAAACCTCAGTCAGGTTTGCTTGTGGACAGCTCAGACTCTGAACTCTTCAGAGCAAACCTGTCACCAAAATAATATTCAGGACCTCTACAACAGTCTTAATCAAAAAGTGGTCCTGACTGAACTGTACAGTTAAGTAAATAAGACATTAAATGTCACTTGAAGTAATATCAGATAAGCACTCATGTCTGTAATCAGTATGAAGTAGTTCAGTTTCTACTCTAATTGATGTTCTCACAGAGCTGAACTACACCTCCTGCCAGATGGAAACAAAATTTCTTTTAACTTCCTCTGTGTGCTCCTCAAAACATGGATGACACGTTTACTTTCTGTCCTGTTCCCTTCAGTTGTTGCTAAATTATTCAATTTAGTCTGTATACTTTTTATTCAACTATTTTAACATATCCATAACTTGTTATGATTACTGAATATCTGAACTGCTTGGGGTTTTCTTTCAGCATGCTTCTTTCCATTTGCTTCCACATGATTATCTGATAAAATTTTTGCATTAAGGAGCAAATGTGTGCCTAATAAAGTGACCACTGGGTGTGCCTAAACTCAACATGGAAACCTAAAACTACTGAGCATATGGTATGTTTAGAAACATATTTTCATAAACAAAACATAAGTTTTAGTTAAACTGTCTTGTTAAAATTTGCAGCAATAATACTCATGTAACACTGCTGACAGTCAATTAATCCACTCTTGACACAGGTTTGCTAATTTAACCAATATTAGGGGGAAAAAAAGGGAGAACATAACTTCTAGTGTTTCATCCATGTGCATCTAGAGGAAATATCATCATACTGTGCAAATTATGCGAGAATGGGACAAACCATTCCACGTTTCTAGTGGGTAACTTAGTTGACAATGGCTTTTCGGACACAAATAAAACATTATATCACATTAAACACTTATTTTTGAAGCGCACACCCTTCATAACTTGATAACCTAATCTAACTGAAGACAAAACTATGAAATTAATTTAAATTTGAATACCAGGGTTGTGATATGAACATCATTTTTGAATAAAAGATATGTCTTTTTCAACATATAGTAGTGCAATTGGGAAAAAAATTATAATTGTGTACTACAAAATTAAGCATTGGGGCTTTAAATTGATAAAAAAAATATATTAAAAATATACTTCACGGACATGAGATGTACACACAATTATAGAATGACACTCTCTTGCTTCCAGTGCTCATCCCTAATTGATTATGATTATGTCAGGTGTGGTCCGGAAAGGGACTAAGGCCTGGGACACACTAGACGATTTTTAAATCTTAACCAATTTTAAATCCATGGGAGACCACAGACATTTCAAACAAATTTTCATCTTTGAATTCTCTGAATGTGCACACAAAGATGATTTGACCCGACCGCAAGACCATTTCCTGTGGTCTGATGTACCACTTATTGACTGTACGAACTACTTCACAGTGACACAAGATCTAACACAGATTCGTGAGATCAAACATGACTAGAGAAGAAAAAAAAAACATGGAGGAGAGATCAACTTGTAACTTTTAAGTTCTGAGTGATGAGTTCAGTAATCCTACTACACTGGTAGAATCAGTGGTGAAATTTGTAAATCTAAGTTATGTACACATTAAACTTGTTAATTAAACTTATGCCCCATGGTTTGAAAAGTGCTATTACTGGAGTCAAGTTTCAGTTACATGTTATAGTGCACACAACTGGGAGTTTCATTATCACATCTGTCTTATCTTTATAAAAAAAAAACAAATAGAAAAAACAGACAGCAGAAAGCATATGGTTTCCTGAGGTCTGTTGTATCACTTCCTAATTCACGGAGTCTTGTCTCTTTTCTCATATTCGCTGTAATGGAGTTGTTCGTCTTCATAGTATTTCAGCTCCTGATGGAGATTCAGTCTTATAGTAAGTCATCTCTTTTAATATATATATTAAATACTGTATGTATATTAAATACTGTATGTCAACGTTTGTAGTGAACAAAATGTCATTGTCAAATTTTTTACTACATGTCAATAGGGCTACATGTGAACCTACTTGACAATTGTTTTGCTGAATATTTTGTAAATAATCAGCAGATGTCTTATTCAGATTTTTTTCTCATAACCTAAATACACATGATTAATATTGAAATATTATTGTGCTTGCACACATTGACCATGAGGAGATATAATATAATGTTTGATTGGTTTTGGGTTGTTTCAGAATCTCCTACTGTTAAAGTATCTCCAGATGTCATAAGAGAGTCCAGCTCAGTGAGGATCAGATGTGAGACACCAGCAAATGTTAGTGCGAATCAGTGTTATTTCTACATAAACAGAGAAGAGAAGAATATAAAAGTCAGTTCATCATGTGAGCTCGAGCTCACTGGTGCTGAAGTGATCAGATGGGCAGCTGTAAAATCACCTGTTTCAATCAACATTAACTGTTACTACACAATACTTGAGCAAGATAATAATAAACCATCATCTGATTCTCCTCCTGCCATGGTGACGGTTCTAGGTGAGATATTTCACTGCTGTTCTTCTGTGTTAGAAACTCTTATTGGAATATTTTTAGTAACCGGATCATTTGTCTTCAAACAGATTCACTTCAGAAACCCTTCATCAGTGTTAGTGAAGATAATGACTCTCTCACCATATCATGTGAAATACCACTTTCAGTCAGAGCTGATTTCATCTGTAGTCTCTACACTGAGGATGATGATCTTCTGTATCAATGTGTCTCTCAGTGGAGTCAGTCTGGAAAGAATCTTTGTATGTTTTATTTAAGTCATAGTGAACTCTTGAGACGATCAGTGAACAGCAGACAGCTGATCTGTGTTTATTCACTCAAGAGTCAACCTGAGATCAGATCACCACACAGTGACACATACACCATCAGAGGTGAGTTATTATTATTATATATAATTTTTGATAGATGCCTGTTATTCCTTAGCCAGTGTGTTAATTATGATTTTTACACAATGGTAATAAAATGAACAGGATGCAGATAAAGAGCCACTGACTGACAGTTAGTTTACATGAGTGTGTCAACCAGCATTTGAAGCACCGATATTATAATTCAGATGTTTTTTTTTTGTCAGAGGAACTAATACCACAAAACATCACAGAATTCAACAAGTCAGTTGCTAACATGAATGTTTGTGCTGTTGTTTTCCCTGTAAAACGGACTGAATGTTTCTAATCTGAGATCTCTCTGAACATATTATAATTTTCGTATTCATTAGGTCTTCCTCAGGCCAAGTTGAGAGCATCTGCTTCAGTTATTTCGGAAACAGACACAGTTGAGCTGAGCTGTGAGAATACTGAAGATCTGAAGATGGAGATGTGTTACTTCAACATAAATGGAAGAGAAACCAACACAAAACTGAGCTCATCATGTCAGCTCTCACTCACTGGATCTCAGATCAGTATTTGGTCTGGAGATCAGAGTTCATCTGTGACAATAACCTGCTTCTACACTGTGATGAAGGGACAAGTTAATAAACCATCTGATCACTCTGATCCAGTGACAATAATAGTCCAGGGTAAGTTTTTTATTAATATACTCATGTGAAGTAGTATGGGTGAGATGATGTCAAGTTACAACACCAGTATGCTATTTTTTGTATTTGAAGGACCTGTAACTTAAACAAATAAACTTTGGTTTAAAGTTTGTAAATAATGTAAACAGACTCCATATAATTCTGATATATTATCGCTGCAGTTTCAACATCAACCACCACTAAACAAACTACTACAACAACCATGAAAACCTGTGAGTATGTAAATCAGTTACTCTTACTCCATTCTGAATGTCCTCAAAATGACAATCATTCTTTCAAGCTCATGATTACTTGTTGAACATTTACTACGCATCACTGCAAATTTCGCAATGTCTTTTCATCAGCATTAACAGTAACCTCCACTTCTGAAACCACAACATACAATAAAATTGCTAAGTTACTGATAACAGCTTTTCTGGTTATTTTAAATTAAATTTGAGAAAGGATTGTCTTCTGAAAAGGGATTCACCTAGCAAATGATATTTTTATATTAGCAGACCAATCCAAGACAAACCTGCCAACCAGCACAACAAAGGAAACCATGAGTAAGTTCATCCACTATTGTTCAATGGTAAAAGTCACTTCGTAAAATTATTCGGAAACAGAGCTGGGATCTATTTTAAAAGATTATTGGTACATATTGGTAGGCAGTAGCACATAGAGAATTCAAAAATGATGTGGCTCATCATTATGCTGCCAAAGTTCCTTTAAGGCAAGTCATTTAATTTGGCGGCCATCTTTAAAATCACCAATAAAATCTGACAAGAACTGATCATAAATGTTGTTTCAAATAGCGTTAAAAAAGCGTATTATTCAGGCTAGACCAGCGAGTATGCATGCACAGTCCTAAGCGCACATCTAAGAATGCTGACCGTTTCATTAGGAACTGGGACTTCTAAAGGAACCTGCAATGACATGCTAACTTTACTGATTAGTGATTGGCTCTTTTATTCCAAAGGCGTGGCTTTCTTGTCATATTGAGCATTGCAGTTTTCCCCATTCAAAACTATATGAGTGACACGTCTTGGGTATTCCATAGTCTTTGATTCTTCTTTTTTCAACATGGTTACTAATTGTTTATGAACTATGTATATTTTTCAAACATTCTATTTTAATACAAAATTACAACATTACATGTTGTGGCACTGTTTTCTTCTGCAGTTTCCATGTCAACTTCAACCCTACCTGGTAAAAATAGAATCTCAGAACATAGTGAGTATTGTAGATGCCAAATTAGCAAGCAAATGGCAAAATTGTAAACACAAAATGTGGTAACACTTTATTTTAAGGTGTCCTCGTTACGCATGTTACATGAACTTACTATTATAATAACAATTAATCATGCATAATTACATGAAAATAACCCCAAGGTGAAACCCAATCCTAACCATATAATAAGTACGTGGAGTTATTAAATATTACACAGAACTTAAATGTATTATTACACTGTAACAAGGACACCTTAAAATAACCCAAATGTAACCCAAAATGTTAAGGCATTTAATATATTATCCACTGATCTATAATAGAGAACATTATAACAATATGCTTGCTTATTTATTTATTTAAATTAAATGGATCTTAATTACATGTGACTCCAGCTTTGACATTCTTGCATCATACATTTGACGTTTGAACATTTCAGTTTCAGCAACAATGGCTGTCAGTTTCACATCTGTAATTTTTGAACTGATTTGACTTTTGCATGAATTAGACGTTTTCTTTCAAATCTCTATAAAATAAGTAAAACAATTCTACATGTACATACACTTTCTCAGGTCATCTGTGTAATATTTAAATTCTCAAGTGGACTGATCCTTATAAAAGAATATATAAAATACAGAGAGATAAACATGTATTAAAGTGTTGGTTTTGTTTTGACACAGATACATTGTTTGTAGTGCTCTTTTCCACTGGTGTTGCTGTAATTTTGTTGGGACTCATCTGCCTGTGCTGGTTTGCAAGTAAGTAAGGTTTACAAATGTACATTCTATATGTATACTCAGATTCATGCAGAATTTATAATGCAATCTAGAATTGAGCATACTGTATAATGCAATGGCTCATTTTTTTCTAGGTAAAAATAGAAGAAAACAGTAAGTTGTTTTCATTTATGTGTAAAAGTTTAGCTTCTCATCTGATATATTCATGTATAAAATTATATCATAAAAATCAATATTTGATTCTTTGCATTAAAATCAGATCAATAAAACCAGACGTGCCCAGTCAAGAACCTGGTATGGTGAGTGTCACTATACCATTGATAAAATAAACATTTATAATAATCCATAATTAATAAGAAGTGTTGACAAAGAACTTGATCTTAATTATTATGTTATTTAGAGTTGTCCTGGACCTGCAGAGACATATTCTCTGATCGCATCTGTACCAGCCACATCTCAGCCCACATTAGGAGGTAGGAGAACATCATTTTTAGGAAATGATCTCAATTACTTAACACTTAATAACCCAAATAAAGCTGCTGAGTTAGAAGCGCTGTACAGGTTTTCAGAAACAGGTACCATTTCCCCTTTCAAGTCATCATCAGATCAGCATTATTCGCTGTTTACACTGTCGATACAGCAGTTTTGAAAGACTGTTGAGCTTCTAAAATAACAAGTTCACAATTTTAGGCCTGTAGTGTCCAAACCTGTTTCCGTTGAGTTTAGCTCCAACCAGCTCCAACACACTTGCTTAGGCTGCAACCAGCTGTTTCTGTCAGACACCATATTTATTTTTTTCTCTTGTTTGGGTGGTTTTCTATTGACTCTGTTTGACTCTCTTCATCATCTTGTTCTTTCAAAGGCCTCGAACACCCAGAGTCACATCAGGACAGCACAACAAATCCCACAGACACTCGCTGTGGCATTACATCTATAAATCCAATTTACCAGCCCTCAGGTAATGAAATGTTTCTTTCTTTCTTTAAAGTAGTCATATCATGAGAAATCAAATGTCTAGGCCTATGTGGTTTCACAACTCGAAACTTCCTCTCTGGCCCAAAAGCTACAGTTTACATGCTCAAGTTTAGGCATTGAAAAACTTGGCCAGCCATTCACAGTGAGCTAATATGGTGGAAGTAGGACACAAACTAAATTCATCCCAACACTGTTGCAGAGAATTAGTCTGAGATATTGCACAAGTGTTAAAGCTTAAAATACACTAAGGATTACAGACAAAGAGTTTCTTTCTCAAGGTCAAAACATTTTTTAAAGTGATCTGACTGGTTTAAATGCTTCTGTATTGCATTACAGATGCTTTGGTCAATAAAAAACAGAAATGGGGAAATACGGAGGAAAATGTGGTATGTGTGAACACTGCCACACACCAAACACACATAACCAAAGGAGACATCCATCATGAACAGAATTCTAACACATTTACTTGTCTTTTTTTTTACTTCTTTCTTAAGAATGTTAATCATCTGTATGCTACGGTCTCTCGCAAACCAGTTAAGTCCAACACAGAAGATCAAGTCTACAGTTTGGTGAAGATCCACCGATGAATCTCAAATCTTGTTTCATCATGTACAGTCACCATAAATAAAATTTCTTTACAATCAGACAGACATTTATTTTAATTCATTGTATGGTGTTGAATATATCATGACCTTATATAGAGTGTATAGTAAACATCTAGCTAAATGTTAATTTGCTTCACAGACATCGCTCAGAAGATCTTGTCAAGGTTCAAAGAAATCTTGGACATTTAAGGCTAAACCAAAAAATGTAATGACGTTTTAGTTTTAGAGTAAATTTTAACCATCTGAATTTTTTGATTGATATATTTTTATACAAATTTTCTTTCTCTAATGCACATGGCTACGTATTTTAAAAACATTATCCATTTAAAAAAGTCAATTTTTGTTTACTTACGGTTTGCGGTTCAGCTGCTGTCAGATCCCATACAGTTAGTTGCTTCGTCTTTCAAAAGACCTTTCTTCGCAGACTTCCAACTGTGTCTAGTTTACAAAACCAGGTCAAATGCTCCAAACTAACTTATAATCCTCCAAAGCAACGCAAACCAATTCAGTCACTTTCTGACATTAGGGTCCTTCTGAAGGCTTCACGCTAACGAGCTGTTTAAACAGGGTTGCCAGGTCTGCGAAGCCCAACTGCTAATCAAAACTAGCCTAATAATGATTTTTCCTTCGGTTTCCCCCCTCCATCTTGGGTCTACTCCGTCGAAATTGCATTTTGGGGAGATCACTTTAACCCACGGACTTCAAAAACAACCTGAGGCAAAAGTGTAAAAGTAGCGCAATTCCGCGGTAAAACGGCGGACTTGGTAACCCTGAGGACGCGTCAAATCTATCCACATGGCAAGCCAAAAGGGTCAGAATTTCTCTATAGCTGAATCGAGTTTACGTCCAATAACATTTACGCGACGATGACCACGAAACATTTGATCTTCGCACTAAAAATAGTTCTCCTAAATAGCATTACAAGTTCTTAGTTAAAGGGATAGTTCACCCAAAAATGAAAATTCTGTCATTAATTACTCACCCTCATGTCCTTTCAAACCCGTATGACCTTTGTTCATCTTCGGAACACAAATTAAGATATTTTTGAAGATATCCGAGAGCACCCTGCATAGACAGCAATGCAACTACCACATTCAAGAAAGAACATCGTTAAAATAGTTCATGGGACATAAGTAGTTCAACCTTAATTTTATGAAGCTATGAAGCTACTTTCTTGTGATCTCCGCCACGTGTTCAATAAAGTATTAAGCAGCTAACAGAAAAACGCACATTGTACATAAAAGAATCTTCGTAAACATGTCTGAAGGTTTCGACAGAGGATGACTTGTAATTGTTTGCCCAGCCTTACTTATTTGAACTAGAATATACAGACGATGATCTAAGAGAGATGGATGTATATCATAAATACATATTTATCATTTATATTTGTCACTTATTATTATATTTTATTTAAATAGTTTTGTTTCTTCTTATTTTTGTTATCAATAATGTACATGCTCTCACAATATTTGTGACCCTGGACCACAAAACCAGTCTTTAAGTAGCACAGGTATACACTGTATGGGTCAAAATGATCGATTTTTCTTTTATGCCAAAAATCATTAGGATATGTAAAGATCATGTTCCATAAAGATATTTTGCAAATTTCCTACCATAAATATATCAAAACTTAATTTTAATTAGTAATATACATTGCTAAGAATGTCACTTGGACAACATTAAATGCAATTTTCTCAATATTTAGATTTTTTTTTTTTTTTTTTTTGCACCCTCAGATTCCAGATTTTCAAACAGTTGTATCTTGGCCAGATATTGTCCTATCATAACAAACCATACATCAGTGAAAAGCTTATGATGTATAAATCTAAATTTCAAAAAATTTTCCAGGGTCACATTTTTCACTTGGAATATCTGGCAACCAAAGCTGCCATGTTTTTGTGCCATTTGCACTGAAAAAGCTACATTTATGATACAAATGTTGTTAGATTTTATTACTTTCATGAATAATAAGACAAAAAATTCAAGCTACACATCAAGAGATATTAGATATTTGCCTTATTATACCCAAAGATTATAAATACCACACTCAGTGAATTAAACTCCAGAAAAATGATGGAAAATATGTTTTTATTTACATAACATGGCTTTCCTTTGATGTAAAGGGATTAGGCAATTAAAAGTTATTTTCCAAGTACTTTTTTTTTTAAGCAGGCAAAACTTATAAAGTTTGTGAAGAATCCACATCTCATCTTTTGATGACAATGTATGCTATTCTTACAAACAGCTCTGTGAAATATTCCTATTTTGTCACGTCATGCATCTTAAGACTCCAAATGAAACGCCGAATCAATCTGAAAGGCAGGCAAATAATAATGAAATAAAAGACATTTCTGCTATCTTTTTGTCTGCGCTTCACACAGTACAGATTAAGACTAAAGTTGAGGTGTATGAACCTTGAAGAACAGCTACATGGACTGCGTTTAGCTGTGACGCTCGTGGCAGCCACTGATATCCAGGCATGTTCACTGGTCCACACGTAAGAAGAAAACACTCAGCACATTCTAACACAGTCTTTGACGGTAATAAATATCATCTATCTTCAGTAATCCAGACATCACAAAGATGATTTTGTCTCTGTCAACTCATGTTTGGCGGAAGCAAGGCTCTCTGATTTGAGTGTATAGGAAGCCTAATGGGTCAAGGCAGGGGTCAGAGGTCACCTGCTGATCAGGAACGACAACACTGAGAATAATATGGCTACCAGTGGAAAATTCAAAGCATTTGCTGAGCCGCATTCAATAGCATTCTCCTGTTAAAAAAAATGGATATACAAACAGAGTTAGCAAGTGCGGGTAGAGTCAGGAAATGACACCCAAACTACACATTCAAACACTTTATAGACTGAACTTTCAGCTACAGAAAGCCCTGCAAGAGGCATAAAATTAAAGCGTGAATGGTTCACTAAAACCTTTCGAGTGTACTTTCTTTCAGCTGTGATGTGGATGAGCATTTTACTGACAGAGTGAATGGGGTACTTTAAAATACTTAATGAAGTACAGTTCAGTAGTAGTTTCAAAATATTGGAAAACTTTACAGTTTAGTTTAATATTTATATATGATATTTAATAATATAACATCATGCATTATGTACCTCTGGATGAAATGGATGACAGGACTGTGGCCGTCTGCGATCCTTTTGAAACTTCAGTCTGTCGCACTTCAGAGACTCATTATGTGCTCAGAGGTCAAGGATGGTAACTATGCAAACACTCATGCAGTAATCTCACACATTCTAAATAAGAACATGTTCTGTTGGATTATAAAAAGGATATAAATGATCTCAATGGGCTCCATGGTAACAGGAGGGGCGGAGCTACAGTCACATTTATTCTCAACAACCACCATGAACAGGTTGCTACTGGGAATCTGCTGAATTACAAAGGTCCTGAGAGGAAAAATACAAAAAAGATGTGAGATTCTTGTTCAGAAAACCTGTAGACGTGATTGCTATTCACCTAATGACATGATATAAACTCAGAATTGTAAGAAATAAAGTCAGAATTGCCAGATAAAAACGCAATCCTGACTTTGCGAGATATAAACGCAATTCTGAGTAAAAACGTCACAACTGCGAGATATAAACTTGTTATTCTAAAAAAAAATCATAATTGTGATATCTCGCAATTCTGACTTTATAACTTGAAATTGCGAATTTATATAACGCAATTCTAAGATTGCAACTTTATTTCCATGGATTGCGAGTTACATCTTGCAATTCTGACTTATAAGTCGCAATTGCGAGTTTATAGAACGCAATCGTAAGAAAAAAGTTAGATTTGCGAGTTTAAATCTTATAATTCTGTCTTTATAACTCACAATTGTGAGTTTATATTTCACAATTCTGTCAGAATTTCAAGATGTTAACCCGCAATTCTGACTTTTTTCTCAGAACTCATAATTGAGAAAGTCATAATTGCCAAATTAAAAAAAATCCTGACTTTGCAAGATACAAACTCACAATTCTAAGAAAACAGTCTGAATTGAGAGTGTATATTTTGCAATTTTGACTTTATAACTCGCAATTGCTCGCGAGTATTTCTCAGAATTATGAGTTTGTCTTGCAATTCTGACTTTGTAACTCACTATTCTAAGAAAAAGTCAGATTTGCAAGTTTATTTCTCACAATTTTTATAGTTTATATCCCATAATTCTGACTTTATAATTCACAATTGCAAGTTTATATTTTACATTTCTGTCAGAATTGCGAGATATAAAGTCAGAATTACCTTTTTTTTTGTATTCAGTGGTAGCAATGGGCTTCCATGTCATAATTTACTCAAATAAACCTTGTTTCTTTTTTTCTATTGAACTTTAAAAGAAGATATTTTGAAAAATGTCGGTAACCAAACAGTCACTGACCTCCATAGTATGGGGAAAAAATAAAATGGAAGTCAATGGCTGCAGTCAACTGTTTGGTTACCAACATTCATTAAAATATCTTCTTTTCTGCTTAGCAGAAGAACGAAACTGGAACAGGTTTGGAGCTAGGACTGGGTGATAAAACAATAATGATAATTATTGAGATAGAATTTTCCTTGGGAGGAGATCGAATAAATATTTCACTATGTTTATGCGCCAAAAACGTAACAAAACACCGTTACTCATTTGAATGGCACCACTTTGTTACTGTAGAAAAACAAACTGCACCACTGTGTCAGAAATTATATTATTACATGTATTAAATGTATTAAGGGAGTAATAGAATTTAATTTTTTTTGTGATTAATCTATAGCATTTGTGCATTTATACTAAATGTATTTAGAATTCTGTTTTTCATACAAATACCTAGACACCATATAGTTATATTTTTACCGTGGTATTGAGGTGCAATAAGTGTGGTTACCATGATCTAAATCTATGCTACTATGGGAGACCAGTGGTTACTGACTTGAGAAGTGTAAAGAATGTGATCATAAAAAGTAGTTTCAAACCACAATTAATAGGGGTGTGACGAGACGCTTATCTGACGAGACGAGACGAGACACGAGACTGGGTTCACAAGAACGAGACGCGACGAGATTTTTAAACTTTTCTTAAGAAATCCTCAATGATTAAATATATAGGGAAAATAGTCTTTTATTCAACTGAAAAAGACAAAATGCAAAAAAATGTAGGTGCATTTTGAACTTTATGAAATTAAACTTACATTTTAATGAATTATATGCAGTAATAAACAACATTTAAACAAGAGCTTCACGATTCTGGATAAATTGAGAATCCCAGTTGTTTTTAATAAATTGGAGACCATGATTCTCTCACGATTCTGGAGAAAAAAGATATAACAATAGAACCTAATTTACTAGTGGTTCTGACAAACTGTTCATTGCTTAAGTCTTTTAAAAACATATATTAATTTAAACAAAATAAAAAAAAAACATTCAATGAAGGAGTCAGTGCCTCTGTTTGAGTATTGAAATTTCCTGAATGAATGATTCAATAACATACTTTTTTTTAAACGGGCAGTTGTCGCCACCTCCTGGCGGAAGAGGATAAGCGTTACTATACATACAAGATAGTTTCGTTTTGATCGCTACTGTAGACAATAAGTGTTTATACCCAAACTATAAACTTTTATCCCAGTACTTCTGTTATTTAAATGTCTGTAACATATAAATAATTATTATAATGTGGTTGAAAAGACTGTTTGTGTTGCTCTTTCTGCGTTCACATTTACCCCGACCCTCTGATTCATTAACATGGGCAATGACAAAACGCGCTTCTCACGCTCCACTGACACTCGCGATGTGAAACAGTCCTAATAGACATAGATAAATCGTGGTCATTCAGGAATAAGATCGCGTGGGTGTTTGAATCGAGATCTCGATATTTTAAGGATTAATCGTGCAGCTCTAATGTAGACACTGCAAAATGTTTTAAGAGGATATCGTCACAAGATCTCGCGAGATCCGTCTGGTCTCGCCAGACACATCAGACCTTGCAAGATCTGGTGCCACGAGATCTCGTCACATCCCTAACAATTAATGGTCTGGATTCTACAACTTTCACTTTTTTCAATAATCTTATTATCACTAATATATCTATAAAGTACATGTTTTGTGATATTCTGTATAATTAAGCATAAGATAATACCAGAGTCCTATTGAAGAATTATTATTGTCTGCATGGCATTTAGCCACACAACACTTTCTGTCAGAAATAAAGATGTGAAAGAGATTAACTGTGAAAGTGCAGCTCTGTTTAATGCTGTCAAACGATGCTATGTTTACTCTGTCAGATGTATGTGTGTTGCGGCCATAGACAGCAAAATAACCACATATAGACTAAAATGGCTTTCCGCAGAAGGGTGCGAGTTAAACACGAAACGGGTTTGGCTTTCATATAGTTCTGGCTGGAGGTTTTTTAATTAGAAGCGTGAAGGTTGCTGCCAGAGTTAGATCACTGTCACATGTCTACATATAAGGCCTTTTAGTTGTATTTTAAATATTTTTTACATTCTATTTTCTCCTAAAAAATATGTGTCATAAAGAAGAACATTAAGAACTGGAAAAACACTTCATACTAGACTAATGTAAGATATATTACCAAATGGCCAAATGTGGTTTTACGGCGTTTTCACAAAGGAAATGCTAGTATTGCGTCCTCTTTTAAGAACAGCACAATGTGTCATTAGAGCATGCAAATGCATTAGTGTTGGATCAGAGTCATTTTAAAGTAATTTGTTTCAAAACACAAGACGCATTATAAATAAACATGCACAAACATAGACATAAACAGATGTTCTCACCGTATACAGCCTCCACAGTCAATGTTCCCTGTTGTCTCTTTGATGGTGCGCTCAGAGACGAAAGCTGGGTATTCAGTGTCACATGGCACCATCATTGTCCTCTGAGCTCTCTGGGCTGCACACATAAACCAAATTCAGCTGCAAAATGCATTGTAAAACTGAAATAATATATAATTATTCATATATATATTACAATATACATCATTTTTGTTTGCATTATGCTCATGATGGCCAATATTTTCTGCTATGTGTGATTCACATGTCATCACCTTACAGATTGAGATTTATAGGCTTTTTAGTCCTTTATTAGATTAAAATCTAATATCTATTATATATCATACAGAAGAGTTGAAAAATAACAAGGGCGTGCTCACAGGAGCATGTAACCCCGTTAACATGTTCCCGTCATCTATGGACTGATACCTTTGACTGTCGAGTCGTAGTTCCACCAGCTGTACAGGTTAAACTCCAGCAGAAATCTGTGAAAGCAGACACAGTCCCACTCAGAAACTCTGACTGAAAATCCCAAGCTGACAATAATAATTATAAGGCAAAAGACTTTTTATCTCACATGACAAGTTCTGTCAAGAGCCATTTCACAGTGGTGAAGGGCTGAAAGGAAGAGCGCAGCATGTCAGTGGAGACAGGAAATAGAATCCAGAGGCACTGAAGTCAAACACTACAGCACAGATGATAGCGTACTCACATCCAGCAGAGTGCGTGCGCTGTCACTGCTGCCTGCGTACTCTTTACAGAGAGCCTGATAGTCATACAAATTAATCCTAGCAGAAACAAAAGCATAAGCAGATTCACTATTAAACACAAGCCTGTTCTAATGTCTTACTTAACCCCAGGTTAAAGCCACTTCGGCCCTTGCTTAAGGAACATTTCATAGATTTTTTTTTAAATGAGATTAGCACCACTTTAAACCCTGTTTTATGCATTTCAGTGCATCTGGTGTTAGAATGAAAGCTAACACTTCACATTTAAGTATTTATTAACCTTTGCTACTGTTAATTTCAACATTTACTACATTATTAAAATGTAATGTATCTGTAGGGCCCTATGATTTCCACAATGCAATATAATGCATGGACGGAATCACCGAATCCAGTCATAAAAATCGAATTTACAGTATAACGCAGAATGTCACAGAATTTGCCAAATTTTGGATGAATAAGTCAAAAGTAAGTCAGTACACTACACCAAAATGCGACATGTACTAATGTCTGTCAATAAAAAGCAGCAAAAATAATATTTAAATATGAATCCTGCATGTTCTGCATGTCTCAGACACAAAAAAATGAGAACATGAACACAAAAATATTCTCTAAAACTGCTCTGAGAGTCACTTCATGAGCATTTTACTGTTTCTTTTGAGAAAAACTATTGTCATATCGTATACAAACAGAAACTTAAGATCTTCACAACAACCCGTCAAAATGAAAGTTTGGTTTAACTTGAAGAAATTGTGACAGAAATATATTACTTAATGTAATAATAGTACTACTACTAATAAAATTATTATACAACATCATTTTTTATGGAATATTTACCAGAAAAAAAAAAAAAATTTTTACAGTATTTCAGAAAAAAAAAGAAAATAATAATGAATTATTTAAAAAAAAAAAAAAAAACTTGACTAATTAGAGCTTTTGATTATTAAAAATATAATAATTTATGAATTAAAATTAAAATTTATGGAAAACACATAATTTGGTCAAAATAAAACTATTCGAGAAAAAAAATGCATTTCATAGGTATTCAAAAGTAATTTTTGTTCAACTTTTAATAAATTGTTCCACGATTACAATTAATTAGGCTTCCATTTTGATTGAAATTTTAAATTTAACCATTAAAACAGAGTCTAGAAAAATTAAATGGAAAAAAAAAAAAAAGAAAAAATGGAATTTTGAAAAAAATAAAATAAAATTTGGTGGGGAAAATAAAATGGATTTCATAGGGCTCTATTTCTGTCAATAATATTTTAATGGACCTAGGGTAACATTAACTAACAATTAACATTAAATTAATTTAAAAATCAAATTAATGTTAAATAACATTAACAAAGATGAGTAAATACTGTAACAAATGTACTGTAGCATAATACAACAAATGTATTGCTTACTGTTAATATTAATTAACCAACATTAACTAATGTAAACATTCAATCAATAAAGTTCAATCATCATTCAAGAAAAGACATCCAATCACAAGCTAAGCAATCCAGGTCTTATTAAATATTCATGAGGTAAAACATTGAGCTTTTTTATGCTAAATATAACACAAAGGACAAATTTTGGCTTGTTTTGAGGATTAAAATGAGACAAAAAACAACAAAAAACTTGTTTCAGTATTCTAAAAACTTGATATTTTTATGGTTATTAAAACCGGTTGCTGTGCATGCTGTACTTGTCCCATCAGTTTTATTAACCTCATAAATATGTAAAATAGGGCATTTACTATGTACAATATAAAATCTTGAAACTTGACAGTACAGGTTTATTAATTTAACATTCATCTTTGAGTGTGTGTGTTATGTGTATCTCACTTTTTAAATGAGCCCATCAGAAGCAGTTTGTTCATGACGGCTCCCTCCACTTCTCCAAAGAAGAGATTCGTCTGTGGGAAGCACATTATGTAAAGTTATAGTTAAAGTTATAATCATTATGGAAATACATCCATTTCATTTCATATTGACACAGGATGGTTTTATGCATGCTCCCTGCTCTTTCTATATAGCTTTTGTGCTACAATTCTCTGTATGTCATACCTGCGAAGTGTCTTCAGAGACCAGGATGAAGCCATTGTTGTCTATGAGATAACATTTAATGTCCTAATGGGAGTCATAAACATAGAATACTCATTTAAATATATGATTCAACAAGCTTTGATCTGTTCTTCTTAAATCATTACAAACTTCAAGTAAGACAGTGAAAAAATATGCATTTTTATAGCTTTTTATGCCAAAGCCAT
Source organism: Cirrhinus mrigala (assembly GCA_036247105.1). Lineage (NCBI taxonomy): Eukaryota > Metazoa > Chordata > Actinopteri > Cypriniformes > Cyprinidae > Cirrhinus > Cirrhinus mrigala. The sequence goes on along the minus strand of CM070017.1, from coordinate 6,468,232 downwards.
TAATAAAAGACGCAGAATTTAAAATGAGAAACGCTACGAGGCATTGTCATGTGTCATATATCTTAAAAGATGACTGCATACTGATCTAGTAAGCCTGTCATGTTTCAGAAATGTCCATTGTATAATGAGCATGTGGTGAATACAGGCCATTTTATGAGCTCCATCACTGAAAATATGGCCAAAGGGAAAGAAACAGAGTCACATTTACCTCATTATCACAGCTGATGGTGCATTTCCCATCCAGAGCATTACACTGTGTGGACACATGCAGTGGAAAAACATAAAGCAGATGTATACGTGAATGACATTTATATACAGATCCATACATTAGTTTCGAGCAATATCTTTCATTATCAAACATGTTCTCCTATACACTGTTGCTCATAAACACATCAAACACAATTCAGCACATTAGTCACAGAAGGTCTGGTTTGATAAATATATATATACATTTATATTCCCACAAACGTATATTTCTGTGCTTACCTGCCGACTGGCCGTCCAAAATTTTCTCTGGAAGAATTCCAGCTTCATTTGAATTCCCACAGCTTTGATTATCATAAAAAACACATTTAATAAATTGACATTTAGCTGTGTTCGATGTAATTCAGTTGCATTTTAGCTTTAAAATAAGAAGACATGTACCTGCCACTATAGGAGACTTCCTGTCATCGAGTAGCTGTATAGCAGTGCTCGCCAAAACCACACTCTTATTTTCGCCTCCTTAAAAAAAAAAATCACAAATGAGCATAAAAGTCTCCATATATAGTATTTACAGCAACATCATCAATGATCATGAGCACTAGAATATTAATTGATCCATTAAAACTGATGGTTTACGATCCAAAAATGGCTTGTAGGTCTGCTCTGAGAGGAAAACAATGTGAAACACAAATGATAAAAAGTAACTGAGCATATAATTGTGCATAATTAGGAATGCAAAATAAACAGGCTTAGTTAAGACCATTTAGAAAGAAATGCCAAAATTACATGCATATGTATTTTTGCAGATGTCAAAGTTTGCATGTCAAATAAAAAAAAAAAAAGTGTAAATTTTTCTGTCACATGGTAAAAAAAAAAAGTGGTTAAATATGACGCATGCCAACATGAACTCTAATATTTGAAAAGAAATATGACTGAGGCTAAATAAAATAATGTTCTCTTTGAAAATAAAATAAAACAAAACATTTAATGATTAATTTTTGGTTTGGACAATTGATTTAAATGACATGTCATTACCACCAGAGGGCGGCATTTATTTACATAAATATTTATGAGCGTAAATCTATTAAGAGCGGCTTCATCATTTACATATTCAGATCAAAAGCGGCATGGATTGAAACAAACACTCAGTTACATGATGAAATAGAGCTCATTTCTAGCGGTACAGGCAGATGAGGGAGAGTGTTTGATCAGAGAGGAGTTCAGCACTGTCTGTGTGATAAGGAGCCCATGAGCTGTTGAGTGGGATGTAATGATCCTGATCTGTCACACACACACATTGCGTGAACGTTAAAGTAGGGCACATTAATTACAGGCGAAGGAAAGAGAGATAAGCAGACAGTGTGTGTGAGGAAAGCAGTACAGTGCAGCTAGAGTAACAAACCACACAGATGCGCTATTACATCAACAGTATGCAGCTTTCAGTATGTGGACATTGACTGGTGTGGCATCAAACTGTAATTCTGGAGATCAACTTGAAATGTTAGCTAAATGATGATCTATGCAAAAATATCATGAGTGTAATGCTAAAAGATGTGCGAAGGAGCGATAGGTGAGTATTAGTACCGAATGTATTTGATGTTTATTGTAGATCAATGTTGAAAACTATTATTAATTTGAACACATCTCTAAACACAAGCAATAAACTATAGTGCTTAACTTGTCCAGGATTGTCTGGCTAAAGACATTAATGAAACCTCAAACTGTGTGACTTTGTCACACAAAGTATGGTAAAAAAAAACAAAAAAAAAAACAACAACAATTAAAAAAAAAAAAACAGGCTTACAAAAATCATGTAAATTTGGAGATGGGACACCTAGCAACCAAAAAACTAACTAAATAAATAATAATAAATTATATTAATATTTAAATATAATTTATATGTGATGTATGTAAAATACATAATATATAAATGTGAAAATCTAATTAGACATTATTGGTACTATCTATTTAGACATTACAGTCTTATGTATGTATGTGTAAATACAGTGTACATAGATATTTACTATAATAATGATATATATATATATATATATATATATAATAATTATTAAAAAAAATTAAAATATATATATATAACAGTAATATATATAATTTAATTTTAATTAGTGCTGTCAAAAGATTCATTGTGATTAATTGCATCCAACAAAAATACAAAAATATTTTTAATATATAAACAACATATTTTTCTTTAATATATACATGCATGTGTGTGTATTTATATATACATAATAAATATGCACTTTTATTTTGGATGCAATTAATCATTTGACAGCACTAATTTTAAATATAAAATTATTAAAAGTATATATAATATATATATATATATATATATATAAAATTTGTATATAATTATAAATAGTATATAATTAAAACATAAAATAAAGATATTTATGATTTAATTTAATATTTATATAATATAATATATTAATAATATATTATAATAATTTATTGTATTTTTCTTTATATTTTTCTTTTCACTTCAAACGATAATTATGCATCGAAATGTACAGTACTCTGAATTAAATGAAAACTTAATTTAAAACATCATTTTAATACTCGCTTTTAATATTTTTTTTGCAACAAAATGAAAATTCTGATCTGAAACCAAAAATTCAGGATGCACTTGTTGTACAATAAAATTACAAAACAATCTCACTTGGAATTGTTTTTGGAAAGCAGCACAATTATTATTATTATTATTATTATTTTTATTATTATTATTATTTTTAATGCTCGAAGGATGCTCCATGACATGTATGTGTGTTAATTTGCATGAATGTCGTACCTGAACTAAAGGGAATGGAGTACACGAAGGTGCCAGGCACCTGCTCTGCGGCTCTCTTATACCACAAAGGAAAGTGATCTGCATTAAAGACACCTTCCTTGTCTTCAGCAGTGAGGAAATCTCTGCAAACACACGCAATCATGAAGGATATTTTACTACATCAATCATCATTTACATTCAGAGGCTTTTTATTGGCCAGTGTAACGAGATTAGAATCTGTCATTGGCTGGTAATCTGCTTTCGGACTCACTGATTGGTCAGCTGCTCAGGAACCACAAACAGGTTGGTTCTGGAAAGACCAGTGCGGGTGCCAAGAAAAGCGATCTCAACCCCTTTATCAGAATTCCTGTTGATAAAAACAAACATAAGCAGTTTTAGGCAAGATGGTATACCAAAAACTAGCCTGTTTAGATTTAAGAAAGACAGAAGATGGAAAACAGTTATCATAAAGCTAATTTAATCAATATAACCAAGTAAAAGTCCAAACTCACTCAGACTTATTGAGGGCCAGTCCAGTCCAGTACGCTTCTAAAGGAGCCGTTACTACAGCATCAAACAAAACCTGCTGAATCAGCTCTCTGTCACCTACAACACGCACGAGAGAACATTTACACACTCCATTATACTCATCGGACAGCAGCTTTAATGGGGACAGTGTTTAAACGACTGAGGTAATTTTGTAAGCAAGGTGTTAGATCTAGATGAAGGACACCGTGGCAAAACTTCTGCTACTGTATATCGCAGTATGAAATTGAGAACATTTAACTGAAAACTGATTGAGCTGAAAAGAAAAATCATTTCAGAGGTGGAACAATTTATTATTTTGACATAAGATTGTGAAGACAAACATTTCTCATTAGAATAATGTGCTCTGATGAATTAAGAAAGTAAACATAATCTGACTTTATGTTGAAGTTCATCTGAAACGCTGCTCACATTTGAGATGCGGTTTACGACTGGTCATGTAGAGTTTGATGGCCTGAACTTGAGTCAGGTGACGATGCTCATGATGCTCATCTGTGTTACAGTATGTCCTGAAACAAAGAACATAGAACATGTTACTTATGTGATTAATAACAGTAAGAGAACATGTTATACATTGAGTATAAAATAAAGGTCTTTACCATTCATCAGCAAGGGCAACATCTGGTTGCTCCAGATCATGCAGACCTAAACGAAATGTGTGGATGAGAGTTTAGAGAGGATTACAAATGAACTGGAAGTATCGGGAACATTCCTACTTTAGATACCTATGGATAAATCATAGAAAGAGGGACAGAAAAAGCAAAAACGAGCACATCCAAATGAGCACTGACAGTTAATCTGTCAGAATTATATTTGTGTTTTCAGGCTAGAGGGGAGGAATAAGCGCCTTATCTAGCGAAACAATCTGTCATTTAAAAAAAATAAAAATAAACTTCTATAGGGTAGGGTGAAAAACACCATCTCCTCCAGCTTCAAAACTGTCTGACATCGTTGTTTTCTCTTTTTTTGCAAAGGGTGTTTGACATCTTTGCACATTCGCTTTGTAAACACTGGGTCGGTTCTTCGTGGCTGATTACATAATGCGTGAGGTTGAGCCAGCACATTTTTTTTTTTTAGAAAATGACAGATCGTTTCGCTAGATAAGACCCTAATTCCTCAGCTGGGATCATGATAGATAGAGCCCTTTGAAGCTGCACTGAAACTGCAATTTGCACCTTCAACCCACTGAGCACCACTGAAGTCTGCTATATGGAGAAAAATCCTGGAATGTTTTCCTCAAAAACCTTAATAAATATATGCAACTGCACCATTTTTTTTTTTTTTTTTTTGCTCAGAAAGTTTTTTTCTGACTGTTTACTAATGATTTAACTTTCTTTTTTTTAAATATGACAAGATTTAGAGGGTTTTTTGTATAAATATATTAAGGGGAAAAAAGTTCATTAGAAATTCATGATTCAACAATTTAAATACCCCAATAAAATCTGAAATATTTGAAATGTTCATAACAAAAAAAAAATTTAAAGGCCCAATAAAAAAATAAATAAATAAAAAAATCCCAATAAAACAAAATCCTAAAATTGTAACATTTATATGGGTTACATATTAATATTTCAAATTCCCACATAGGAAAATGAACATATAACAATTATGAAATATAAAAAGTAACCTTCAAAAAGTAACCAAAAACAGGACTGCTAACTTATGAAATATTCAAACAAATTCCTAGAAAGATAAAAACTACAAAATATATATCATATAAAGCTACAAGACTAGAATATATATTCAAGCATTTTAACAAAAAAAAACTGACTCGCTTTGGCATTGTTTTTCATAAGTCTTGCTAATAAATCAAATCCTCACCGGCTTCTAGTGAAACATTTCCCTTGAAGAAGTACTTCCCATGTCCTCGAGAGAGCGCCACACCTACACTACAAAACATACAGAAAAGATCATTTCAAAAGTCATATCACAATGCCACATACATTCAATGTTTGTTCAAATATGAAATATTTGCATGCACTACCAGTCAAAAGTTTTTGAACAGTAAGATTTGTAATGTTTTTTAAAGAAGTCTCTTCTTCTCACCAAGCCTGCATTTATTTGATCCAAAATACAGTACAAAAGCAGTAATATTGTAAAATAGTTTACTATTTAAAATAACTGCTTTCTATTTTATTATATTTTAAAATGTAATTTATTCCTGTGATCAAAACTAAAATTTTCAGCACCGTTACTCCAGTCTTCAGTGTCACATCAGAAGTTGTCACAAACTGTCCTTCAGAAATAATTCTAATTTGCTGATTTACTGTTTAAGAAACATCTTTATTATTATTATTATCAATATTTAACACAGAGTACATTTTTTTCAGGATTCTCTGATGAATAGAAAGTAAGTTGAATAGAAAAAAATCTACTCAGCTGTTTTCAACATAAAAATAATAAATGTTTTTTAAGCAGCAAATCAGAATATTAGAATGATTTCTGAAGGATCATGTGACTGGCGTAATGATGCTAAAAATTCAGCTTTGAAATCACAGGAATAAATTACATTTTAAAATATATTAAAATAGAAAACAGTTATTTTAAATAGTAAAAATATTTTAAAATTGTCCTGTTTTTGCTGTACTTTGGATCAAATAAATGCAGGCTTGGTGAGCAGAAGAAACTTCAAAATCGTACAAAAAAACTTTTGACTAGTAGTGTATATGAGTCACCACCTACCTAAATGGAGTTCCTCTAATATCAGTGTAGTAATAATCATTATGCATCGTCAAGACACGTTTCTGGAGGGGGACAAATTTAAAGACAAAAGATTTTTAAGTTACACATTCAAGTGAGGTATATTTTTTAAATTTTGGTTTTAATCTAATGCATTTTTAATACTAATATCCTATATTATTTTAGTTCTTGCATGCAAAGATAAAAATGTTACCCCTTTATCCACAGTTCTTTTTACTTCCATAGAGAAAGTGCCAGTTCGTCTGTTCACCATTGCTGTGCGCAACTACAAATAAACACATTCATGAAGCAGCACTTATTTACTTCAATACTATTTCTCAACACCTCTAAGAAGCAAAACACTTTATACAAGTATGTTTCTGGTCTAAGTGTCCTGCATTAAGTGCACTAATTAAAAACTGGTCCATACAACATCCTCTGTGTCCTCCCATTCCACCTCGGACAGGTCCACGCTGCTGTAACTGGGTTTCTTCCTCTTCTGGCCCTCCTGGTACTGCAGGAAGAGACACAAAGAGGACAGAAAGTGCTTTAGAGGACGGCAGTGCAGTACAGATAGGGGCTGGGATCGTACGGGTAACACGATGGAGACAAAAACGTACAGTACGTGGTGATAGAGGCCATTAATCTAGCGTTTTGCACTCCTGCTCCTTGGGTTTCCCACTGGCACTGCGCATTTATGGTGTCTAATCAGATGATGAAGCGTGTTAAAGGTGCTGTAAACAATTTGCTCGGTTTCACCGTTTTGCTAACTTCAACCATGGAGTCTTTTTCTGAAATGATCAAAGCAATCCCAAACGTAGGATATGATTGACAGGCACAAAGCAGTTCTGACTGACTAGTTTTCTGATTGGCTTAAAGGCGTGGACGCTTCCATGACTCTTATTTACAGTTGACAGAGTCTTGGGCTGTCACTGAGACAGGTTTGATATCTCAAGACAGCTATTTTACTGATATCTGTCAGTAGCTGGGACATTTTATGTATGGGTTTTCCAAAAAGCTGCTTACAGCACCTTTACATAAGAGAAACATCCAATATGTGCAGTACTGAGGGACTCCAGGAGCAGGATCGACAAACTGTGGAAATGAGTTATGTTTATACACTATTACAGCAGCCAATATTCGGCTTATGGGGATCTGTGTCAAAATAATCTGTCTAATCTTTTTTGCTCAGATTGGCTTTGGAAATTCAGTCAGTCAGTAGCTCTGTTCCAATCCCTAATGAGTTTTAATGCGTCTGCTGTCTACACAGGCAGCATTCTAAACAAAACGGAACCTTGTAAGTTACTGAATTCAAACACTTTATGTAAATGAGAGCTCAATATTAATTGAGCATGTGGAGCACATGAGAAGCCACTGAGAATGCTGTTATTCCATGGATTCTAATGGGAATGGTGCACTGCAGTGACAGAATAAAATGCAATGGTTTACGACCAAACGTTATTTATATGTCATATTTCATTTTAATTTTAATGACTAAATACATTTTAAGACAAGCAGGAAAAGAATTACAAAACATTTGACTTTAGCACGTTACTAAGGTAATGATTTAAAACTATAACAAACACAAAAATACAAATTACCAGTGTTATTTTAGTATGATTTATAGTAATTATCATAATTATAGTAATTACAGTATTATTTTTTTTTTCAGTTTTCATTTTTATTTTACCTAATTTTATTTTATTTTATTTTTAATTTAATTTGATTTCATTTCATTTTAATTTAATTTTAAAACAAATATTTGAATAGTTTTAATTAATAACAACTTTGGGTGTTGGAAAGGTGCTATATAAATAAAAAATTATTATTATTATTATTATTATTATAATTATTATTATTATTATTACTATTAATAACAACAATACTACAAAGAACAGAAATATTAGTTGAAATTTGTTTTATTTTATTAAATTAAATTAATGTTATTTATGTCATGTTTATTAATGTTATTACTTAATATTAACAATACTGCAAAAAGTTTAATTTTAATTTTATTTTATTAATTTGATTTAATTTTTAATTAAATTTTATTTCATTTTATTAAGTTAACTGAATTGTTATTAATAATAATGATAATAATGATAATAATAACTCTACTGCAAAGAACAGAAATATGTTGAAATTTATTTTATTAATTTTAATTTTATTTAATTTTAAAACAAACATTTTCAATAGTTTTAGTTACTGTTATTATTTTATTTTGTTAATGTAATTTATTATTATTATTATTATTGTTATTATTATTATTATATTACCAATATGGCAAAGAACAGAAATATTAGTTGAAATTTATTTTTATTTTATTTTATTAATTGAACTGAATTTTATTCTTTAATTTTAATTTATTATTATTATTATTATTAACACTACTGAAAAGAGCAGAAATATTAGTTTAAATGTTTTTCATTTTATTAATTTTATTTTATTTAATTGTATTCAATTTTAACAGTCGAAACCAATATTTTTAATGCAGTTGTTTTAATTAGCGACCTTAAGTGTTGGAAAGGCACTATTAAAAAAATAATAAAACAATAATAATAATAATAATAATAATAATAATAATAATTATTATTATTATTATTATTATTATTTATTAACAATAACAATACTGCAAAGAACAGAAATATTAGTTTATTAATTTAATTGATTTAATTTAGTTTTAAAACAAATGTTTTTTTTTATATCTTTAGTTAATAGCGACCTTGGGTGTTGGAAAGGTGCAATATAAATAATTTTAATGAAATATACTTCACATACATTTATGTAAAAGAAAAAAAAATCCCTTGCTGCAATGCATGCTTTTCTGCATTTATAATGTCCAATACTGTTAAAAACTTGTTTGGAACAGCTTTCAAATTCTTTTTTAAAGTTTGCCTACGATGCCTAAAAAATTTGTCTAGATGTTCAGCTCACTAAGGGTTTGGAACAGAGCCTAAAAATAGCCATAAAGTTGACTAAAAAGTAAACTTTGTATCATACTTGAATCCAGTCCAGTTCGGCGCTACTTACACTAATAATACACATTTTAGCATTTACCACATTCAACAACATCATCCCTGTTGAGCAACACAGAGTCAGTGTGGTCTGTAAACACACACTCTTAACACACACTCAGAAGCCTTGACTGATGCACACCACCGCTACGCAAACACAAACTAATACACAGCAGCACTGGAGCCACATTACGACGAGAACACCAACACGTTCACGACACACAGAGACGCACGCACGCACACGCAGTCACGCGTGGTGACTGAGAGCGAGGTGAGGGGTGTCCCTGTGAAGGGTGAGTTACCTCAGTGCTCTGATCAGCCCTGGCAGGCACATGAATGGGCTTTTATTCCTGCATGCAATATATCAGAGGAAAAGGGTTGGGATTACAAAAACTACATCTCCCATGATGCACTTCAGCGTCCCACCAGCGCTCTCACAAGCACGCACTGCATGTGTGGGTAGATTTTTACCTGAGCCAGCTTGTTTGGGGTGTGGATGAAGTTGATTGTATCATATTTCAGCTCTATTTTAGCTGCTGTTTGAAATCATAATCCTAATATATGGCTGGATATGGGCCTGAAACAAGATATCAGTCCTTACCAGGGGCCTCAGGTCGGGATGTGTCAGGATATATCCGTTATTGGTAATGGCGAAAGCGTATCCGTGTATTCCTAGCTGGAGAAAAGAAGATAAGATTTTAAAAATGATAGCATTAATGCACCCCAGCCCGCTTTAGGATATAGAGAGTGTAAAATTGAGGAGATTAAAATTGATTTTGAAATCCTTGGTATTTACTGGTGGTAACGTCCTACCTTGTGTTTTGGGATGGTTTTCATTAACTCCTGAATGGGGATGTCAGTGCCTACGACGCCTAGCAGGATGCCTTGGTTTTTCTGCAGAGGAACACATACAGTACTGTAAAATCAGTTTATTTTCACATCCGCATTTGTTTCATATTCATACATAAATTTAGCATGTTAATTTTGAATAGACACTGTTACAAACACCAACAGACTGACAGGTTTGAAAACAGATGGCGAGATTAACAAGTGATTTGAAGTTTTTGTATGGGGGATATTAATTATCACTGAAACTATTATAGCATACTATTATTAATGAGTGGGTTCTGATGAGTTGGATTAAGAAGCCAAACAGAATTGGATGAAAAAATATTTTTTAAATTACAATAAAAGCTTCATCCCTCAAAATAGACAATGAAACACTCTAAAAATGGTCTGTATGACTTGAGCATTATATTTCCAGTTTAAAAAGTCATAAGAAAAATGAGAGAAATGAGAGAACTACAGATTTGTGAATAATTATTTATTTTGAGTCAAATGTTTGCAATGAAAAACGGGTCTAAACAATTTGTTTTTTTCAGAATGTATATTTTAGAATATACATAAACATTTGCTAGTTATATTTTACCAACATGAAAAAAAATAAAAATAATTATTATTATTGTATTAACAATACTGCAGTAGTTGAAATTTATTTTACTTTATTTTAGTCATTTGATTTCAGTATTAATAACAATATTGCAAAGAACAGAAATATTAGCAGAAATTCATTTTATTAATTTTATTTTATTAACTTGATTGTATTATTATTATTAATACTGCAAATAACAGGAATATTAGTTGAATTTTATTTTATTAACTTAATTTATAAGAAAATTAATTAATTATTGATATACAATTTTATATTATATAATATTTAATTTGTAAAAATCATATTACTATTATTAATATTAAATATTAATATTGTTATTATACATCCATATGGAAATTTTTTAGAATATATACACTAATATCGACTGTTTAATTAGTATTAAATAATTTCAAAATTAACATTTCAAATATATTAATACTGTTATTAATAGTATTAATAATATTTTTATAGGTCTATATGGAAACTTTAGAATATACCTCTTAGAATATACATTAATATTGACAGTTACTATATAAATATTGTATTAATTAAGTATTAATATTGTTATTATAGTCATTTTATAATATACATAAATTGATTGATAGTCATATTTAAATTAAATTCAAATTAGTATTATTATAGTTTTATATGGAAATGCTGCAAAAGATATTATTATAGTTGTTATTATAGTTCCATATAGAACGTTTTTAGAAAACACATTTTAGAATATACATTAATTGACTGATAGTCATATTTAATTAATATTAATTATTAATAATATCAACACTGAAATTCTAAATAGTATTTATATTAATATTGTTATATTATTATAATTTTATATGAAAGTGCTGTAAATTCAAATTAGTATTAATATTACAGTTAATATACAATTGTTATTATAGTTCCATATGGAAAATTATAAGATTACACATGTTGGAATATACATCACTAATGATAGTCATATTTAATTAAGATGAATTACTGATAATATCAAATATTAATATCAACATTAATATTGTTATTATAGTTTCACGTGGAAACCTTGTAAACATAAGTAAAAAAAATAAAATAAAATTATGTTTTCAACATAATAATAATAATTTTTTTTTTTTTTTTTAGCAGCAAATCAGAATATTAGAATGATTTCTGAAGGATCATGTGACTGGAGTAATGATACTGAAAATGTAGCTTTGATCACAGGAATAAATTAAATTTTAAAATAAATTAAAATAGAAAACAGTTATTTTAAATAATAAAATATTTTAACATTTTACTGTTTTTGCTGTAGTTTGGATCAAATAAATGCAGGCTTGGTGAGCCTGTTTTTAAAAAACATGACAAATATTACTGTTCAAAAACTTTTGAGTGGTAGTGTACTTTAATATTAATACTGTATGTATCTATGCTAAAATATGTTTTTTTTTTTTAAACTTGTTGCTTAACTTTACATATTTTTCGTATTTTGTTTAGTTCTCACACACACACACACACACAAACACTCCTCACCGTTTCATTCTTGGTGCTAAACACAGGCATGGCGACTGTGGTCATTGGGTTTGGGCCTTTATTCTCTCCAAGCTGCTGACAGATCAACAGAAGACTTTCAGATTTAAATTTACATAAACATCTGAGAAAAACAAACAAACAAAACACATCCAATGAAGATTTTGGATGGCCATTAATCGCCAGGGCCGGTCCATACGCTCACACTGTGTTGTCCTACCGGCCTTCAGATCAAGGAAGTTGCTGCGACATGAAATATTCAAACCAACGTTTTGATTAATGGCCGTGCGAGGTGTAGACAAGTGAAGGGTGATCTGGTGAAGATGGTTCATCTCTGGAGCCGAACCGTAAGCTCAGCTGCGGGCACGATGAGGGCTGACATGATTTAACGCATGAGCTCGCTGAAACTAGGTCTGCTATTCCCCCACCTCACCCTTATGTGTGTGTGTCCATTATGCATGTTTTACAGTGGCCCTTGAGAGGATTCCTGAATGCGGCTGTTTGTGTTTGTGAAAGAGGAAAACAAGCAAGAAACTAAAATAAATATTTGTAAAAATCCCATTCTCAGCTGGCATTTTTGTTTTATTTTCCAATAAAAATATCTCCTAAAATATTATAGGGATAGCTCACACAAAAATGTAAATTCTGTCATCATTTACTCATCCTCATGTCATTCCAAACCTATAAGACTTTTAAATAATTGTGAATGGGGACAAAACTCAAAAAAGAACAAAAAACTGCTTTAAATTATTATAAAAGTGGTCGGATTGTGAGCTATTTAAAAAATTTGACTGAAATTCAAATACCGTTTTTTTTTTTTTTTTCAGCAAATTTCCTCTGTTGTAAGAAAAGAAAGGTTTTCAGAAAATAGCAATACATTTTTTCCAAAAATCATATATACCTTTTAAAAGTTTGGGGTCAGAAAGATTTCGTAATAATTTTGAAAGAAGTCTCTTCTGCTCACCAAGTCTGCATTTATTTGATCAAAAATGCAGTAAAAACACTAAAATTCTAAAATAATTTTACTGTTTAAAAGAACTGTTTTCAATTTTAATAAATTGTAAAATGTAATTTCCTGTGATGCAAAGCTGAATTTTTAGCATCATTACTCCAGTCACATGATCCTTCAGAAATCATATGCTGATTTGCCACTCAATAAACATTTCTTAATATTATCAATGTTGAAAAACGTCGTGCTGCTTAATATATTTGTGGAAACCATGATACATTTTTTTCAGTATTCTTTAACAATTAAAGAAAAATCAAAAGAACACCTTTTATTTGAAATAGAAATATTTTATAACATTATAAATGTTTTTACTGTCACTTTCAATCAATTTAATGCATTCTTGCAGAATATTAATTTCTTTTAAAAAAATCTTAATATCTTGACATCCACATATCTTTTAATGAAGAAAGTACAGATCTGTGAATGAATTGTTCTTTTGAGTCAAATCTTTTTAATGAAAAACAAGTCTAAATAATTCGTTTTTAGAATATATATATTTTAGAATATACATAAATTAACATAAATTATTATTAATAATATTAAATTTAATATTATTTCATAATAAAAATACTATCAAATAATAGTATATTATTATATATATTATAGAATAATAGTATATTATTATTATTATTATTATTATCATCATCATTACACATCCATATGGAAACTTTTTATACATTTCAGATTTTACTTTAATATTAACTGTTATGTATAAATAGTATTATTAAAAGTAGTATTAAACAATTTCAATATTCACACTGAAATTTATATTAATATTGTTATTAATATTATTAATATTTTTTATTATAGTTTCAAATGGAAACATTTAGGATATACATTTTAGAATATACATTAATATTGACAGTTATATTGAATTAATTTTAATCATTAATTAGATTAATATTACTGTTTACATTAATATTGATATTAATTATTAATTTTATTTATTATTATACATCCATATGGAAACTTTTTATACATTTCAGAATTTACATTAATATTAACTTTTATGTTTAAACAGTATTAAATAATTTCAATAATAACACTGAAATTTATATTAATATTGTTATTAATAATATAATTATTTGTATTATAATTTTAAATGGAAACTTTTTAAAATATACCTTTTAAAATATACATTAATATTGACAGTTATATTCAATTAATATTAATTATTAATACAATTAAAATTACAGTTTCAATTAATACTAATTTCAGTATTAATATTGTTATTATAGTTCCATGTGGAAACATTGTAGAATATTCATTTTTGACACTTTGGATAAATTTAATGCATCCTTTGAATATTAATTTTTGAATGAATATTAATTTTTACTGACCCCCTCTACACACACACACACACACGCACACAAACATATGACTTTAGAAGTTTTATAGCAGACTATACAGTATGAGTTATATGGATCACTTTTATAGTAGTTTTTCCTTTTTTGCTTCCCGACAGCCCCAGTCCCCATTCACTTTCACTGCAAGGAAAAGATCTGCAAGGACATTTTGCAAACCACCTCCTTTTAGGAAAAAAAAAAAAAAAGAACAGAAATTCATATAATTTGGAACGAAATCACAGAGTAAATGATGGCATATATTTTAAATGAGCAATTTCATTATTTTAAGTGAACTATGCCTTTAAATCTCGTCTTCAGTGTGTAACTTTAAAGATCAATGGCCTTGTTCCAGTCAGACTGGCAGGTTTGTTTCTAAAACAACAGCAAAAAACTCCTTCAGTCCCACTGGAGAGGGCTTTAAAGTCTCTCTTCTTCTGTCTCACACTTGAGAGCTCAAAAAAAAAAAAAAAGCTCAACCTCAGTTTGAGTTTGGTCCAACATTTGTTCAGTCTGGTTGGCTTCGTGCTGAACACTAGAGGTGTATCCTGCAGGAGCCAAATTGAAATCTGTGAATTAACCTTGTGCTTCCCCCTCTTCCTCTCCTTCCCCCCTCTTCCCTTCTCTCTTTCTCCCAGTCTCTGCCTCTCTCACCCCCTCTGCTCCAATGTCAGTTTTATTACGGCTTTAGGAGATAAAAGCCAATGATCCACAAAATGATGAATGGGGTGTCTCAGTGGCCAAGATACAGCAACACACACTCCGGAGAACAATTCCCAACACCCTACGCCTATGCCCGCGTGTGTGTGTGTGTGAGAGAGAGAGGAGGGTGTCAAAGACATCGAATGGGTGCGAACACTTGCATTTGTGTGTGTGTGTGTATGAGTCGCTCTTATCAGAAATGGAATGGCACAGCGGTCGGTTGTTGCAGTTCTCAACATACCCAGCAGAGTGAAGCCAAACCCTATCTCTGACCACATCTCGCCCTCTCTGGCTTTTATCTGTCGCTTTCTCGGCCTGCTTTCTGCACTTCCCCGTAGCACTCTGCACCACATCCACGTTCAAGAACTAATAAAACGTTTCAGATTCCAGAAACGGAATGCTGAAAGCAAATTACAATGAGGAAATGCTGCAAGACACCAGTGACAGAATGGACACAAACAGGCTCTGTTCCAAAACCTAGTCAGCTGCCTTGCTGACTACAGTCTACATAGGTAGCATTCTAACTAGGTGAACGATTTAGAACATTCTATGTCTTACGTCATACAAAAAGTGCTAAAAAAGCAAGTACAAACCTCTAATAAGAATAAAAATAAAATATCACATTTGAAATAGTTTGAACTATTTTAGAATTAATTGCATACATGCTATCTACAATTTGTACACTCAGAAAAAGGTGCAAAAGTCACTGGGCCCTTTCAACACTACTAAAATGTAACATTTTACTGGTTAAAAGTACTTTACTATTGATCTATTATTCTTTAATGCTCACGAAGGCTGCATTTATTGGACCAAAACACAGTAAAAAGTGTAATATTGTGAAATATTATTATTGTTTATTATATTTTACATTTCTGTTAGTGCTGGGCAACGATTAATCACAATAATTGTATCCAAAACAAAAGTTTTTGTGTGCATAATACACGTGTGTGTACTGTGTATATTTATTATGTATATATAAATACACAATAGTGCTGTGTAACAATTATTAACAATTAATTGCATCCAAAATAAGTTTGTGTTTACATAATATTTGTGTGTGTACTGTGTATATTTATTATGTATTAAGAAAAATATGTTTATCTATGTTTATATATTATTATATATATATATACATAACATTAATTATATCAATAAAAATATACACATGTGAATATTTTTTAATATATATTTTGTATGTGTGTATTTATATATACCTAACAAATATATACAGTACACATATGTATACTATGTATACTATACTAGTATACTATGTAAACCAAAACTTATTTTGGATGCGATTAATCGCGATTAATCATTGCACAGCACTAATACACACATGCATTAATACATTTAAGAAAAATGTTAAATTTATGTATTAAACACATTTATATATAATATAAATAATACAAATATATACATGTAAATATTTTCAAAATATATACTGTCTCTGCGTCTTTATATATTATATGTATTATTATTATATTATAAATATAAACAGTACACAGACATATATGTATTATATAAACAAAACCTTTTATTTTGGATGCGATTAATCACAATTCATCGTTTGAACAGCACTATTTTTAATTTTTTTATTTAACTTTTTTTTGTAACGCCAAAGCTGAATTTATAGCATTATTACTCCAGAAATCATTCTATATGCTGATTTTTATCAATTATTATTGGTGTTAAATTATTAAGAATGGTTGTTATTACTATCAATGTGAACTTTTTTTTTTAATACTTTATGGGAAACACCTAGCTACAATCACTTAAACAATTTAATGTGTACTTGCTGAATATATATATATATATATATATTTTTTTTTTCTTGCATACAACACTGAACTTTTAAAATATTAAGAAATGTTTCTTGAGCATCAAATCAGCATAATAAACTGACTTCTGAAGGATCATGTGATACTGAAGACTGGAGAAATGATGCTGAAAATTCAGCTTTGCATCACAGGAATAAATTACATTTTAAAATACATCAAAATGTATTAAATGGTAATAATATTGGTACCTTTAAGTACTAATATGCACCTTTTAGGTGTAAAGAAGGTACCTTCTAAAAGAGTAACGCCCCAGTGACAGCTTTTGAACCTTTCTTTCTGAGATAAGTTTTTCCCCTTCTGAACTTGTCACAATGCATTCTAGTTTTCCCTTCCTCACCAAGTTATACACAAGAATGCTTCCACAGAAATTTGGCTATTTTTATCCATCTTAAAAGGAACAGCCTTAATGTTGTGGGTGTTGTCTCTTAAAATGCTGCCTCCGTAGGCAGCTCGCTAGGTTTGGGAACAGAGCCACAGAGACACCGGTTACGACTGTTACCTTGTGCGCCTGTGCGAGCTATAGGGACACAGGGAGAAAAATAATACGTGTCATTGACATGTGCTCACGTCTACACACATACAAGAGACACACTGCACGGTGTGTGACCTGATCTCGTTGTCGTAGTGCTCACTGAATGGAAGAGTGTCTTGATGAGACCTTCAGGGAGTTAACGGAGCTACTAATGAGGACTGAGTTGCATTTTATGAAGGCGAATGATTGTAGAAACACAGACTTAGAGAAAATATTTTAGAATTTTTAGACAGCAAACCCTTTACAAAAATGTACCATAGTGGCATTAATTTCTGCCAAAATACCATAGATACTTAGTAGAGTTGTTGATGGTACTGCAAATAAATAAACATTTATTTAAAATTTATTTTTGATAACTATGCTGATTCATAACTAAAAGTGTGCTATCTTATGTTAGTAACAATCGTATTTTTGCAGAAACTATGGTTCACATTGTACGTTTCTGTAAGGGATATAGATGCTGTATACACACACAACACGTGATTATTTATACTTACTGCGCTGTCCACGTAGGCTTCAGTCCAGACTGTGTCATGTTCGTGGTCGATAACTTTAGGTCTGCTCATCACGTGCAAATACCGCATCACGTTCTCCTGAACGTCAGCCAGTGTGGAGATCTGACTAAAATAGCCTGCACAACACAATTCACAGCAGCATTACATATCTGAATCCATTTTGGAAACAATTTCTATGAACCCTGTAAACACATACATAATACCTTCTTTTAAAGTTACTCATAACGCTTCATTCACAATGCATAATATGCTGATTCAGCAATGATAATGTACACATAATCAGCATATTAGAATGGTTTTGGTAGGATCATGTGACAAAGCAATAAATCACATTTTAAAATGTTTTATATAGAAAATAGTTATTTTTAAATTGCACCAATATTTCAAAATATTACAGTTTTCACTGTATTTACTATACAAATAAATGCAGCTCAGGTGAGCAAAAGACACTTTTGACCGGTTTTGTATATATTTTTATATATATTTTGTCTAAATGCATTTTAGTAATACTTTGTATACAGTCTCTAAATTAACTAAGATATTATAATCTTTCTTTTTCATAATAATAATAATACCAATGCTTAGTTTAATCATGGTTATTGATTTAAAGTAGTGCTGTCAGATCAATTATTTGTGATTAATCACATCCAAAATGAAAGTTTGTGTTTGCATATATATGTGTGTGTACTGTGTATATTTATGTCTATATAAATACCCACACATACACTACCAGTCAAACGTTTTTGAACATTTTTTTTGGGGGGGAAAGAAATCATAGAAATTAATCATTTTATTTAGCAAGGATGCTTTAAATTGATCAAAAATGATAAAGACATTTATAATGTTACCAAAAATTTCCATTTCAGATTAATGCTGTTTTTAAAGAAATCTGAAAAATTCTACTCAGTTTTCAACATAATAATAATAATAAATCTTTTTTGAGCAGCAAATCAGAATATTAGAATTGATGCAAACAATTCAGCTTTTAAATCACAGGAATAAGTTACATTTTTAAATATATTCAAATAGAAAACAGTTTTTTAAATAGTAAAAATATTTACAAATTTTACTGTTTTTGCTGTACTTCGGATCAAATAAATGCAGGCTTGGTGAGCAGAATAGAATTCTTAAACATTAATAACATTAAAAAATCTTACTGTTCAAAAACTTTTGACTATTAGTGTACCTGTATATATTTAAGAAATATATGTAATATATAATTATACATATATATATATATATTTATATATATGTCACATATAAATATGAGTACTTCTATTTTGGATTTGATTAATCGATTAATCGATTTGTCAGCACTAATTTAAATAGATATATATAAATATATATATATATATATACACACACACACATACAAGACACAAGCTGATTATCCAATGCATTTTCCATCTATTTGGCAGCGTTGAAAATGAGCATGTACTACTGCAGAGGCTCCAGGTGCAGAGCAAGAAACTCTCAGCATGGTGTGTGTGCGTAAGTGTGTGCGTTCCTCATCCCGCGGCCAGTCATCCGTGGCGCGGGCACATGGGAGTGATCAACGCTGTGCAGCCACGGGAGCCGAGCTGACAGAAAGAGTGATTTAGGCTCAGTTGACCCTTGACCTCTGCATGTCAGCTCTGCAGTTGAGCCAGTTCGCGTCACACTCCCATCAAGCACTCAACACCCGCACGATTTCCTCCACCCTTCACACCAATAAACTCACAGCGCCGGGTTCGGAAGCCGAACGGAGGCTTCCGTGCTCCAGCAAATCCCAGGCAGGATAATTAATTAACTAATTAGCAAAAATTAAAATGGAATGTAAATTAAATTCAGCTTGTCATTTAGAAGATCATCCCAAAAAAAAACCCTAAAATCACAAACCTTTATTAGCACACGCCATCCATTTTAGGTTATCAGCGAACGCAGATTCTCGCCCAATCAGATAGGGGAATATACGAACCTATGAAGAAAAACAAAAGATTTTTAAATACTGATACATACAAAAAGTTTCAACCTGAATTCATGCATATGAATACTAATGCAATCGTGTTGGTCTGTTTCTTTTCATCTCTCTGTTTCTCTTTGTTTCTCCAAACTGAAAGCGCACATGCAGCAGATCTCTAAATTTTAACCAAAGAATCTGCTTGTTTCCCACAATGCAATTTCCCAACGTCAGGGTAAATCCTGATTACTTGATTACTCATTGGAAAACAACTGCCTTGGCGCATTTAC
Source organism: Cirrhinus mrigala (assembly GCA_036247105.1). Lineage (NCBI taxonomy): Eukaryota > Metazoa > Chordata > Actinopteri > Cypriniformes > Cyprinidae > Cirrhinus > Cirrhinus mrigala. The sequence goes on along the minus strand of CM070017.1, from coordinate 6,447,901 downwards.
TTAATTACACAACTGGTGTAACAAATCAGCTAGGAAAATTGTTCACCATATGCTTTAAGATTCAGTTTTAGACATCTACCAGACCCCCTGCATGCGTGACAGCAATGATTAATCAGGAAAAATAGCAATTCTGTAATTTTACATTTCTTTTTTTTTTTTTTTAATTCAGGTTTTTTTAACTGCTTGAAACCAGTGTTATTTTAATATTTTATTTTACTATTATAGTTTTTATTAATATTTAGCATTTTTTTTACATTAGTTTTCAGTTTTTGTAATTAGGGGTTCAAGCGGGTAGCGCTGAAACCCTATTGTAATTGTTAGAATGGCCAAGGATCAGCAATCTCAGCGTAAAAAAAACGATCAGACAGATCAAACCATAAGTCATAGAGACTTGAAGCTTGGACAGATTGTAGTACTCACACCGTCTACATCACCACCAAGGCTTGCCCCAACTTGCCTGATGGGGGCGCTACAGTGATCAAAAGTACGAAATCGCTCATAACTCCGTAACCGTTAATCGCAGACTCAAGTGTCTTATTGTTGTTGGAATCCTTGGCTCATGTCAGACAAAACGCACAGATTCATCCGTCACCCTGACGAAATTTTCGTGTATTTCACATTTTTTTTTAAAAACCTACTTTTGCAAACTAGTCCTAGGTTTTTCGTCCCATCGGAACCAAACCAGTGCAGGAAGATTCTCTAGATAGTGAATATCAATAATGATCAAAAAATGTCGAACTTTCAACTCACGGTCGCAAAGGGATTCCAAAACGTTTCAAACGGCTGTACGGAATGAGATATCTTCGACAAACTCACAGCACGTATGTAAGAGCTGAATCTGAGGTCATGTGAAAAAGGTTGTGAAGCTTTGCCACTTGGTGGCACTATAAGCACTTAAAAACATCAATAACTATGCACCAGTTGGTCTTGGTCCAATGTGCCACACGTGGCTGTAAGAACATGTGCGTATCTCAAAAAACATGGCCGCCATAGCCTGATGAACTTTGAGCACCTATTAGACAAGCTTAACGGAGTCCGATCGGAACGAAACTCTTCGGGCCTGTTCGACTTATGGCTTAAAGCTAAAATAAAATTACACACACATATATATATATATATATATATATACATACATATATATATATATATGTAATTTTATTTTAGCTTTAATTCAGTTAGTAAAAATGATCATAGTTTCAGCGCTTTAGCTGATAATAGCAACCCTGTTTACAACATATTTTACATTTAAGTTTTAGGTTTTTACTTTTTTTAAAAGCATTGTCAAGAGGAAAATCCATCTAAACAAAAATTCCTGTTTTGTTGTTTCTTTGTCAAGTTAAAAACACTTTTAAATGCATGTTTCAAGATGCTCTTGCTGCAAGATGCTGAAAAAACAACCAAAACTATCTGACTGTGCATAGAGAACAAATAGATTTATCTTTATTTAAATACAGAAGACTGACTGACCAAAATGCACATCCGTGAATGTTTATACATTTATTTTATTTATTAATTTGTGCACATGAAGGTGGTCTCAAAATACAGTTGTGTAAACGCAACCATTTCTCTCGATGTTTCTTCTCTGCGCACTAATTTTTTTCTCTCTCTCCCTCTCTCTTTTTCACTCTCCATCCCTCCATTTCTCAGTACATTGCTCCTGTCTCCCATGTATAAATGGTTTTTGATTCCAACCAATACTGAGCGGTTACACCGCAGTGGGCCAGCGACAATTCGCACACACACACACACACATACACCTTCCGCAGGCTGTAAAAACATTTCTCCCCCCGCTGATTAGGATATGAGACGCAGACTTACACACGCGACCAATACAGGCCAGGAATGTTCACTTAACACGTTCACCTGCTTTATGAACACGTCTGGTAGCGCAAACTGTGTGCACAGGGTCAATCAGGTGACTGATTCAGCAGCACCAAGGGCAGGTACATGAGCAAACCCTCCAAATCAGTTTATTCAACACTTTCGCCCATGTTTGAAGAGTGTGTCAAATAAGCCGGCGCTGTCAGCAATTCAATATACATTAACACACTTTTTCAGACAACCACCGCAGGAGCCAAACACAATTCTTCAAAATGTCAAAATGCTCTCAAAAGGGAATTTTACACTTGTGCAGGGGTGAAAAAAGCAATCATAACTAAATCTATAAAGTATGAGAAAAAACACTGCACTTAGGCAGGAAACAAACCAATATACTGTGTACCAATATACAATATACCAATATACTATGATTTTGATGCTTTTAAACTGAAAATGCGTTTTATCTTACCTTGCGCTCAGGCCAGTTATACTTGGCGAAAACATCATCGTGCATTTCAGTGGCTCCATCTGTTATCAGCATGATTGCCTGACTACATGAACTTCCACGGCCGGTCTGATTAATCTGCACAGTGAGTGGGAGAGATACGGAGACATGAGAGAGAGAGACTTTTCTTTATTAGAATGAGAATTCGGTTCGACAGAATAAACTCAAACTACCAAATAGCCTACAAGAGATTCACTAACAACTGAATCAAATAGGAAATTGTCTTCAAAATGGTTTCTGCATGTGCATTACTAGTCTGAAAAGAGCTATAGCCGATATTGTGTTTAAGCTGTATGATGCAATGGTTCTGGTCCTGGATGCTGACTGGTCAATATCAAGAGTGACTGGCTAAAGTAGCAATGCCACTAACTTTACCATGTTTTTTTCAGTATAACAGTATTGGTAGCTTAACTTTGGACACAAAATAGCACAGCCTTTTAAACTTTATTGTTTCATTATTAATCAAATCTTTGTAATATGTAGACAATAAACAAGATAATATACAAGCAAAAAGATAATATAAGGTAATAAATGCAGTCAGGTCCAACTAGTCAACTAGTATAAATTTGTAATAATATGAAAAAAAAATTATAATAATAAATAAATAAATAAATAAACAAGTAAAACATCATAATGAACTATATACCATGATATAAAAAATTAATTAAACTAATATTTTTCAGACGCAAAATAGCATAGCCTTTTAAAACTTTATTTAGTTATGATTATGTTGTCTATATACAGTATGTGTGTGATTACTGTAAATGCAAAAATGCATCAACAGTATTTGTGAAGTACTGTATGTTTTGATCAAATCTTTGTTGATATTTAATATGCAGAAAATAGACAAGATAATACAAGCAAAAAGATGATATAAGGTAATAATTGCAGTCAGATGCAAAAGTCAACTAGTAAAAAATCTGTAATATTATGAAAAACAAACAATAAAACATAATAATAAACTATATACAATGATATAAAAAATAAATTAAAATCATACTTTCCTTTTTTATATTTTATTGTTTAGTTATGTTCCCTGTATACAGTATGTGTGTGATTACTGTAAATGCAACAATGCATCAACCTTATTTGTGAAATACTGCATGTTTTGATCAAATCTTTGTAATATGCAGACAAAAATTGCAGTCATGCCCAATAGTCATGTAGTAAAAAAATGTAATATGGAAAAAAAAAAACATAATAAAGAGATATACCATGATATAAAAATTGTTAAAATCATGTTTTTAAAGTAAAATGAGGTCAGTAATATTATTTTTATGTTTTTGAAAGAAATCTCTTTTGCTCACCACTGCGATTATTTGATCAAAAATATTATAAATTATTATTATACATTTTTTTACATTTAAAAATAGCTTTATATATATATATATATATATATATATATATATATATATATATATATATATATATATATATGTATGTATATATGTTTAAATGTAGTTTATCTCTTTGATAGCAAAGCTACATTTTTAGCAGCCATTACATTTTAAGTGTCAAATGATTCTTCAGAGATCGTTCTAATACAGTTTGATAATTTGTTGCTCAAAAAACATTTCTTATTGTTTTCAGTATTGAAATATATTTTATTTTTTGTGGAAATGATAATACATTTCCATACATTTTTTACATTTGATAGACCTAGATAAGCTGAAAGTACAAAAGAACAGCATTTATTTGAAATTAAAATCTTTTGTATTATAAATGTTGTTACTGTTATTAAATGTGTCCTTTCTGTAAAAAAATAAATACTTTCTTTAATATATATATATATATATATATATATATGTATTACCTTGATCATGTTCCAATTCATGTTTTCCAGCAATATTTGAGTTTATTTCCAGGTTAAAAAGGGATTTATCTATTTATATAAGCAGAATACACTATATAGCATTTTGAAGGATACATTTTGCTGCTAAAACCTAAAACAAGCTGCATTATGGGTGATTATCAGGCTTTTGATTTTCTATTTTAGTCTTTTCCACCAAACAAACTTCACTGCGGTGTAGTGCATGATGTCATCGAAAAGTCAAAGACTGCTGCATCTACTTCATTTTTTTCTTTTTTACTTTTAACCAATCAGACACAAACACAGTATGCGGTCCTTTAAAGGGGCCGGACTCTGTTTTTTACGATTACCATATTAATGGACTGACTCTAATGAATGTGACAAATACAGATATAACCCTATCCTCCTTTCTGTCTCTGCGTTTCTCCCCTCCTCGCTCTTTCTGCGAGACTACTGGTCTGAGAAAAGAGAGATAAAGGGCGCAACCGGACCGACTTTGAGCGCTATCTCGTCTGCAATTGCCTTCTCTTTCATCAGCGTATTAATCAGGGCTGCCAATTACCACAATTAATCACAGGGAGAGATAGAGGTGTCTCGAGGAGGGGCTGGAACAGCGAGAAAAAATGTGCGCTCACACACGCAAACACACACACACACACACACACACACACTTGAGTAGGAGCAGAAAGGAGAGCTGTCATGATACCGGACCTCTGTAATCTCACGCTTTTGGTAATCTTCACCCACCTCATTTAAGATAGTGAAAGCCTCAGTCAGTGCATTGCCCAGGAGTCCGATTCCTTTGGCGAATAACTTGTCCAGATGCTCTTTAAAGTGCTGATGAATAAGAACAAGGGAAATGGCTTTCAGATATGTTTTAGGAGTCCTAATTTCACTGAGAATTAGGTAATTATAGCCAGAAAGTGTGTGCCATTGTTTAATAAGAGAAAGACATACATCCTTATTAGTACTGTCAGCTTGAACGAGAGTGCCGTTTAGACAGGGCTCCACATAATGAATCTCTTGGTTGTACTGGAAACACGAGAAATATTAGAGAGCGTTAATTAAAATAAGGCTTTCAAATTAATTGATATCCTAAAGGGTACTGATTATTTCACTTATGGATATTAAATCAAATTCTTGCTTTATAAAAGTATTAATTTCTTAAAATAACGTACTGACCACGTTAGATAATTTTTTCCACAGCCATTTGTCTACAGTCCGTTTTACTTTATTGTTAATAATTAAGGTTCGGATTTTGGTTGTGGAAAGTGATCAGTTGCATTAATCTAGAGAAGCATTTGGAATGTATGAAAGCCCATTTCACCACTGAATAAAATATATATATGTATATAGTTGTGTGATTTTATCTCGCAATTCTGACTTTTTTTCTCACAATTGTGAGTTTACAACTCACAATTCTAAGAAAAAAGTCATAACTGTGAGTTTGTATCACACAATTGTGAGAAAAATAGTCAGAGTTATAAAGTCAGAATTCTGAGAGAATTGTGAGCTTATATATCACAATTCTGACTTTATAACTCGGAATTGCGAGTTTATATCTCACAATTCTGAGAAAAATGTCAGAATTGTAAGTTTATCGCAATTCTGACTTTATAACTCACAATATTGAGTTTATATCTCACAATTCTGAGAAAAAAGAGTTTATCTCGCAATTGACTTTTTAATTCTGAGAAAAAGAGTTTATCTCGCAATTGACTTTTTAATTCGCAATTGCGAGTTTATCTCACAATTCAGACTTTATAACTCGTAATTGTGAGTTTATATCTCGCTATTTTGAGAAAAAAGTCAGAATTATGACTTTATATCTTGCAGTTCTGACTTTATAACTTGCTATTGAGTATATCACGCAATTCTGAGAAAAAAGTCAGAACAGTGAGTTTATATCCTGCAATTGACTTTATAACTCACAACTGCAAGTTTATATCTCACAATTTTGAGAAAAGGTCAGCATTGAGTTTATATCTTGCAATTCTGACTTTATAACTCCCAATTATGAGTTTATATCTCACAATTCTGAGAAAAAAAGTCAGAATTCATTTTATATCTTGCAATTCTGACTTTATAACTCACAATTATAAGTTTATATCTCACAATTCTAAGAAAAAAGTTAGAATTGAGTTTATATCTAGCAATTCTGACTTTATAACTCGCAATTATGAGTTTATATCTCACAATTCTAAGAAAAAAGTCAGAATTGTGAGTTTATATCTTGCAATTCTGACTTCATAACTCACAATTGTGAGCATATCACGCAATTCTGAGGAAAAAGTCAAAATTGTGAGTTTATATCTTGCGATTCTGGCTTTATAACTGGCAGTTGTGAGTATATCACTCAATTCTGAGAAAAAAAAGTCAGAATTGTACGTTTATATCTTGCGATCCTGGCTTTATAACTGGCAGTTATGAGTATATCACTCAATTCTGAGAAAAAAAAGTCAGAATTGTAGTTTGTATACCGCATTTGACTTTATAACTCGCAATTGCAAGTTTATATCTTGCAATTCTGAGAAAAAAGTCAGAATTGTGAGATTGCATCACGCAATTCTGATTTAAAAAAAAAATCTAAATTGCAAAAAAAAAACTTGCAATTACCTCATTTTATTTTTTATTCAGTGGTGGATATGGGCTTATATTGCAATGATATCTATATTCATAAAAACAAATAGCAAAGAAGAAGGCCCATGCTTTAAATAAGTAAGGAAGCTGTTGAACTCACTGCAATAATGTTGAAGAAGTCATCATCCCCGAGCGTGTCCAGTATGGAAGCGACCGTCTGTCTGGCTATAGTCAATCTTAAACCCTTCATACTGCCACTGACATCCACAAGAATCACAACATCTTTAGGAGAAGTAGCCGCCTGGATATACCTGAGATAGACAACAAGCATCGGGACAGAATTGTTAATACATGAATACACACAAACTGATTAATCTATTCTTAAAAATGAAACAAAGCTTACAGACTCACTAACACAAAACAAATAAAAAGCACAAGAAAAATGACATTTTAAGCATCATTTAAAGCAGGGAAAAAACTGTTCATACCATTTTCTGTTCCTGCAGTCAAAAGCAATGACACCATGTTCATCAGGATGCCATTTCACACCTGAGAACACACAGTGTAAAAATAATTTAATTTTAGATTATATCATTTTCCATATATATACACATATTAGTGTCTGAGAACTGTTTTTAAATAACTTAATTCAATGTTTCACATTTACTGTTTTACAGCTCACAGACTTTTTAGCTAGAAATCAAAGAGATGGCACATCTCAGCAGCTCAGCTCTTTAACCACATCTGTTTAGCACAAATAGCTAATATATGTAAATTTGGCATAATGCTATAAGATGTAAGATGTGATTTAGCCCACCACAGGCTTTGATTAATGGAATGAATTTTCTCTTATGTCCTCTCTGATGGTCTGTAAAATTAAAACATTAGCGAAATCAGCCAGTTTGATCTTCATCAGTTTCTGCGCTGACATAATGCAACATTACGCACCTGGGTATTGTCGGAAAAAACCTTTAGCGCTTCCGAAGTACTGCCAAATAAGGGTCGGGTCCCTTTTGAAGTTATCCACAAAAACTTTGTTCAAGGCTTCCGACCAATAGACTCCATTAACTATGTCAGGGTCTGAAAGGACGGAGAGAGAAAAAGACGTGCAAAGTTTATTTGAAGCTTGCAATCAAAGCAATAACAGAGCTCTAATTTGACCTTTAACCCTAATTTCATTCGTCGTACACGCCAAAAGTGGAGCAGTTAAATCACCTCATCCCGTTCCACCCCTCCTTCTGTTTCGAGTCCAACCTGACTCCATAAAAAACCCTTTGCCTTTGTCCTCCAGCACACAAAGCGACGCCAATGAAAGGCCATTACGAGCGCACACAAAGGGACGAGGCGCATCCACCATGCCTGAGCGGCCACTGCAGCATCCACAGATCACAAAGCGAGCAGCTACTTTAAGAGTGATTACTCTGTTCTCACCGCACTCTTCGCTGGGGCACTGAGCCCTTGGCTTTGTTCATTGCGTCGTCCCCAGGTAGTTATTGACCCATAGTGCTGCAGTGACACTGAGGAGTTCGTTCTTGGATCAGTAACTTCTGAATGACCCGAGGTGGTTGGCTATTATCACTGTTCTATGACATAGTAACTTAACTCTCTCTATCTTTCACGCCGCAACACGGGACAGTTTCTGTCGGGACACCCAGGAGCTGTTTAACGCGAAATATGATGGCACAAAGCTTTAAAACTGTTAATCAAGTTGCACAGAGGACTCATAAATGATCATATTTAACCTCTTACATATTTAAAATGACTAGCTATTACACAACCCGTTGCTCACCAAACCTGCATTTATTTGATCAAAAATACAGACAAAATAGTTGTATTGTGAAATATTATTATAATTTGAAATAACTGTTTTCTATTTGAATATATTTTAAAGAGTAATTTATTCCTGTGATGCAAAGCTGATTTTTCAGCATCATTACTCCAGTCTTCAATGTCACATTATCCTTCAGAAATCACGATTCACGATTAATCGCATACAAAATAAAAGTTTAAGTTTGCCTGACTTGCTGTGTACTGTGTGTAATTATTATGTATATATAAAAACACACAAATTAATACATATTTTTAAGAGAGATTTGTTATTTATGTACAAAATATTTGCCTTTATATATAATATAAATTCTATAAAAATTATAATAAATAAACATACTTACATATATACTTACATATATACATGAATGTATTTGTATTTATATATACACATCATAATTACACACAGTAAACACACATATTTTAGGCAAACTCAAACTTTTATTTTGTATGCGATTAATCGCAAGTAAATATGATGATTTTACGCTCAAGAAATATTTCTAATCATTTTCAACGTTGAAAACAGTTTTGCTGCTTAATATTTTTGTGGAAACTGCAATACACTAATATTTAAAAATAGAAATTATTGCTTGTATTCAGCAAGGGCACATTAAATAAAAAAAAGGATCATGGTTTTCACTAAATATTAAGCAGAAAAATCATTTTCATTAATAATAATAACATCATTAACAACTGAGCACCAGTAATAATTGATTAAATGAGTAAATTACATATAAATATATTAAAAGAGTTATTTTAAATTAAATAATATTTCATATTATTTTTTTATTTGAAAAACATAAAAAAAATGAATGATTCCAAACTTTTGACTGATTTTTTCATGAAAATCTATTTTCTAAATGCATGTTATTATTTTCACTGCGAACAATACATTTATGCACTTCATTATTTTTTTTTTTGACATTCACATCTGCCTCTATCCAGTCGATAACTATAGAATAGAATTAAGCCCCTGCTTTTAATTTTTATTTTTTTTTTTTACATTTTTTTGATCATTTTGATTAAAAAAAAAAAAAAAAAGAAGAAAACATCTGTTGCTATATCCATTATTTTGCAACTTTAAGCATTATGCCCCTGCTGGTAAGTGGCAGAACTGCATCATTTTGTCGCACAAAGCACTTTTCTACAATGATGACTGTTCAAAAACACCGGCTTTCTGACAAAACACATTTCTTCCAAGTTACAAATAAATGAAAAAAACATTTCATTACACTACAGCAGATGTTTTACCAATTCTCAAATTCTTTGGTCATTTTTGAACGAGATGCTAACGGTCTAATCGGATTCAATGATCTATGCTAAGCTATGCTAAAAGTTCTGCCACCAGACCCAGAGATCGGCTAAATGGATTCGAAAATGGTAAAACTCAACTGTTTAACTCTAGGGGAGTTGGAAAATAAGCCTATTTTCAAAAAAAGTGGAGTGTTCCTTTAAAAGCACAAAATGGACTGATGTTTTTCCCATCTTTCTGCCCAGGATAGTAAACAGTTTTGAGATGGTGCGTGTTCATGTACTGCCATCAAGCAATCAATGTGTCATGTTGGTTGAATCACAGCTCATATCCTGTATGTCCAGGTAAAAACAGGATGCATTACCTTTATTGTACATGTTAGTTGGCACCTGCACCACGCTGAGGCTGAGGTTGACGGATAGGTTATTAAAATGATCGTTGGGTTCCAGAAGAAACTCTCCACCCAGCTCCACGCTGTTCCCGTCTTCATCCACCTCGTTTATCAACACTGCGTTGAAATACTCATACTGTAGGGAAAAAAATGAACAAAACAAGTCAACATAGAGGTGTCAGACTGGAAAAAAGCAACATTACTAATATTTATTCTATGATGTGTTCGAATACAGGAGTATTTAAAAGTTTGTGGTCAGAAAGTTTCTTTTAAGACTTTTATTCAGCAAGGACACATTAAATTGACCAAAAGTGACAATAAAGACAAATTTACTGCTACAAATGTTTTGTATTTCATATAAATGCTGTTCTTTTTTTTATCTGTATCATTGTTTCAACAAAAATATGCAGCAGAACACCTGTCTTCAAATATTGATAATATAGGAAATGTTTCTTTGTGCAGCAAATCAGCATATTAGAATTATTTCTGAAGTATCATGTGACACTAATGATGCTGTGACACTAAAATTCGGCTTTGCATCACAGAAATAAACTACATTTTAAAATATAATGAAATAGAAAACATTTCTTTAAAATTGTAATAATATTTCTATTTTTACTATATTTTTCAATCAAATAAATGGCGAGTATATGAAGGTAAATATGATTAAACAGGGACTTAACAGAGATCTGTTTTGTTTAAGTATCATTTAAGTATTAACTTTAGCTCAGATGTTTCTCCATGAAAGTTCATATTGAAATTTCGGACTTTTTGCAGACTTGCAGTCAATTGCAGTCAAACATATAGGCATAGTTTGAGATACCGTTGAGATCTGCAACTTTTTTGAGATTAAAAAGCAGACATGAAACCTTTGTGATTGTCTTTCCTACAGCAAAACAATCTCGTCTGCATGAAAGGTTCGACCGAACTAATAAAAATGTTAGTTTACGCATAGCATGCACACACACAAACATTTCTCTCCGTTGCCCCAGTCGAACTATAAAGGATAACGGACGAAGAACATTTAGTTTGTGTCCAGGGGCCCTGCGTGATTAAACTACCTCTCACTTTACTGGACCAGAGGTCATTCTGTGAAAAGAGGCTATCTATCTGTTAGGTGAGTGTACTTGGTAACACCTTTGTGTTTACCATTAAGCGGTGTGTGTATGTGTGTATGCACTTGACTACAGCTCCTGTTGGGGAGGGGGGCATCAGTACAAAGCCCAGCAATGACAGCTCATACCACGGCTGGGCGCTCCGGTGATACACCCCTGGAGGGGCGGAGGGGGAGCCGAGTCGAGAGGGAGAGGAGAAACGCTCCACACTCAGCATTTCTGACAGCACTGCGACAAGCTTTTGAGGGTTATCAACAAACAGCAGGAGCAGGTGCTGCACACCCGACCGAGTCCCGGTCTCAGTGGGTTCTGAGTCAGAACTCCTCATTCAAAGAGTCACGGTCAGAACCGTTTCATCCAGACCTTTAGGAACATTCACTCGCTGCCAGACTATTATATACTTACACTGAAGCGGTGAAAAAAAAATCCACAATAACATAACATTATTTTCATCACTTGTTTCCGTGTCACATCTTGTATATTTAGTGCACCATTATACCCTATGTAATTGTAATTGATTTCATCATTTTATTATTCCCATATTTATTCCTATAATAAATATTCATTGCATTTTTAATATTCTGATGTGTTTGACTGACATCAATAAAATTAATAAAATTGTTTAAAACAAAATTATTCTTTTAACAACTCCTTCTTACAATTGCTAAGCAATTAAAAATATATATTCTAACTATATGTATATATATATATATATATATATATATATATATATATATATATATATATATATATATATATATATATATATATATAACAGCAATATTTTATTTTTTTATAATAACTTTTTCAAATTGTTTTAGAAAGGAGTGAAAATTGTGTAAAATTAGTAAAGATTTTATATATTTATTGCTATAATAAATATACATTGCGTTTTTAGTGCACTGATGTCTGTTTGAGAATAAATAAATATTTTCACAAAAATGATTCTTTTAACAAATAAATCTTGTAATTGCTAGCCAATTAAAAAATATATTTGCTAACCATTAAAAAATTATTGTAAAACTTTACAATTAGGTGTATTAACTAACATGAACAAACAATGAACAATACATTTATTACAGTATTTAATCTTTGTTGACATTAGTTAAAAATACAGTTGTTCATTGTTAGTTCACAGTGCATTAACTAATGTTAATAAACACTTATTAACATTCTTAATTATGCATTAAATATTAATAAAATGAAATTAATATTAACTAAGATTAATATATCTATATCTATCTATCTATCTATCTATCTATCTATATATATATCTCACAGCAAAATTTAATTTTTTATAACTTTTTCAAATTATTTTAAAAGGAGTGAAGATTTTATGAAATTAGTAAAGATTTATTAAATGTATTGCTAAAATAAATATTTTTTATGCATTTAATGCCTTGATGTCTTTGTTTGACCTCAATAAAACCAATAAAAATGTTCAATCAATTGCCAGTTTTCTAACCCGTTAACACACACACACATACACACACACACACACACACACACACACACACACACACACATATATATATATATATATATATATATATATATATATATATATATATATGAAGATAGATAGATAGATAAAATGTCTTATATCAGGCCTACAAATTATTTTAAAAAGAAGTGACAAATTAGCGAATAAATTAGTGTATAAATATGACTGAATGTGTTACAATAAAGACTTCGGATCTCTAAAATAAGCATCCTTCTGTTCAGCATGAGTTTTTTCTTATAAAAACAACCCCGAAATATTGAGGCTGCAAACCCACTCTTTCACTATAATTAGCTGTGTGAATGAAAAAAATAAACATTTATGAATCATTGGAAATGTATTCCTACGTATAACAGAGAGCGTGCATGAATTCATTACTGAGGGGGGATACCATTATTTTAAACGTATTTTGCTTCAGTGAATTTTCCATTTGTCCCTGAATAGCGCAGCCAACGTGGAGTCATTTATCTTAGTCGGAGTGCGGAGGCCGGAGAGAGGGGAGGGCTTCCAACACATAAATATATATATAAATATAATTCACTTCAAGAACTAAGCTGGAGGTCATGTACAGGACATTTGCATAAAGCAGGGCTACAAGATTACGGCAAGGAGCGTGAGGGGCTTCACCATTAAAACATCCCCTAAGAGTCTATTCTGAAAGAACACAATACAATTTCATATCACACTCGATGAAATGACAATAGATCATAATTTTAAAATGAACATGCATGTAATTTTAGATGAGTTTGGATATTTCTAACACTAAACGAAGTGGAATCAGAGCAATAGAATGACTGGGTTTTTCTGTTTCTGAACAAAGAACTGTCCATGGTACTGAAATCATCACATATAATAATGCAACACATCCTGTACTGTATGTGTACAAAATTTCTCACCTGTAGGTCAGGGTTCTCCTCATGCTGGAGATGAGCTTCTTCTGCCGCTTCTACGAGCCTCTACAAATGAGTGACATGACAGAGAAAACAGCAGAAAAAATTATTGATAGCAACATACACAGATTTCTTCCTGAAGAGCTTTCAAAGTTGCACACATCTGTGATAATAATAGCCTCTAGCTACATGTAACAGACATTTACTTTCGTAAGTCAATCATTAACAAATACATTACATTTTATAATGCTTACCAGATCTCAGTTAATGTGCTTCCAAAATGCTTTGATTATATATGAATACATATCAGTAATATCAGTAATAAACTGGCCCTGAGAAACATTCACCAAGTGACAACCCCTGCCATAAAGACTTATGAATGAACGTTAAATAGTCATAATGAATTATTTAATAAAGTAATTGTACAAGGCAACCTCTTAAACAGTTTAGTTTACCTGCTGTTTGCTAACAGGTTGTATTCCACGTGGTGGTTTGTTGCCTTCAGGCAAAAACAATTTTGCGTGTGTGTAAAGGACAGTGTATGTTTTCTTGTCATTGAAAACTGCTGGCATGCATTTTTAGTTACATGGCTGTATAATTGCTTCCAATACACAAAGCGCTTTAGGAAAAATAATTAATACTTGTCGCATTTCGCGGAAATAACAGCAACATAACCCAACACGAGGCTTTGTGCCAATTTATAAACACCCTCTAGAAATATCACCCAAGCTGCTCTGTAAAATATAACAATAATAATAATAAAATGAGGTTATGTTCCTGAAAAAAAAGTCTTTGTTTATGGATGTCAGTAACTTGCCTACAAACAGGATGCGAATTATAAACTGTATTTTTGTTTTGACCTCACAAGACAGATAAAACAAAAGGCTGTGGTGGCTTGCGTGTTTTTTTTCTTACACACAAATACATTTCAATCGTGTCTACAATCGCCTCATTAACCACAAAAGCTAAATCACGACTTACTTAGCGTATTTTCACCTGTCGGCGAACAGGCGGCGCTAGCGACCGGAAACTAACAATGAAATTAATTTTTCTACCTATTAGACTGTGTTTTATTAACGTCTACACCTACCCCAACCCTAAACCTAGCTCTTACTATAATACAAAAACTGTATTATTGTTGTACAGTGTGACAAAAATTACGTTAGATTGATGTGCGCATGCCCAGTAGCCACAGCCGTTTACCTGAGGAAGTTATGCAGCCTTCACGTCATGTCGTAATTACCGTAATTCCGAGATGACAACACGTGACATTTTACTCATAGCTTTCCATGTTGTCGGACTCAGAGGTAGCGCCTAAATAGCGCCAAAATGAGCCTGGCGGCGGTCACGTGGTACATCTGTCACTGGTCCAGGTCGTAACTCTTGACTTTACAAGTTTACAAGTTTTACTTAGGAGTTCAGGAGCACGTGAGGGCTTTAGCGTTGATAGTGTTGCCATAGAAACTCATAATTCAGATAGAATAGAACGTGTTTTCATCTCGGAATTACGAAAAGGCGTTAATGCAGCATTAGCCTGCACGCTAGCAAACAGGACAAATTAACATTTATGGCTTCAGTAGAGATTTAAATCATACATATTTTCCAAAATAAAAACATTTAAATGTGAGCTACTTTGTTTTAAAAGTAGTTATTAATTTGTTGCTGAAATGTTAAAAAGTACATCCTTAAAATAGCCGAAATCGTTCTTTAGAGAAATGGACACCCCTAAAAGACAGTTTATAGTTTTTACCTGGTTAATTCTTCAGCCATGCCAACTTTTTAACAGCTTTCAAACAATATTTGTCAAATATCTCAGTCAGCGGATTTTACTCTTCTGCCTTAAATATACTATGCTCGTGAACGCGCTTAAGAAGGTCAGGGTAAAAAGACACCATTTGACATTTTATTATAGACTTAATATATCACAAGTATGATATATAACAAGATAAACTATTTACGCGACACAGCACGTAAATTGGCAGAACTAAATAAATAACTTTGGAGGCGAACACGCAACAAAAATGTTTAAAATATTTCTGTTTTTGTAGAATTATTTTCAAACGAAATAAAAGTGTTGCAATGCACTTGGACGTCTGTGGTATAAATTGCATGAACTCGCTTCAAATCCGACAAACGTGTAAATTTATTTCGCATAAATACGCACATGCATTTTATGCAATCAGTATGCAGTTGAAAGCCACAAATGCATGAGGTGTATTTCATGGGTTTTACCTTTCATGGCAAACCGACTCCATTGCATCATAAAGTGACAGTGTGTATCTGCAGGAGTTAGATAAGCCTATCTCCTCCACACACTCCACACACACAGGCAATTAAAGCCTGGACCGCGTGTGTCCCTCTGAAGAATAACGGCATGAGCAGGTTGTAACGGGAAAATCTATATGTTCTTCTATATAGAAGGGAGAAGCTTTAATCGAGAGGCTTTTTATACGTTAGTAATAAATAAAGCGGTTGCGGCTGCACCATCCAAAGACAATAGAAGAGTGATGAAAAAATGCTGAATTAAACAAAAGGAATTCATGCAAAAAAATTCGATAATAATAACTCCAACCTACGCCTATATTAACAAAAATAATAACTAAGGATATTCATTTAAAAAATAAAAACGAAAGTCGTGCATGCAAACACATTAAATTGTTTTCCTCTCAAGTTACTTACTCGTGTGGCCTCCGCCTTTTTCCGAAATATCTCCTCCATATTCAGCGCCAGATTTTTCACCAATTTTGCGCCGTCGATCTCCTCTATTCGCACCGATTTCTCATATTCCTTGTATTTCTGAAGAGAAATAAATAAATGCTGGATGACATTTCGTGGATTAAATAAAACTCTGAACAATACAAACAGCTTTAATTGCGTTAACGCACGTTTTCTGTAATTGATGCATCAAATAAAACAATACGTCAAATATGTATTTTTAATGCAGCTTTGTCTGGTAGTACTGAAAGTATTGCATGTAATAGCACAAATGCAAAAATAAATGCATTTATCTCTCAGACAAGTTCACTGGAAACGTTAGGGTACAACAAAAAAGTAGCAAATAGAAATTAAATAATTATTTTAACTGCATTCATATTTGTACACTTTAAAACAGCAGATCATTTTATTCTTTAATTCTATTTATGCTCTTTCTCTCTCTCTCTCTCTCTCTCTCTCTCTCTGTGTGTGTGTGTTTCACATTGTGGTTTGAAAAATCTCAGATAATCTAAATGGAAATCTTATTACAATCTTTTTACATCCTAAAAAAGAAAGAAAATCCTAAAACTAAAAAAGCAGCAAAAATCAACAAATTCAAACACGAAACTTAAACTAAACTCCACCAAATCAACACATTTAGCACAGATCTTTTAACTAATGGTACTGATGACAGTGGGAAACCAATAATCATCTTGACTTTTGATCTAATGGATAGGGTGATCCCTTCAAACACGAATTTAACAAATCAGTGTCCATCATGACACATTCATTTGTCTGTGATCAGTACATAGTGATGAATTGGGACATTTAGACGTATGCAAATGAGAAGAAGCCAGTCATGTGTGGCTGTTGAAGATGGAGGGATGAGACTAACAGAAAAAAAAATGATGAGAGACAGTGATGGAGAGACAGGGGATGGTAAGAGGAGGCCTCTACAAGTCTCCATGACCTACGGTTTGCATTGTCTCTGCGTTAATACAGCTGTCGTTCTCATTCGAGTTAGTGCCACAAGTCTTCAGATAAGCGTGCCGTCGTTCGGCTCTCTCTGACAGCGGCCACTCTGATTGGCTGATAAGACAAATCCTCTCTAGATAACGAGCTCAATCTTGTCCCCGTAATTGGTGGAACTGCTGCTGCAGTGTGTGTTATTGGTGGAGGCAGAGCGTTGTGGGTGGGCCGCTTCGGGGAGGCTGGGCGGGGCTTGTCGAAAGGGCCACGCATTGTTGGAGGGTAATTGAAATGGAGTCAGAATTCAGGAGAAAGATAATAAGTTGTCAAGCCTGGGCGAGTCTGGATAATGAACTACACTTCAGACAACGCTGAGTCTGCAGTACAAGCGACACCTGAAGCAACAGCACTCAACGGGCATTGTGATATTAGACTATTCAAACACACTCAGCCATCGACGCCTGCAGGCTTACACCACTACACTCGGGAAAATAAGCCTTTCTGATAAAATAAGTTTGGGTTAGGCGAAACATGGATGTAAATTTCATGAAGAAACACACTCAATCCCAAAAAACTCAAAATATTTGTTTGACACAGTCCTTGATAAATACCTAATATATTCAGTAGGAAAAACAGATATTTAATTTATATGTATATCAAGACAACAGGACATAAATCTGATGAAAACAAATACACTCACACGTCTTAGATCCAAAAATGTGTCTCAGACAGTCCTTTCAACTTTACCAAAGGCCTGCCTGATAAACACACACACACACACACACACACACATACATATTAGTTTTCATTGTAAAAAAAATGGATGTACATACATATCACTTTCAAGTCTTTTTTAAAGAATGAAAGAGATGAAAACACACACACAAATCACTAAATTCAAAAACATGTTTAACACAGTCCTTTCTACTTTTCAAAAAATCCTTTTGGCGGAAAAATATATATATTTTCAGTAGGCTAAAACAGGTACAGTATGTAATTTATGTCTAGTTTTATCAAGACAACAGAAAATGAATCTCATGAAAACTTACAGATCCAAAAAAACATGTCCCAGACAGTCTTTTTAACTTCAAAAAAGGCGATAAAAAAAGTTTTCAATGAGAAAAAATGAATAAGCAATAATATCTCTCAGTGTTTTAAGAATAAGTAAGTTTTTTCAGAAAACAAGACATAAATTGCACGAAAACACACTCTTGCACGTGAAATCCCAATACCTGTTCTTCACAGTTAATTGAAGTTGAAAAAGGCATTTCTGATAAAAAATCATTTTTTTAAGAGAAAACATACACCTACATGTGTCCCATACACTCCTTTTAACTTTAAAAAAGTTCTAGCTGATAAAAATAAAATGGATAAGCATATATATCTCTCATGTCTTTTTTTTTTTTAAAGACGACAGGATATAAATCCCATAAAAACAACCACGTACACACAAAAATCACTAAATCTGATCACCAAATCCTACTTTTTTAGGCACAACATATATAATTTTTATCAAGACAATAGGAAATAAATCTCATGAAAACACACAGAATGTGTCCCAGGCAGTCCTTATTACTTTAAAAAAGGCCTATTTGATAAAAAAAGGTTTTTACTGAAAAATGGACAAGGATGCATATCTCGCTCATGTCTTTTTTGAAGACAACAGGACATAAATCCCATGAAAAAAGGCATACACGTTTGCAAATCTCAGATCCAAATGTGTTCCACAAATTAACTTTAAGAAATATATATTTTTTGGTTTTATTTTTAAAAAAACAGCAGGACAAAAATTTCCAAAAAAAGAAGAAAAAGCACATTCGTGCACATCTCAAATGCTAAAACGTTCAATACAGTCCTTTCAATCCTACTTTTTTAGGCACAACATATATCATTTCTAGTTTTATCAAGACAATATAGTTTTATCAAGACAACAGGAAATAAATCCCATGAAAACACACAGAATGTGTTCCAGGCAGTCCTTTTTACTTTAAAAAAGGACATTCTGATAAAAAAAAAAAAAAAAAAGTTTGAAAAATGGACAAGCATACATATCTCTCTCATGTCTTTTTAAAAGACAACAGGCCATAAATCCCATGAAAACACACTTCTGCAAATCTCAGATCCAAATGTGTTCCACACAGTAACTTTAAAAAAGGGTTTACTTTTTAAAACACACTCCTGAAATGCATGAAAACACATGCTTGCACATCAAATCCCAATACCTGTTTTTTACATATTCAAATTCAAATTGAAAAAGGCCTTTCTGATAAAAATCAGTTTTTGTGTAAGAAAAAGTATGCATACATGTGTCCTAGACACTCATTTTAACTTTAAAAAAGGTGTAGCTGATAAAAATAAAATGGATAAGCATACATATCTCTTTCATGTGTTTTTTTTAAAGACAATGGGATATAAATCACATAAAAACAAACACAAAAATCACTAAATACTACTTTTTTAAGCACAACATATATAATTTTTATCTAGTTTTATCAAGACAACAGGAAATAAATCCCATGAAAACACACAGAATGTGTTCTATGCAGTCCTTTTTACTTTAAAAAAGGCCTGTCTGATAAAAAAGGTTTCCACTGAAAAATGGACAAGCATATATCTCTCTCGTCTTTTTTGAAGACAACAGTCTGTGTTCCATTTTAACTTTAAAAAATAATTTTTTGTGTTTTATTTTTTAAAAAGAAGAAAAAACACATTCATGCACATCTCAAATGCCATAACATGTTCAATGCAGTCCTTTCAATTAAAAAAAAAAAATGCCTTCTGATAAATATAAGTTTCCTGTAAGTAAAACAATCTAAGTCCTCCCTTTTTTGTTTTACATAACATTGGGACATAAAATGCATGAAAACACAATCTTGTACATCAAATCCCAATACGTTTTTTACAGTCAGGCTAATTCAAATTGAAAAAGGCCTTTCTGATAAAAATCAGTTTTTGGAAGGGAAAAAGTATGTCTACATGTGTCCTAGACACTCCTTTTAACTTTAAAAAGGTCTAGCTGATAAAAATATATTTTTTTAAGACAACAGGATATAAATCCCACAAAAACAAACACAAAAATCACTAAATTCTATTTTTTTAGGCACAACATATGTAATTTTTTATCAAGTTTTAACAAGACAACAGGAAATAAATCCCATGAAAACACACAGAATGTGTCCCATGCAGTCCTTTTTACTTTAAAATCTGATTTAAAAAAAAAAAAAAACACTGAAAAATGGACAAGCATACATATCTCTCCAATGTCTTTTTTAGGACGTAAATCCCATGAAAACACACACTTCTGCAAATCTCAGATCCCAAATGTGTTCCACACAGTCCGTTTATCTTTAAAAAAGGCCTTTCTGACAAAAATTTTTTTTTTTAAAAACAGGAAAAAACACATTTGTGCACATCTCAAATCCCACAGCATGTTTAACACAGTCCTTTCAATTAAATAAAAATGCTTTCTGATAAAAATAAGTTTCCAGTAAGTAAAACAACCTCGCTCTCTTTCCTTTTTTTTTTTTACAAGACAGCAGGACATCACATTGCATGAAAACACACACTCTGGCACATCTCAGATCCCACGACATGTTTCTAACACCCACACCCCCCTCCACACACACACACACACACACACACACACACACAGATCGCAGCACCACGCAGCAAATTACCCCTTTAAGAGAGAGACCATGGAGGGTTATTGAGGCGGAACAGTTCATTTCACGCCTGTCCTGCCTCCCCACCCCTCACCCACCGTCCCGGCACCCAAAAAAGCCATAATCAAAGCCATTAATGCTGCGTTCATCAATAGTGATGATCACCCCAGTGATTCAAAACACAGCGGCGAAACAGTCCCAGGGAGTGTCGCAGAGTTCTGGACAAAACCGTTAAACATTAACAAGGTTTTCCCATCATATTCTCAAGACACTACAAAATTATTCACTGTAAAGATGCTTAACGGTAATGCATTTGTACAATCTGTTATTTTGTTGCGGCGAGGTGGAAATTTTCAGCGATTGAAAGCAACAAAGGGTGACAGTTGTATGGTTGTTTTTCTCCCTCTTTGTGTAAAAATCAGGTAATTTTGCATAACAAGCTTAATGATCACTCTTAACGATCCTCCTTAATGAACCGGCCTGCTGCCTCATCCCTCCCTTCCTGCTTCCAGCTCTTCAGACAGACACTTTATTGGCCCTGAGCCCCACCCATCGGTCACGCCCACTGAGCAGGATGATGGGAAAAAGTGCAAACATACGCAGAAACGGCAATGAAGAGAGAACACAACTGGCTGGGACATTTTACAATGTGTTAATGTGTGTGCGTTTAGGTTGATGAAGATCATTTTGGCTGGGATGCGAGAACAAGTTCATTATTGATGCTTACGGCTAAATCAGGAACAGATTTCCATCCTTAAAAAAGGAATAGTTTACGCAAAAATGAAAATTGTGTCATTATTTACTTATCCTTAAGTCATTTCAAACCCATATGCTGTATTTTTACATGGGAAATTGAAGAATAGATAAACTAAACAGTGCTACTGTAACTGATTACATGTAATCTGGATTACATAACCAGATTCAATTATTTTTAAAATACTCATAATTAAATTACTTAAAAATGTTGGCAGTAAATTGTTCATAATTTAATCTCCCTAATGCATCTTTGCTTTGAAATCTTTTAAATATTTAAAATCTTTTACATTTTTCATTCTGAACCCTACTACTTATATACTTATGTGAAGTATTGAATATATTCCCCTTTGTATTTTTATATCAAACTGGTACTTGTTATTGGATTGTTATTGACTACACTTTACGTCATTTAATTTGGAATCCCTATTAGATTATAATTCAATTTAAAATTTAAATTCAAATTCAAATTTCATACAACTCATACACTATATTTAATGATTATATTCCACTCCGCTGAAATGTAATTTACATTTGCATTCAGATAAAAAATGGTGCGATGCAAAACTGCAAAAATATGACATAATTGTCATTACGTGTCATTGGTTTTTTGTGTTTTGTTCAACATTGTGCACTAGTTTAAAAAATGTACTATGGAAAATTAGATTTATTAGTAAATAATATCCAAAAAATTAATATTGTCATAATTTATTCACCCTTCCGTCATTCCAAACCTGTATGACTTCATATCTTTTACGAAGCACAAAAGATCTTGAAGAATATTTTGAAAGCCCATTTACTTCCATTGTATGAATTTTTTTTTCCTCAAAATATGTGGCCCTGGACCACAAAATCAGTCATAAGGGCCCATTTTCTTAAATTAAAAAGCTAAATAAATGAGCTTTCCACTGATGTATGGTTTGTTAGGATAGGACAATATTTGGCCGAGACAACTATTTGAAAATCTAGAATCTGAGTGTGCAAAAAAAAAAAAAAAAATTCAAAATATTGAGAAAATCACCTTTTTTTGTGCAAATGAAGTTTAATGCATATTACTAATCAAAAATTAAGTTTTGATATATTTATGGTAGGGAATTCACAAAATATCTTCATTGAACATGATCTTTATTTAATATCCTAATGTTTTTTGGCATAAAATTAAAATTCAATAATTTTGACCCATTCAATGTATTTTTGGCTATTGCTACAAATATACCCGTGCTACTTAAGACTGGTTTTGTGGTCCAGGGTCACATATATTTTTTTATGTTCCACAGAAGAAGAATGACATGTGGACAAGTAAATAAATTTTCTTTTTTGGGTGGAGTATCTCTTTAAATTTCAGTCTGTTTCTCACATAATGAATAGCAGACTTAACACATGGGTCATATGAACTAGCTTATATTGTCCTTTTTGGACCTTGACAGACATGATTATGAACTGAACAGTAAAAAATAAAAGCAAATGCTTTTGACTCAACATGAGTGTGAGTAAACAAAGAGAATTTTCATTTTTGGGTGAATAATTCTGTTAACAAATTATGCAAGGTAAATCAGCCGCATTGGTCTCGGATCAGTGGATAAATACAACACCGGTAATGGCTCTGACTACACTATAGATTTTTTCTGCAGTAGTAGAAGCCCTGTAGCTAAACATAGACCCCAAATCTCAGCTTTAGTTAAACAATCAGTGTACTATGTGTAGACAAATTAACTCATTTGTCTTTAATATCTCTATCACTGCATCCTTCACAAACACAGACACCTACATAGACACCTCAGCTGCAACTCTCAAAGCCTGAGTTTCATTCATTTCCGCCGTTTTATAAACAGACTCAGGCTAGTTCAGTTAAAGAGTCACGTACACATTCTGTGAGGAGGTAATTACGACGATAATATGTGCACTGATGGTGAGAGCTGTGCTCTTATCTCACACCAACACTGAGAGACTTATTAATACTTCAGAGAGAGAGAGAGAGTGAGGGTTATCTCAAAACATCCATCACTGTTTTTTCCTTCAATAGAAACCGAGAGGAAATGAAGTGTGTTCTGTAGTATATAACGCCACCGCATAGTGCATTCAAACAGCGGCAGTAGCTACAACAAGGGATAGTGGAACAAAGAAACCAGGTGGACTTTATCTGCAACATATCAGCACAGATATGAACTTTAATAATAAAACATTAATAATGCAGTGTGTACATGTGCCTTTTTTTTCTCTTTTTTTGACATATTGTTATCAATATTGAATTATTAATGCATAAAAATGAAACAATCTACAGTACGTCATACAAAAACATAAATAATAATTTAAAACATAACGTTATGCGTCTGCTATATGCGCCTGCGTCTAATTTCCCTGATTATATGTATTTATTTTAATTTTCAAAAGAACATCGTGATTTATTTAAAAATGTAAAAACGTAAATCTTTTGTCTCCAAATGTCTTAAATCTCAAAAATTTGAACCCGATGACCAGAAAAGGATTTGATGCACTCGGTTCATAATATCAGCTGCCACCATGTGGCTGAAGTGTGTAGTGCATCATCAGATGCTCCTTTGTCATTTATAAAGAGACACACATTCATCCAATTATTCTGTTTGTCAATTCCAGCTAGTCCTACACAGGTGTTTAGATGCAAAAGACAGATCGGGGGGAAAGAAACCGAGTGTAATGGGCCTTATCCAAAACCTCCCTCTCACACACATCTCAGATTATACACCTGGATGTTGTAAGCCAAACCCATCTGTATTCTTATGAGCCAAGAAACGGTGTGTGCCAATGCAAGCATGTGTGTGTGTGTGTGTGTGTGTGAGAGAGAGTAAGAGAGGGGGAAATACCTTCTGTAAGAGCTGAGATCCTGAGTATTTTGAAGCTATTGATTTTATTTCACCACCAAACGCTGAAGCCCAGAGTTTCACCCTGTTGGGGGAAGAGCCCATTTAATCACTCAAATTACAACACATTACACCACCATTACAAGTATTAGCAATACTATAATGATAGATCAAGAGTAAAACAGTTAACGGAAGTTAAAGCAATTAATGAGCATATAAGGAGCATGTGGGTTTGTAGGTTAAATCCACGTTTTCTCCCTTGCGTTCCTTATGTTACAATATAACAGGAAAGTTCTTAAGTCATAAAAGCTTATACTGTATTTTCCATGAAACATGCATGGAATTAATCGTAAGGAGCTATTTATATCCGATCTGCCTGTTAAAAATGACTTTCATTAGTGTAATGTAACGTAGTGAGGTTCATTATAGTATTACTGTAAATTATATGTGTGGCTTAAATAAAATAAGTTAATTTATCACAAGAAGCACAAGCACAATTGGGAACGTGCTGTTTACATATGCTGTGGCGGCAATTATTAGGGCTTCTTTTCTATATTTTGTTATATTTAAATATATAAAAATGCATACTTGATAATAAAAGCCTCTCTAATTTGCACTAACTAGAATATTACAAAGCACAATAATCATCACAAAGCATAGTTGTAACCTGCACTTACTGTATAAATATAGATTAAACGTGACCCTGGACCACAAAACCAGTCATAAGGGTCAGTTTTTTGAAATTGATATTTTAACATCATCCGAAAACTGACAGGATAGGACAATACCTGGCCGAGATACAACTATTTGAAAATTTGGAATATGAGGGTGCAAAAGAAATGCCAAGAAATACGCCTTAAAGTTGTCCAAATTAAGTTTTTAGCAAAGCATATTACTAATCAGAAATTAAGTTTTGATACATTTACAGTAGGAAATTTACAAAATATCTTCATGGAGCATGATCTGTATTTAATATAAAGAAAAATAGATCATTTTGACCCACACAGTGTATTTTTGGCTATTGCTACAAATACACCCATGCTACTTAAGACTGGGTTTGTGGTCCAGGGTCACAAATGTTCTTAATTATCTTGCGCTATTTTGCATACCTTTAAATATAATAAAACGTGCATAAATAAATTATAAAAACCTTTCATATTTGTTAGATCATTAAAATACAACCAAAGCCAACCTCTTTACAAATGTACATAGATTAAATACACATACTCTATATTTTGCGTGCATTTATATGCAATGCAATGTGCATAAATTATGAACGCATCTTTTAGAAATATCCGGACTGTTAAAATACAACTAAAGGGTAGTTT
The DNA here is from genome assembly GCA_036247105.1 of Cirrhinus mrigala. NCBI lineage: Eukaryota > Metazoa > Chordata > Actinopteri > Cypriniformes > Cyprinidae > Cirrhinus > Cirrhinus mrigala. The sequence goes on along the minus strand of CM070017.1, from coordinate 6,421,969 downwards.
AACCCAATTTTTATTTCCATACACATGCATACTGGTTGGTTTCTTCTGTGCATTGTGCATGCATGCTCTTCTACTCACACTGATAAGGGGATCTCCGGTTGGGACCCCCGCACCTCCAGCGCTGTCCAGAATGCGCTCATCACACACAGGAGGAAGCAGCGCGCATGCATCTGAGGAATTCTCCGGTTCCGCTGCATCCTTCCCCAAAAATTTCTTGCGCTGCAACGGAGCCGGCGGCTCGGGTACCCTTTAGAACTCCCCCCTCCTCTCGGTGACTCTCCCCTCGGTTACAAAAACAGCACCGAGCGCCGATTCAGCCGCACATCTGCCCGCCCCAGCGCGCGTTGCTGCCTCCGGAGTTTCAGTCTCTCCGCCCAGCTGTCACACACCCCACGACCTCCTGCTTGTGCTCTTTGACATCGATCCTTGCTTTTTATCCCTGCATTAGAGGAGAACCAATTGAGACTTAAATGCTTGTTTTGTGCACGCAGCAGCTGATATGAGCAAATTAACTCGCGTGCTCTCACTTCTGGCGCTGCTGATATTATAATGAACGACACTTTCGGGTCAGCGCATGTACTAAAGGCAGAAGTTTAGGGAGAGGGAAAGCGATTAGAAAGTCATCGAGACAGTGAGTGTGTAAATCTAGGGAAGGAGATCCAGTGCGGTTTCCCCATGCGAGCGCGCACACGAGAGAAGCTGATGCGAAACTTTCCCTCGGCCACGCGCATTACTCTGTTTAGAGATGCTTTTGCTCTGGTATCAAGCAGCGATGGAGCATATGGTTAGAGATTACGCTTTTTACTTTCAAATTAAGAATTTATTTGTTAATAATTAAAAAAAAAACAGTTTCTTATTTTAACATTAGCCTATTATTCATTTTTATTCAAGACTAATTTTCATTTTGTCTGACTAACATTAGTGCTTGATTCTGCATTTTGGAGTTAAATGGTTTTAAAATTAACCAGGGCTAGCTGTCACAAACTGCTATATCTCAATAACAGAGTCAAAAGTCCAATTATGTTAATGCTTTTGAACACCTAGTTTAAAATTGCCAAAAGTAGAATAATATTCATGATTTCTGTCCTTCAAGTGGATTTATATGACTTGTCATATGTGAGCTGGACCACAAAACCCGTCTTAAGTAGCACGGGTATATTTGTAGCACTAGCCAAAAATACATTGTATGGGTCAAAATTATAAATTTTTCTTTTATGCCAAAAATCATTAGGATATTACGTAAAAATCTTTGTAAATTTCCTACCATAAATATGTTAAAACTTAAGTTTTGATTAGTAATATGCATTAGAACTGCATTTGGACAACTAAAAGCGAATTTCTCAATAGTTTTTTTTTTTTTTTTTTTTTTTGCACCCTCAGATTTTCAAATAGCTGTATCTTGGCCAAATATTGTCTTATCCTGATAACCATACATCAATGGAAAGCTCATTTATTCAGCTTTCAGATGATCTCATTTTCAAAAAAAATTACACTTATGACTGGTTTTGTGGTCCAGGGTCACATAAAAATATGATTCTGCATGTATCAGATTAATTTATATGCACATTACACAAAAAATGAAAATATGCGGACGATTTACACACAATCAGGTCACCCAAGATGTACAGTAGATGAGTTTGTTTCTTTATCAGAATAGATTTTAAGAAATGTTGCATTACATCTCTTGCTAACCTCTGCAGTAAACGGGTGCCGTCAGAATGAAAGTCCAAACAGCTGATAAAAACATCATAATAATCCACTAGTAATCCACACCACTCCAGTCCATCAGTTAACATCTTGTGAAGCAAAAAGCTGCATGCTCGTAAGAAACAAATCCATCATTAAGCTGTTTTAAATTTAAATCATCACTTCATAATAATGCTTCGTTTAGTAAAAAGGTCCATTATTTTTGTCCTCTCACATCAAAATCCACTGACATATGTGAACCTGGACCAAAAAACCAGTTGAACTGACATTTCTATAATCTGAAAGCTGAATAAATAAGCTTTTCATTGACATATGGTTTGTTAGGATAGGACAATATTTGGCCTATTATTTGATCTGTGCATATTTCTCTCTTGATTCAGACAAGATGACTTTCACTGGAGAATATTATAGACAACAGAACTGGATTTTAGCTGGAAACAATAGTAGATAGATTTGTTTCTTGCAAACACAGAGCTTTTTACTTCACAAGACATTAATTGGAATTCTACAGTCACTTCTTTTACTTGTAGATTATTATGTTTTTATTAGCTCTTTAGACTCTCATTCTGACGGCACCCACTCACTGCTGTGAGCAAGTGATAATGCTAAATTTCTCCAAATCTGTTCTGATGAAGAACCAAACTCATCTACATCTTGTATGCCCTGGGGTGAGTAAATTATTAGCAAATTTTCAGCTTTGGGTGAACTATTTCTTTAATGAAAACAGCAATATGCACACTGATATACAGAATAAGTCAGCCAGATGTCATATAGCTGCTCCTGCATCAATACATGCAATAAAAGAGCAGATAGTACTCAAAGAAAGTAATTGAGTAAGATTTATGACCAGCCACTACTACAGTACTGACCTCTTGAGCCTGATGCTTAACAATGGCATCCAGGAGTTAATTGCTATTCTCTCATTCTCCTTTTTTGTTCCTCTAATTACCACAAGCACATAAATGATGAGGTGCATCTGCGTGAGTGTGTGTGGTACGGGCTCTGATGGATCTGTGTGGAAAAGGCCTGTGTCTCTGCGCAGTCATGATTAGCTGGTAAATGCATCATACATCACAGACTCAGCTAGAAACAACAGCGAATGAAGCTGAAGAATACTTGCCATACTGTATTACTGCAGTGCTGCTACTACACTTTATGGCATTCATAAAAATCTGTTTAGTAAGTCTATAATAATAATAAAATAAGAAATTAATACTTGCAACATATTAATCAAAAGTGACAGTGAATAGATTTATATCACCAAAATCAGATCAAATCAGCATATTAGAATGATTTCTGAAGGATCATGTGACACTGAAGCCTGGAGTAATGATGCTAAAAATTCCACTTTGCATCACAGGAATAAATTAGTTTTTAAAAATATATTCAAATAGAAAACAGTTATTCAAATTGTAATAATATTTCACAATATTACTGTATCAACCCCCAACTTCTGAGTGTCTTCAATTTGTCCTACAAGAGTTAAAATGAACCTTTTGTTCACTTGAACAGCTCCTGTCTAAAATTCAAAAAGTACATCTATTTTAGGGTTACCTTACAGTACTGTATGTCCACTGGAGCTACAGATGCACCTCCAGAAATAGAAGTCTTTGTTCACCGGTGACCTGTGCTTATAGGGTCCCTCTTTAATCAGAATGACAAAGACAACAATAAGATTAAGAAATTGCAGGTCTTTCAGGGACAGATGCAATAGTTTTAACAACTCTTGAAGCAAATCCGTTTAGTCTGTGCTGGAGTTCACTCTATTTTAATGCAGGACACCAAACACACAGTAATCTCTGTCTCGTCTTAATGGAAGTTAAAACTCTTAGCGGGTCAAATATAGTACCGGGCAAATGTCACATTTGGCACTGAAGGCGCTGAGAGTCACACAGCACAGCTAATCAGAGAAACTCTTACAAAATCTGTTGTAATAAACACAGGCCACTCACACACCTTTATGAATGGCTTGGGACTAAACAATAATATAACATTATTAAAATTTAATGCATTGATGCAAGGCGAATTGAGGTCAGTTGGGTCGCTTTTGACATTCTTTTCAAAGACTAGACTTTGATGCTCTAAAAAGCTAAAATTCAATGCAAAAAATAACTTTTGGAGCTGAAAGTAGCAATTTTTGAGTAATGTGGTGTGTAGTTCATGATTTTAGTCCACAGGAGATGTGCAACGTCTAGCAAATAAAATAAAAAAAATTTTCCATGAATATTATACTGTACCTACTTCGAGAAATAAACTTGTATTTTATTGTCTAAGAAATGTTAAATAAATTTAAAACATTTAATGCAAACTAAATTTTCAAAATTGAAAATCCAATTTAATTATCAATGAGGAAAATGGAAAAATTCACTTACGAAGCACTTACGAGGTAATATTTAATTCATTGTCCACTGACCAGATTGTCCACTTGCGCTTGTTGTACTGTATGGAGACAGTAAAATATGAAAAATCTTTCTCTGCATGAATTCCTGCTGGCTCTTGCTCGCATGGCCCAGTTTGCCCCTACTGGTACATACTGGAACTACACTATTAAAGTTTTTAATGTTATTAAATAAGTAATTTATGCTCACCAATGCTGTATTATATAAAAATACAGTAAATATAGTAATATTGTAAAATATTATTAAAATGTAAAATAACTGTCTTCAATTTAAATATATTTTGAATTTATCCCTGTGATGCAGAAGCATCATTATTCCAGTCTTCAGTGTCACATGATCCTTCAGAAATTATTGTAATATGCTGATTTGCTTAAAAAAACATTTGCTATTATCAGTGTTGACAACATTTTTAAATAAAGAACAGTTATTTTAAATTGTAGTAATATTTCACAATATTTCTGTCAACGTATTTTTCAATCAAATAAATGCAGCCTTAGTAAGCATAAATGACTTATTTAAAAAAACATTCAAATCTTAAATATTCCAAACTTTTGACTTCAGTCATTCCAAGTCATTCTTCTGCAATCAAGGAAAGAGCTGGATCAGAGATCACACCCAGAAGGACTTATTGTGTCTTAAGTCCGGATCTTCGGGACTTTTCTTCTTACAGCACCTAATCTGAATAAGAACTCTTTTTTGTGTGTCGTCGACTTGAAGGTGCAGACAGAAGGTGGATGTCGGATGAACCTGAGTGACACAGCAGAGAAGAATATAGCTTGAGACTCACTGGAAAACTACCAAAACTACAAAAGCGAAGGATTTTAGACAAACCTTTTTTATACATCTATATTTTTAGTTAAGGCTTGAGGGGATGGCCTCTTTCCCAGAATTCCTGAATGACTCGTCTATCCACGATGGCCCTGATGCAAAGGTGCCCCTGCCTCGGGCAGGATTCATCACACTGTCCCTCCTCATGGCCGTGTTCTCCATCACAGCTGTCGTGTTGAACGCTACAGTGATAGTCGTCACCCTCCGGCACAAACAGCTGCGACAGCCGCTAAATTTTGCCCTGGTCAACCTCGCCGTGGCTGACCTGGGCATCACGTTAACAGGAAGTTTGCCATCTGTGGTGACCAATGCCGTGGGCTACTACATTATGGGACGGGTCGGATGTGTATTGGAGGGATTTTGCGTTGCATTATTTGGTAAGTCTATTCTGGATTCATTCCACACTTTATAACTTTGATATATAGGGTGTTTTCACGGCACGTAACCAATCAGCTATATTGGCAGGAAAGAATGTAAACAATACCACTGAACTGAACAAAACTTTCATGTTTTGCTGATTATTGCTGCTGAAAACGGTCAATTATTGTCATGTTTTGGGCTGTACTAATCGGTCAGGAAAAACTTGGACTTGGAAAAAACATTTGGAATACTATAGACTGCAAAAATTTCTAACAAATCAAGGAGAAGAGTGCAAAAAACTGTCTGAGGAACAAAGGGCGTTTGTGGCTGGCCAAACATTCATGTTTGTTCTTATAATTTCTGGTCAGGTATGTGAAATATTAGGCTAATATGATAATTAATACTGCTCGTACATATCTTTACCACCTATTAACTTTAGTTTGTCAAAATATTGCGCTTTATCCTGCTTACTAAGTCCTTCTCTATATGATTTAGCAGCTTACACATGTTTTTTCCGTGGTTTAGACAGCATAAATTAGCAGAACAACGTATTCAGTAGTATATTAACCGTGCAATCCATGCTGTTGTTTACATCGCGTTTAGTATCGCGCATCCGGGTAACTGACCAAATCATGACATAAGTGCAGTTTAAAAAGTAGCTGTAGTAATACCATACAGTGTAATTATGGTAGTGTCCAAAATACCGCGGTAGTGAATGATTCCCGCATAATATTTACAAGGCATATGTTAAAAAAAACATGGAAATATAAAACTTTTTTGTACTGTGTACTGGAGTGTACAGTCCCACTAGTGTTTTTTATGTTGTAAGCTACAACAAACCTGCTCGTTCACAAGCTGCTCCCGCAGGTGTCTTAATAAAAAGCTGACAAGTGATAGGAGACATTTTCAGAGTTTTGTTTCAATGGACTGTAGATAAATATTATTTTAGATTTCTGTCTGCACAAACCGCTCCCAACAAATCAACGTGTAGGAACTGAATGATTCAGACTGAATCGCGAATCGATTCGACGTTTTGGAACCCGCTTGACCGACTGACAAAGAGAACCGATTCAAAAATTTATTCGCGAATCGTTATGATCTTTGTTTTTGACTGGTAGCACTTTTACCTACATACTGAATTTGTAACGTGCATTAGTATTCATTTTCTACAACAAGGATAGAACTTCGTTTTTGTGTTCAATTCTGATAATTAGAAACTCATTTTTAAAGGGCAAACGATTCATTAAGAGATCCGGTTCATAGAAGTCATTTGTTCGTGATTTGAACTGCCCTGATTACACTATATGTTCTTTTTTTCTTTATCTTTCTTTCTTTCTTTTAATACACTACAAAGAACTGGCACGTAAGAGTCATTTGTGAATCGGACTGTATTTTCTTTTCTTTTACTTTATTTATTCACTAAAACGAACCGGCTCAAAGAGTTATCTATTCGTGAATGTATTATGTTTTTTTTATGAACTTACTGTGTCATTATTGTATATGACTGAAGATAGAAACATTTGATCAATTACAGATACCCTTAAAATACGAACTGAGTGAACTTAAATCTAAAATAAACACTTCCTCTGTTTACTTAACAGGCATTACAGCGTTGTGCACAGTGGCCCTGATTGCTGTGGAGCGGCTGTTTGTAGTGTGCAAGCCTCTGGGTACCATCACATTCCAGAGCAAGCACGCCGCAGGAGGGTTGGCGATGTCCTGGCTCTGGTCTCTGATCTGGAATACTCCGCCTCTCTTTGGCTGGGGGAGCTACCAGCTGGAGGGAGTCGGCACATCCTGCGGACCCGACTGGCAGAGTCGAGATCTCAAAAATGTGTCTTACATCATCTGTTACTTCTCACTCTGTTTCGCTGTGCCATTCGTCATCATTGTGGTGTCATATTCATGGCTGCTCTACACGCTAAGACAAGTAGGAAATTGCCCTCGTTTACCTTTAGGTTGCCATCTGACATGTATTTTGTGGTGCAGCTCATCATTTTAATGGTGTTTCAGTAGTAAGCAGTAACCAGTTAAACTGGAACTTTGCATATCGTGAATTATTTAATTCAGATCGGGAATTTGGAGCGGGTTCATAAATCCTTTGATTTAGATTTAGACTTCAGAGTTGCGAATTATTTAATTTAGATAGGAACTTGATAGGAACATTCGGAATCTGTTGATTCAGAATGGAACTTCAGAGAGGATTCATGAATCATTTTGTGAATTGAATGATTCGTGAAACCGCGCTCCGAAGTCCCGATTTGAAATTACGGTTCGCGAATCATTATTCAGATCGGAAATAAAGAGTGCGGTTCGTGAATCATTTGAACTTTGTAGTTTTCGAATAATTTGATTTAGATCAGGACGTCAGAGCGGGTTTGTGAATCACAAATCTTTTTATTTAGATCAAAACTTTGCGTATCACAAATTATTGAATTGAGATTGGGACCTTGACGTGCGTTTTGCGAATCATTCGATTTGGATCGCGTATCATTTGATTTAGATTGAAACTTTGGAGGGGGTTCTTGAATCATTTGATTCAGAATGGAACTTCGGAGCAGATTCGTGAATTATTTAGCAAATTTATGAAATTGTGGTTCGCGAATCATTATTCAGATCGGGACTATGGAGCGCAGATCGCAAATCATTTGATTTAGATCAGAACTTCGGAGTGGGTTTGTGAATCTTTTGATTTGGATCAAAATTTAGTACGAAACATCAGTCCATTAAGGCAGTGCAGTTCAAAATCAAACCTTGGATGTCCAATTTAAACTTAACTAAAGGAATAGTTCATTCAAAAATAAAAGATTGCAGAAAATGTACACACCCTCAGGTCAGATTTGGAGTAATTAAGCATTACATCACTTGCTCACAGCTGATAAAAACATAACAATAATCTACAAGTAATTCACATGACTCCAGTCCATCAGTTTGTCTTATGAAGCAAAAAGCTGCGTGTTTCTAAGAAACGTTTTTAACTTCAAACTGTTGCTTGATAGTGTATAACAAGTTTTGGTAAGAAATATAAAATGCTTACTTGCAGATCAGTACATATAACAACTTTTGCACTAATCTTTTATAATGACATACTCGCTGGTATAAATAATAAACATGGTTCAGTATTTTTTCATGTTTTCACTGACAGGTAGCTAAGGTTGGTGGCTGTGCGGCTGCAAGGGCAGAGTCTAAGGTGGCGTGGATGGTGGTGATGATGGTGTTGGCCTTTCTCGTGAGCTGGCTGCCGTATGCCACTCTGGCTCTAACAGTCGTCTTCAACCCTAATGTCCAGTTAGCTGTGCTGGTGAAGGTGGTACCCATATACATGGCCAAGAGCAGCACTGTTTACAACCCCCTGATCTACATATACATGAACAAACAGGTGAGTGAAGCAAGCAATGAATCTTTTGGATCAGTATGATTAGCCTAACACAATAACACCTGAATTTACAGCACAAAAAAAAAGTGTCTGTTTCTTCACAACAGTCTAATGTAGTATACATTAATGTAATGTAGTAAATGTGGGCTGTTTGAAAATGTTAACCTTCTTTTCTAGTTCCAGAGGTATGCAATACCACTTCTGATGTGTGGAAGGGACCCCTGGCCTTCAGAGGAGGATGTATCTGATGTCACCATCGTGACACCATTGAACAACAAAATCAGGCCAGAGTGACATGATGAATGTGCTTTTCTGCTAAAAGTGAGATGGTTTGATGAATGCTGTTTCTTTCCTGTATGTGTTTCATATTGAAGTTAAGATGGGAGATATAGAGTGGCTTGTCCTTTTTAAGGCCAACCACCTTTCATTCATATCACATCTGTGATTCACTACTTGCTAAAGCTTTTCAGAATCAGCTGGTGTTAGGAGAGGGACATTCTCGTTCTAGACAGCAGTTGATGGGAAAAATGTGCATACTGTACCTTCCTGAATGAAAGATGAGGCATCAGAAGAAGTGCATTCTTGCTTTTAATTTTATCAACTTTGTCGCAAAACCTTGCTAATACTTTTATTCAGTAACAATGCATTAAAATGATCAAAAGTGACAATGAACACATCTAATTTGGTGTTTCTTGAGAACCAAATCAGCATATTATAACGATTAGAAATGCCTTCTGAAAATGTAGCTTTGCATCACAGGAATAAATTTAAAATTATCGGGGTTCAAGTGCTTTAAGGCATTTAAACACGTGAAAAAAGACATTATTTAGCAAGCCTGTAACCACCTAAATCAATGATTTAAAAAAAAACATTTTGGCAAATCCAAGTAACTTACCATAGAAATATTAATTTTTTAATGTTTATGACTGTTACAGTGCCAGCTGTGGTCCGATCTCCTTAAAACTTTGCATGCTTGTTTAGAATCACCTGTCGCATGTGCTCAGCAGGTTTTGTGAAGTTTTGAGTTTTTCTTTAGGTTTTATAGGATTTTGGGTAAATTTGGACAGGCACCTTTTCTTCACCTTTTCACTTCCCAAAGGGTACATTTCAACATTTTTTGATAATTATTCACCTAGAGAGTCCAAAATATTGTACTGCAGTGTTTATTTCCAGATTGAGTGAAAAACCTAGGACTAGTTCGAAAAAAAAGTAAATATATACACGTATATTTTTTACATCTTAATCATTTAACAAATGATTTGATTGACAGCAGTGGTTCTAGAGGCAAAGTTGTCCAGAATGAGGAGTTATGTGATATGATATGAATATCACGTGTACACTGTAAAAAAAAAAAAAAAAAGAAAAAGTTGTTTCAACTTAAAGTGTTTGTGCTGCCTTAAAATTTTGAGTTTAGTCAACATGAAAAGTTGAGTTTAACTACACGAAAATGTGGATATTTGAGTTGAGTAAACTTAAAATTTTAAGGCAGCACGAACACTTACTTTTTCAAGTTGTTTTTTTTACAGTGTATGTGCGAAAAACCACGTGGACCTTTGGGGTCGCGAGTCAAACAGGCCCACCAATTTTCGTTCCGATTGGCCTCCGTTAACCTTGTCTAATAGGTGCTCAAACTTCGGCCAATGGGGGCCATGTTTTTTGAGATATGCAAATGTCCTTATAGACACTTGTGGCACTTTGAACCAAGACCGTGCTCAGCTATTTTCAGGTTAATAGAACAAATGGTTGCATAGGTATAGCCATTTTATGGGTTTTTTCCCCTCTTATAGCACCACCAAGTGGCCAAGCTCCGCCATTTTTGTCCTGTGACCTCAGAGTGAGCTCTTACATAAGTGTTTGGCGAAAATATCTCATTCCGTTCAGAACCAATCGAATCGGAGGCATGTGTTTTGTCAAGGATTCCAACAACATAAGACACTTGAGCCTGCGACTGATGGTTTAGGAGTTATTAGTGATTTCATACTTTTGATCGCTGTAGTGCCCCCGTTAGGCCGATTGGGGGCAAGCCTTGGTGATGCTGTTGGCAGTGTGAGTATTACCATTCCTCCAAATTTCAAGTCTATATGGCTTATGGTTTGGTCTGAACGATCAGTTTTAGGTGTAGATTGCTGGACCTTGGCCATTCTAACAATTACAATAGGGTTTTTAAATATTCAAACAGATGCAGAGTTAATCACAATATTTAAGTTTTTACAGTGTTTTTGGTCAAATAAACGCAGTCTTGGTGAGCAAATTTTAATCCTAAAACTCTTAAATGCTACATCATCTGATCCCAGATGAATCTTGCAATATAATCAGATTAAATTTTTCATTTTTCTTTCCAATTAAAGATGCCTTGACCCATACATCTACTGAGAATCTCATTTACTAGCCATTATTAAAGTGTGTCTGTAGCCGTACAGAGGTGTTATCATATTGCAGTTCCATGTTCTTGTACAAATAAGTGACACAGTTGTTTGTTTATTCATTAAGTTTATTCTGTATTAATCATTAGAAAATAAAATTTCAATATTGATTAAAATCAAGTCCAGGCCAAAATAAATAGGAAAATTACAAAAAATGTTATCAATACAAAACCTAGAGGGATATTATAAGTCATCTGCTACGAAGAGAAAACCTTTTTTCTTTTTCTTCATGGAATAAAAACCATAACAGAGCAAAGATAAAGACTTTCAAATGGAGAACATCACCACGCAGCTTTCCGTTACTTCTGTACATATGTTACACTATAATCTTAAGTTTCCTTACAGCATTAATAAGAAAAAGTATATAATAGTAGTAGCAACAACTCTAGATGAAAATGTGATAATCAACAGATGTGGCTCTGAAAACTTGTATAATACTTTTTTTTCCCGTTTTTGTTAACAGCGTTAACAATACAGAGGAGTGCACCTTTTTTCCCCCTCCCTTCTGTTTGTCCCAGCACTGAAAGGTGAAATGTAAATGACAAATATAGATTTCACTAAACCGTACGCACAGTCACAGAAAAAAAGTACAAAATTCGCCCACCTTGATACACAAAATATGAATAGAAAACAGGGAAAACAAATTGCACGTTACAGTAATTTGTGCAAAGACGAACAGCAATGTGCTAATAATAAAATCCCATTGGTATATTAAGAAACCAAATTTTTTCTTTCTTTTCAGGAGTCCCTGACACGAGGTAAAAGTTAAATCTTTAGTTTAACAAGTTTTTTTTTTTTTTTTTTTGAAAACCTTTTCTTTGTTTATTAAAAATAATGCATATTTTATTGTCCTTACCAGTAATTGCTACGAATAGTACAATGTGCCAAGAATGTGCATTGGTCCGTTTACAAGATACAGAATAATCGACATGAAGACCAGAACACAACGTTTCATTGTTTTTTTTTTTCTTTTTTTTGTGTTTTTTTTTCCGCACGGATCATTTCAGCCCTTTCAGATGTGCACACGCAGTGTTTCATGACAGTATTCGGTTGACTGAAAAGCACAGTACTCTTCCAAAACACAAGAGATCAATAACACTCAAGATCAAGAATTCCAACAAACCCCACATTTCCCTTTATTTAAGCTGTACTGAAGCTTTACACTTCAAGGCAGTGGCCTCTGCAATCACACTTTTTTTTTTTGCTCTTTTTTTTTTGCCCATAATGCTCAGCATTAATATGCCTGTTAGAAATGACAAAAGGTCAATTGAATTGATGTATCCCAAGTTGAGGCCTAAAGACAGATTTACAACACCTTAAAGGCAAAAACGCTCACAAAAAGGACGCTTCAAATGCTGATATGTTTCCCCTGCATTAAAAGAGGTATTTCCAGAAGCCAGAGCTGAAGTGAGAGAAGAGAAAGAAAAAATAAAATAAAACCAAAGAGGGGGGGAAAGTATTGCTTAACCACTTTCTTGCCCGGCTTAAAGGGATAGCACACCCAAAAATGAAAATTCTGTCATTTTTACTCACCCTTAACTTTCCAATTGAAATTCTTAACTTTCCAGTTCAAGTTCTTATATTTCAGAACTTTCCAAATTCATTTTTTTTTTTTCAGGAGAGTATTTTTATTTTAGGCATTTTATGTAAACTGCTCTGTGCCTGCTCAAAAATCTGTGTAAATGCATTCATTCCACCTCTAAGCTGCATTAAGGTGTTTAAAAAAACACCTTAATGCCACTTCAGAAGTGCTTTTGTGTACTTTTGCAGTGTAAATTTGGCATATGATTACATTTACATTACATTAATGCATCTGCTGATGCTTTTATCCAAAGCGACTTGCATTGCGTTTTCAAGGTGTACATTTTATATTTTATTCCCTCTATTGTTTTAAATAGAAGAATGTTATTTAATAACGTTTGAGCATGAAAATTCTTCATTCTCCATTTTTTTTTTTCCCCCACAGATATTTCTTTAAGGCAGCTGCTATTTGCACTAAGTGTAAATAGCAATTAGATGCAATTTACACTAAGTGCAAATAACGATGGATTCTATTTACACTGTGTTACAATAGGATTTTTCTGCTATTTATACTTTGCAAATAATGACAGTTATTAAAGCAGTATGCAATAATAACACATTGAGTGTAAATTATCATTTTAATTCAAATTATTAAATGGATGCCACCTTATTGGGATAATAAAGCCCTCCCTACACTTACCTTAACCCTACCCGATACTTTATTTTAAACTTTTGGATTATTTCCTTCATTTTTATTGAAAATAAACGTCTTTCTGATGTGATACGATATTTGAAAAGGGAGAAAAAAAAGTTCCTCAAAAGGCGGATTCGAACCAGTGTCGATCCCGTCAAAAAGACAATGACACGTTTTACCACATACGCCACTGGAGCTGACGTTTGATAACCGTCTTTTGCATTCTTGACCCAATCACACGTTAGTGGGCGGAGTTAGTGTAAATAGCCTCTGCCAACAAGACAGGCTGTTTACATTTAGTGTAAATAGACACTCAGGCTTCATTAAAGCATTATAAACTACAAATCAAATCAACCAGCTGTGAGGTTGCGCATTCTAAACCATTATTTAAAGAAAAAGTATTCCATGAAGCACTGTAAATGATAATTGAAAATATAAATCTAGAAATATAAAACTATTAAGTTCTCTATTATATCTATAGAAACTGCATATTTTAAGTTTACTAAAAAATATGCACATATATATATAAATATTAAGCACTTTGATAGTGTAGTGTACCGATTATGTCATTGGCTGTGTTTCACAGGAGAGGCAACTCTCTGATTGGTGGAATTCTCTGTATAGCCTCATGGGTAATGTAGTTTTTCCACCACAAATTTAGCTGTTAATGGATAGCTTCAACAAATGCAAATACCTTTGATTAACAACCTTTAAATGCTCACAAGTTGATATTAAAAATCAATTTCCCTATGGAGTTTTTACTTCCAGAGCCCAACTTTTTCCACTGACGGTGAGAGAATAAAAACAGAATTTTCATTTTTGCCTGAACTGTTCCTTTAAGGATTCACAATGTGTTAGTACTCATTTCAAGCAACGCTTAACTCCCCCATCATCACGTTTTGTCATCATAATCATCATCATTATAAAACGAAAGGAAGATTTCAGTATTTAAAACACCTAAATACATAAGTGGAAATGATTGGCTAATCTGAAACCCTTGCGCTATTCCTAGCTCAGCTATTCAAAGATCAGCCAGCGGTAGCAGGCTTTTCCAAAGTGGCAGCATGTTCCTGGTGAGGGTCGTACAGTTTAATTGCAGACTAATTAAGCAGCATTGTTAATGCACAAAGCATTTACCATTGCACCTTCCTGTGCACGTCCCCGGCACAAAATATGCAACGAAACACGAACCCTTAAAACGGGAAGTCCTATTCGACAGACTCGAGACAAGAGACACGAATCTGTGAGCCCTACGAAAATCCTCAGAAAGGGGGTCGACGCTCGTGACCCATACTGCATGCCGTCGTTTTTTTTGTTGTTGTTTTTTTTTTTTTTTTTTTAAAGGAACACTACGTCGGTTACGCTTATGAAAACGGACACTGAGAAAACAACTTGCATATCTTGTGCGGGTGTGTCACAGACGTAACCTCATAGAAAATTGGCTTTTTTGTTCTATACTTTTCACAAACGAGTAAGAATGCATATGAGCAAAGAATAAAGGCAAAGAATTTAATAATAAAGTACAGTACCTATTAAAATAACACCAAATTTCGTCTTTTCCGTAATGCAAGAACATCAATTAGGAGTAATATTGCTGATCTGCTTTTTTTGTACAGTACATAATTACAAAATATATAATGTCTCTTTACAAAGTTTTCTTTCGCTTTATATATTACAAGTCATGTACAGCATATTATGAAATATCAAACAGGCTATCCTAAATTAAAAAAATAACCTGTCTGCTAGTGCATTCAACACAAATGCTGAAATCCTCTCCAGATCCGCAAACCTGCATGATATCCTTATTGTAAACCAGTGTTGTAGAATTAGCGTTTGTTCTCTAAAATATGCACGGTACTAAAATAGTCATACGGGGCGAGTCGAAACTAAAGCCTTTGTTGAGGGATATGCCGTACTTAGCTTGCATTGAGCTTGCAACGTGCTTGATATGCAAAACCCTTAATAAAGTGACTGAGGTAATGACATTCGTTTTGATTGTCATCACCGTGGAAACAGCCTGCCCCCCCTCCCCCACCCCTCGCTGCTCATTGGTCCATTTCCTGCAGTGACGGCACAAGCAGCCAATTAAAGTTCACCTCCAGAGTTGTAATTAGCTCCTCCCCCGGCGCCGTGACTGAAGCGAGCGAGCGGCACCGGTGCGTCCGTTCTCGCGGTGCCTTTCTGCTCTGCTGTAAAGGCACTTCTTTAGGTAGTAAGCCAGTAAATATACCTTAGATTTGTTTGTTGCGCTGATCAGTTTCTGAGGAACAGCAGCAGCCGCTAACCGCGTGCTATAAAGTGGTAATGCATATCATTTCGTCTGCCAGGTCCTCCTCGTACTGCGGTCTGGGTTCGGGTTCGGGTTCCTCGTCGCTGTAGCTGGCCGAGACGTCCTGCAGCTCGTAGTCTCTGTGGCCCATTATGGGAAAGACGTTGACGCCGTTGACTCCCGGCGTGATGCCGCCGTTCAGGAGATGGCTGGCGGCGCTCTCCATTTCGTCGATGGTCATCTCGCACGCGTCCGCGATCTCGTGCTTCGTGGCAGCCACGAACTTCGGATCCTTGGCGTATCGACCCAGTCCTTCTGATATCAAGACCTGCTCAGAGATGAGGAGGAGAAAATGATGTTTTCTGATTCTGTTTTCACTGAAGAAAAGATTTTGCCCTGAAACTGGAAACTTTTCAAAAGAGGGAATAGAAACAGTGTCTTACATACTTGTGCCCAGGTTAGCATGAAACCATATTCAAATTTTCAAATTTTCAAATTTAAAGTCTAATTTTATATGATTTTGATACATCATGTCTTTATATAATAGTGTTTCGGACTTAAAACCGTTTGCAATATTGTAGTGAAACATGCCACAGCGTTGGCAATATTACAAGGATTTATCAATAAATAAACAAAAATACAAATGAATTATTTATTATTATATATTTTATATATAAATATACATAAAATATACATCATTATTTAATTAAGTAAGTCTACGTGGCTACCATGGCTGTTAAAATTGGTTTAGTTAAAATGATGGATTAAGTAAATTAAATAAATAGCTTTTTATTACTATATATTTTTATATTGGAAAATATACTTGGCTACAATGGCGGTAAAATGTAAAAATAAATGTATAGCTTTATATTACGTTTATATTACCTTACATAAAAATATACAAATATATTTTCTTTGTGTTCAATTTATTTATTTATTGCATTCCGCTTTAAAACTACTTGGCTACAATGACAGTTTTTTCAGATTTAAATTAAACCAATAAATAAATAAATAACTTTTTTTATTATATATATTTTTTTTATTGGTAAATATAAAAATAAAGATACATGTTTCTATATGTGTTTATTTATTATTATTATTATTTATTTATTTATTTGCATTCCAAGTTAAAATTATTTGGCTACAAAGGCTGTTTTTTTTTATTTAAAATAAATAATAAATAAGTAGAAATATTACTAATTTAAATAGGTAATTTACTAATAGACAATATTTTTATGTAGGTAATAATATATACAAAGGTTTATTTAAATATTTTTTCCCTGTGCTCATTTATTTATTTCTTTACTTATTTTGCGTTCCAATTTGAATCTACTTGGCTACAATGGTGGTAAATGTAAAGTAAATACGTAAATAAAAAATAAGTTAATAAGTAAATAAATAGCGTTTAAGTAATAAATAAATAAATTGCTTTTATTACATTTTTTTATTTTGGTAAATATACATATAAATATGCATAAATATTTTTTCTTTGTGTTCAATTTATTCATTTATTTAATGCATTCCAATTAAAAAAACTACTTGGCTGCAATGACAGTTTCTCTTATTTAAATTAAACCAGCAAATAAATAAATAAATAAATAAATAGTGTTACTGTATATTTTTACTGGTAAATATAAGAATATAGATAAATGGGTAACCCTTTACAATAAGGTGTCATTTGTTAACATTAGTTAATGTATTAACTAACATGAAGAAACTATGAACAAAACATTTATTACACTATTAATCTTTGTTAATGTTAGTTAATAAAAATACAGTTGCTCATTGTTAATTCATGTTAGTTCA